>BPLT01000122.1:1267500-1786239 GCA_019656295.1 Rhododendron mucronatum var. ripense | reverse complement strand
ATTATTAGTTTCAAGAAACAACTTGGTTTCCACAGGGCCAAACCGACGGAAATTAAGGAAAACGCAAAACAAAAAAAAAATGGAGCAGGAAAATGCAACGAAACTATGGCAAGGAATTATCAAATCGAACAAGTCAGATGCCCAAAATCAGAAGCCCATTTTACAGAGAGGGAGATTAAAATAAAACTGCCCAAAATTAGATACCCAAAAATCCCCAAAATTGAGCACAGATAATCACGCTGAGAGAGAGAGAGAGAGAGAGAGAGAGAGAGAGGAAACTTGAAATTTAAGCTTGCAAAACCCAGAGCAAGAGTGCCATGTTTCTTTATTTTAATTCTAGTCCTCATTTTTTCTCAAGAAAATAGAAATCCGCTGCTAACTGGTAAATTAATACCCACAACAGAAATTAGATCGACGTGGATATTGGAAGCTCCACGATTGCGAACGCGGTGTTGAAGCTGGGGCGGGGGTACGAGACGGCGGTGACGGTGGACATGGGGTTCGTGGTGGAGGCACTGGCAGAGGAGGAGTTGTCGAAGAGGTTGTTCAGGGCGGTAAAGGTTTTGTCAGATGGAGATGTCGGCGGCGACGGTGGTAGACAGGGTGGATAGGGAGATCAAAGGTTTTGGGGTTGAGATTTCTCCAGAGGCGGAGATGGTAAAGTTAGAGAGAGAGAATGTGTTTTGGGGGTTTAAAGGGGCCTGCGGCCCTGAGGGTAAATTAGGAATTTCCAGCTAAAGGGAACAAAAGTTGGAGCGCCTCTGGTCATTTTTGGAGCACGAAAATCAGCTCCCGTATTTTTTTCCTTTTCCTATAATCAACTCGATCTTCTACATATATGTCAACTCTATCGATCTCCATCTAATCTTCAAATACCTTTTTTTTTGTAAGCATTCAAACGATTCACTTAAGCTGCATTCTTGTAAACTTATTTTGATATTTTTATTTTTAGTAATTTTTTGTTTCGCTTTTCATTGTAAATTCTAGGGTTAATCATTTGTCTCGACGAGACTAATCAAAAAAGTATAAAAATATGATCTGATATTGAAAAAAAATTCATATAAGACAAATAGACAATATTTTAGACAAAAAGACAGTTGTTTGATATTTATTTTGTCTTTAGTGAACTTCTTTTTGCTATTGGTAATATTGTTGTACTTTTTAGACTATTCTCGTCGAGACGGATGATTAATTCAAAAAATATCATTCGAATCTAACAAAAATTCAGACGAACAAAATACACAAAATGATTTTACTAACACAACTCCTTTGGTCCCACTTTTGAAAAAAAAAACTTACCAAAAAATAAATAAAAATAAAGATGAACGTTCTCTTCTTTTTTTTTTTTTGTGTCCCTTCGATCTTTCATCTAACTGGTTAATTGAAGTTTCCAGGCGTAACTATTAAAGTTGCACGCCATAGGTTAGGTTAAACTTTAATTCACCATTTTATGGAACACACATTTTTATTAGACAAAAAATAAGTTCTCATTCCGGCTGGAACGGGCTCTAAGGCGAAAAAAGGTTCAGTATGGAAAGTGTATGAGGAATTTTTTTTTTAACCGACTCGTTAAACCTAATGGTCCTAATCTACTCTATCAAATTAAAAGTGAGATATGAAGTAAGAAGTGAGACGTCCATGAATAGAAAAGATCATGTTTTTCTGTAGCATACTAGAACTATAAAAATTAAATAAAATTTTGGCATATCGTAGGCTCGTAGCCATATCCGACCATCCGAACTCTATATTTTAAAATTTTTGTCGTTCCATGTCTTTACGACTGTACCCGTACTTCATTGCGTCCTTGTAACACCCCTCTCTCTCATTCTTTTTTTTTTGGTCAAAAAAAGAAAAAGAAAAGATGGAGTCTCTCTCTCTCTCTCTCTCTCTCTCTCTCGCACGTTTTGCAATGCAATAGGTTCGGTTAAACTTTAAATCTTTCTTTAACCGTTAAAGCCGGAATTTTATTTTTTTTTTGTTGATAATCAGTTGAAGCCGGAATAGTTAATTATTTTCTCATCTTTTTAAATGCCTATTGGATGGTACAAAGGAAGACCCTTTCAAATTGCATTGCTCTTGGAAAAATTCAAAAAAGCTCCTTAACTTTTAAGAACTTTAAAAAAAAAACTCTAAACTTTAATTAATGACAAAAGACACCTGAAACGTACTATTTAGTTAACAAAAAAGCCCCCGCCATCCAATTCCGTTAATTTGTAACGGATGGAGCTAACGGGAGGCATTAACCTTCCCTTTTTTTTTCACTTTTTACTTCAAAAAATTACTTTTAACTTTTTCAAGTAATAAATAAATATATAATGAAATTCTTTGTCCAACCTATTTATCAAAAATTATTTTAACCCCATTTTTTACTATTAACAAAAAATAACCCGTTTTTATTATTTTCAAATTTTACCTTTCCCCCTCTCTCCCCTCTTTTTTTTCCCCCAAAAAATTCGACCCCACACCACCAATCAACCCCACAATTAGCCGCCAAAGTCCTAGCCCCAATTTCAAAATTTTGAAATTCCTTTTTTTGGGAAGATGATTTTCACACTCTCCTTTTTGATAACCACACTTCCTTTTTGTCTTCTAGCAAAAAAAAATTATACACTTTCAATACTAAAAAAGACAAAAGATTGTGGCTATCAAAAAGGAGAGTGTGAAAATTAATCACTCCCCTTTTTTTAACTTTCGTTTTATTTTTTACTTTTAAATCTTTCTTTTTTAGTAATGAATAAATATGCCAAAAAAAAAATTCTTACTATTTTAAAAATTTACTTTCACCACCATATTTTAACTATTTATGAAATTGGGGCTAGGGCTTTGGTGTTGGTTGTGGGGTTGATTGGTTGTGTGGAGTTGAATTTCTAAGGGAGGGGATGGTAAAATTTGAAAGTAAAAAAAAAGGGAGGGTTAAAGTTATTTTGGTAAATGGTAAAAAAGGGGTTAAATTAATTTTTGATAAATAGTAAGAAGAAAAAGAACTTTATTGTCTATTTATTTACTACTAAAAAAAGTTGAAAGTAAAAAGTAAGGGGGGGGGGGGGGGGGGGTTTACACCTTCCGTTACAAATTGGCGGAATTGGATGACAGAGGCTTTTTTTATTGAATGGTAAGTTCAAGTGTCTTTTAATCCGTTCAAGTGTCTTTCAAAAGGTGGGGTATGCAATATTGATTCCCTCTGCATTCTCTGCTCTCAGACTGAGGAATCTGTAGCTCATCTTTTCTTTGACTGCCATTGTTTCTAGGCAGATTTGGGAATCCATTCTTAACAAGTTTCAGATTCATAGGCCAGCTAGTAAATGGAAGATGAACTAGGCTGGGCTCTCACTTTCAGTAAAGGGGCAGCTTTTAGGGTTCTTACTTCAAGCTAGCTTTGCCGCTGCGTGTACTTTATTTGGCTCGAAAGGAACTCTCGAGTGTTTGGTGGGGGCTCTAAGAGTCTGATAGAAATCTTGGCCCTGCATTCAAGATAATTTGAGGCTTCGAATCTGTACTTGGAGGAATATTCCCAACACAGTTTGAGAACACCAAAGTATTTGGTTGGGGAATTCTGCCCTTAGGGGTTTTGACGTTTAGTAGTTTTGTTGTAGGCTTTCTTGTAAAGTTTGATTGTATTGGGGTTTTTCCTCCCTGAGTTTTTGCTTTGGTTGGCTATAAAATGCATCATTTACCCAAAAAAAAAAAAAAAACAGTGTCTTTTAATCATTAATTAAAGTTCAAGTACTTATTTTTTTGTAAAATTCTTGGACAGGTTCAGGAGTTTATTTGAAATTTCTCTCACCCCTCAAAAATTGCACTAATTTAAGCAGGAAAGGGATCTCTTCCCCTGCTTCGACCACTATGAAATATCCGCATCCCTCAACACTATTAGCAATAAATATAGTATAATTCTCATGGAATCTAAAATATTAGAGGTGGCATCCAAACCCATATTTCTTAATCCGCCGAAATTCGCCCAATTATAACCCAACCCAATATGCCCATATTATGTAATGGGTTAATAGGGGTGAGAGTGGGTTTAAATATGGGTTAGAATTAAAAATGGCCCGAACACCTCTTTTTCTCTCTTAGCCCACGCTTTCTTCCCCGTTTTTCTTCTGGTACACGTTTGGCGTCGAGATTAATAAACCCAAATATAGAGAGAGAGAGAGAGAGAGATAGACAACCGGATCAAATTCAATCCTTCTCCTTCGTTTCAATTCCTCTCTCTCTCTCTCTCTCTCTCTCTCTCTCCTAAACAATTGGGTAATGAAAGGGAGAAGCCTACACTATAGACGGTGCATCATTAAAAAAAAGTTACGAAAAATCACAAGGGGTTTGACTGTATTCAATAATTACACGATCATGTCAAAAAAAATAATTACTCGATCGATTCATGGATTTTTTAACTGGTGCTCTCTATTAGAATAGACTAGAGACTGTGGCACACTCGATGCGTGTGCAAACGGATAGCTATTATGCATATTATTCCCAAATTTTGAATAGAAACAAAAAAAATCACTTGACTTTTAATCAAACCGTAAGCGGTGGCTTCGGCGAACGCAACGAAGACCAAAACTGTACAATCGATTGCAATATCGCCCTCCAGACAATTCTCTATTGCAGCCTCTGACTCCTCATCGATGTTACGTTACTGTTTGGAAATAAAATAAAATAAAAACTAAATTTTTTAAAGCTTTTTCAGCTTTAAAAATTAAATTTAATAGTAAAATTTTATTTTTTTGAATCCTCGACAAATCATAGAAGGGGGGAGAGAGAGAGGGAAGGGGAAAAAAAAAAGAAGAAGAGGAAAACGGGTTGGGTCGGACGGGTTTGGGTTTAGCTTGACCCATATTCGTCCCGACCCGTTTTAATCCGTTTACTTTTTGACCCATATTTGATCCGTTCATATTTGACTCATGACCCGTGTTTCAACCCCTCAAACCCGCCCGTTTGCCACCTCTAAAAATACCAAAAAAAATTGGGCCGTAATTAGTTCAACGGTTACTTGATAGCATAAATATTACGTAAAAATACTTCGATCTGATAAAGTGATAATGACCACGTCAGTGGGATTTTGAGCGGGTCTGGATTGGATTGACAGGCCAAAAATACTACTCCCATAAGGCCGGGTTCTTTAAACTATTTTTTTTTGGAAAATGACGGTTAAAGAAGTGTTTTGATAATTATTATTAATATTCTCAGCAGGTATTAATTATCAAAACACGTTATGGACCGTCATTTTCCCCTATTTTTTTGTGTTGTGTGTGTTTTTTTTGAATTTTTGTTAGATTCGTGTAAATTATTTTTTTTTGGATTAATTATCCATCTCGACGAAGAGGAAGGTTACAAAAAAAATATGATCAAAAGAAAAAAAAATACTAAAGATAAAAAAAAAGTATCAAATAATGTCTTTTAAAACTTAAGTGCCGTCTTATGTGAATTTTTTCAATATCAAGACAAGAGGATGAGAAAACAAACAGAACCATAGAACAAATTCACTTCACTTCACTTCGTATATTCTTAACCTTTTCTTTGTACCGGTTCAGTTTTGTAAATCCCTCCTCGAACAACTTATCCAAAAACATCTCATGGAATATGTCGCGGGTTAAATCCCAGCCTATGAGATCAAACTTCTCACAGGACAACTTGGCCGAAGGAAGTTGTCGATCGAAAGTCAAAGCCAAGGCACAAGACGACACGATAAGGAATAACAGCAGACCATAATGATTTAAGAAACCACAAGGACGTTCAGAGCATTCAAAACCTATCAATTGAACTACTGTTTGCGGATCAAAAAAAAAAAAAAAAAACTACTGTTTGACCAGCACCAAAAAGGTGCAGAGTCTACAGACCGACGCCCTGACTTCTACATCAGCAGTATTCATCTTCATCACCAAAGAGAACATACAAGAAAAAAAACAAAAAACAAACAGGCGTAATTTACATGCCCAGATATCATTTCCTTTTTTGGTCGCCGCTAAATAAAATTCCTAAACTTGCCTCTGGCCAGACTCCTACCTTCGAAAACCCCAAATCTCGACCTGAAGACTTGGCGGCTTGCCAAGTTTGGTGGAATGTCCACACCATTTTCTTGTAAACCACCCCCGCCGCCGCCATCACCGCTGCCACCGCCATCACTATCGCCATCGCCATCACTTCAGAATCCAACTCCAACCCACCCGCTCCAATTCTTCTCCCACATCCCAAATGCACCCACCAAGCAATTTCCTTCTTGCCCCCAGCCAATCCATGACCTCACTCGTTACTCCCCTTGCACTTGTCAACCTTAATTTCCCCTAGATTTAGGACACCCGGAGTGCAAAAGCCTCAATCCCCTGATTCGTAACGAGACACTCCTTGATATACACCTTCTTTCACCCTACGCATTTGCGCAAGCAATACATGAGAGTTTCTTCATACCCCGATTATTCGTCTTACTACCCACATAAGTTAATCTCTCTAAATTTTTTGCAATTCCATGCTATCAACTCGATGCCGACACAAGTCATATCCATACCAATCAGAACTAATTCCTTAATTCTGTCACCACAGAGCTCACCGATCAGAATCAGCACATTGTCGGCGTCGATAACTGACCTGCGGTACTGGCACCGGATGACGAGCTCGGCGGCTGTGTCGAAGCGGGAGAGCAGGGAGGGGAGGAGGGTCCGGTCGGGTGGCATGGAGAGTCAACCGGCGGCGGCTCTGTCCTTTCGACTTTGAGCATCCGTTTGGAGACGAGAGAGGTGCTTTTCCGGTCGCCGGAGTCGAGGCGGTTGAAGATATTAGCCAAGCAGTCGTCCGGAAGTTGGGAGATATAATCTTGGGCCTCCTCCTGTCATACCCTCCTCTGTCTCCATCTCCAATGAAACATAAGCTCCCATGGGACGTGTTCACTGTTCATTCTCCGATTAGTTTCTCTTTCTTGTCTAACCACAATGCGCGCGAGGGAGAATCATTAAATAGATGGGTGGGACTCATTGGAAGTTCTGAAGATGAAAAGTGAGAGAGGATCATTATATTTTTAAATTCGGAGTTTTCATTCATCCACGCCTCCCCTGATCACAAGGGGTTGCTGGCGTAAACACAGGATACATTAAGAAATTATTATCGGCCTCAAAAAAGTTTCGGAGTAAAGACCATTCACTTATTACGCCCAGCGAGTAGTAGTATTTCGGGAAAAATCCATCGTGGCCTTTCGTGTTTTTTTTTTTTTCCTTTCCCTCGGTTACACTAATCGCGTACATATTCGTTTTCCGTCTGTCTCAAGTCCTACAAAGATAATCGGGAGTCGCTTATTTTGTTCAAAATATATTGTTTAAGGTCTCTGTAAAAAATCATCTCATTTCGATATCGGTAAGAGTGTGTACGAATTATACAACTTTGCTTCAGAATTTGAAAGTTGTATGACTTAAAAAGGCTTTTATCAATATCGGATTGAAATTAATTTTTTGCAGGAACCTTAAACAATATATTTTAAACAAAATAACCCGCTCCGATTATCTTTGTGACACCCGAGATAGGCGCAAAATGGATCCCTAGCATTCTCTCCGGTAAACCGTAAATGTAAAGAAGTTCCATAAGTCGGTTGTGATTATAGTTAGAATGTTATTAGTTAGTGTTGTTATCTGGTATTAGTTGTACTCCGGAGGTGCGTGCCAGCTGTATGTTTTGACTTTATAACAGAATCTGAGTAATACAGATTCTAGTTACCCACACAGAGAGTATATGCACAGATCGTGCACATACGGCTACGTGGGGTCTACTACAGGGTCTCTACAAATGATCCAAGCCGTCCATTATCTTTAGAATAATTTTCTAAGTGATCACATGAAAAATCAGCTCAATCAAAAATCTCTAAATACTTAATCTAATCTTTCAAATTTTCGCTTAGACTTTAGGATTTTGAAATCTGAAAGAACATTTAGGCAATTGGATCAAACACTTGTAGGTATCCGATTGAGTTGATTTTTAGCGTGATATATTATAAAATTATTTTAAAACTAATGGACGGCTTGAATTGTTTGTGGCGATCCTATCGTGGGCCTCACAAGCCGTATGTGTACAACCTGTGTATATACAATCTGTGTGGTTAGCATTTCTGTTCTAGCAAGGGATCGTGTGCCATGTAACGTAGTCTCATCTCATGTGAAAAAAATCACAATATCAATCGAATATTGTCAACAAGACCAACCAATTTTTGGAATGGGGTTTAATATATTTGTGTATTAAGATAAAAATGGGTTCTATAAGTGTGTTAGACATTGATAATAAAGAAGTGTGTCAGAAAATTCACAATGAGTTTGGTAAATGTATATGTTAAAATATTTGTTAGGATAAAAATAGATCCCCACAAGTATGTATTAAGAGTAGTAGATATGTATATTTTATAGTTGGAGTTTGAATTATAATGTGAGGACCTATTTATTATTTGCTAACATAGTTACTAACTTAGCACACATGTTAGCACGCTATAAGATTTAACACACCTCTAGTGCACAAACTAACAAAATCATTGTGGCACAAAAAAATACATTTTTATTTATTAAATTTTAACATACACAATTAAAACACTAGTTAGCACATTATAATGTCTGAAAAATATTCTCCGTCCGGAAAATATGCCGGCCACAAGGACCCGGCCCATGACTAAAACTTTGCGTGGGCCTTTGCAAGTCAGATGACAAATTGGAAAATTTTAATTGGTTGACAAAGTCAATTGCGTTTTTATGAACTCCACGTAAAATTAACTTAAGTTTGAGAATTTTCTCTTTATTTAAATTTTTTCACATTTGTTAATTTTGTACCAAATTTTTATAGATTATTGATTTGTCTTGACGAGAGGAATCAGAAAGAAAATCTTTTTACTTTTACCCAAGTATGTGAGAAAAATGACTTTTGTTTTTGAGAAAAAAAAGACTTTTTAGCGCAAAAAATGACATTATTTTTGTTAAAAATGATTTTTTCTGAAAATATTGGGGTAAAAGTAAAAAAAAAAATTTATTTTTCCGATTTTTCTCGTCGAGACGAATTAATAATCCACAAATGTTTAGAGCCCGTTCCAGAACACCTTCTTAAAAAATAAGTATTTATTTCACATTTTTAACTCAAAAATAATGTAAATAAAAAATAATTGATTGATTTTTTTTGCACCATATAAAAGATCTCAAATAAGATCCACATTGCATATTTTTAGATTTCATTATGCAAAACTTACAAATGCGAAAAATATTCAAATAAGAACAAAATTATCAGATTTAAGTTAAATTTACTTATATTAGCATTATAGTAATATATTACTTTCAACATCCCAAATTAGATGATAATTTTTGATATTCGTGTCAATTTCAATTCCTTACATTTTTCAATATAAATCTCAAAAAATATGTAATATGAATTTTGTTTGAAATTTTTTGACTAGTTCTTTTATACAAAATTTCAAACTCATAAAAAAAATTGTATATTGAAAGATATAAATCATAAAAAATAACATAAATTTCAAAATTGTAATATTTTTTGAGACGGAGGAATTCCACTCAAGACAGATAACGGGTATGGTTTTCTTCCGACATGTCCATTATATCGGCATCGATGGAAGATATGCTATTGTACTTCCTGGTAATTAAAGTGCTACTATACTATTGGACACTGCTAGGGACACATCGGTGTGGCTGAGTTCAGCCACACCCCTCTCACATACAGGCGGGATCCGTTTGACTTATTTGGCATGTCGGTTCCTCATGTGTCGGATCATTCCATGATTGTTAATCTGGACCATTAATCTCTCCACTTCACACGCGCATGACACACCGGAGTATTTTTCTTGTCTCACTCGTACAAAGCGCTGACAACATAGTAAGTGCTGCCACGTGTGGGAGTTTGGAACACCCGATCGTGCCCGGGCCTTGATCTCGATCGTTGATTCAGTTTTCACATTTCCCATGCGCATGCCAAGTCCTTATTTCTAGGGGAGCGATTTGTAGCTCCTTTTTGTAAGTTACTCCATTTCGTGTTTTATTGAATAATTTGTTTTATGAGATAAAAAAAGTGATAAATCAATTCCCAATTTTTAACCAATAACCACATATACTTACACACAATCACACACAAATTCACTCACACCAAGCATGGAACCCATACACAATTGTGCCCCTCTCTCTATCTCTTCTCTTTATTTTAATCAATTCCCAATTTTAACTGTATACAGGGCCGGCCCAAGAGGCCGCGCCTTGGGCCTTCACATTTTGGGCAAAAAAATAAGACACCCCTTTCTAGATAAGTATATATATATTTTCTGTGTACAACTATAATGCAAACTCTTTTGGTGGTTCAGTGGTAAAGTATTTGCTCTCTTCCACATAGATGTTTGGGTTCAAATCAGGGTAGGGTATTTTTTTTGAAGTATCTTTTTGCATAAAAGAATTTCTTCTATCACACAAATAAGGACCGTTGTGATTCGAACCTGAGTCTACTGAATATTATTGTAACCGCACAAGCTATTAAGGTTGAAATATTTACCATATTGAATAGTATGAATGAAAATTATATATAGATAAGTATTTTCTATTTATTATTTTTAAATTATAAAAATTATGTAGAGCACTATTCTACCACTTGGCCTAAGGCATCCAAATACTTTGTGCCGGACCTGACTGTATACATGTCAAGTCCAAGTCAGCAATACCTGATGGAGTTATGACATGTCGAGAGGTACCCTATCGTGGCCCCTCTCTCTCTCTCGCTATATCTTCTCTGTATTTTAATCGTGAAAGTGCAGACGACCTGTTTCTCGTGCTGTTCTTTTCAATTTTTTTCCTTCTTCTTCACAGAACGACGACGTTTTCACGATGACGTCATGACGACGTCAACACATTGCGTTGCTGGTTGTGTTCCGTACGTTCTGTGAGTAGCTTCCCTCAGGTTGGACATTCGATGACGTCAAGTTTTATGATTCGGTCTCCCCCCTCTTCGAGCAATAATTATATGGGTTATACAACAACACATACTCAAACAAACACTTTACACACGCACTCGTATATTTTGGTGGGCTCCCACACATTAAAGGTGTAAATGTGTTAATGTAGGAGTAACACTTTACTCACACACTCACATCTTTTGATTGGACCCCCACATACTAAAGGTGTAATGTGTGTGAACCTAATGTTGAATGCGAGTAAATTTGTGTAAATGTTGGTGTAAGTATTTGTGGTTGTACAATAATTGCTCTTTGAGTCCCCTACTTTGAACCGTATAACGATCTGTATCTCTCAACAAATAGGTGGCGTTTCGCGTCATTTTTTTTTTGGGCACTTTTTCTTGTTTTATCCGTATTTAATTTTTTCCGTATTGTTAGCTTCGTATCTCACTTTTTTTGAGATGGATCGAAAAACCAAAACAGTAAGGCTCCAATAAATTTAGTTATGGCAAAAAATTGATATTTTAATTATTCAAGAGCCAAAATTTGATAAATTGTTAAGAGATTACTAAGTTTAGTTATTTCAATGTGAGGCTTTTTTTAAACAAATATATTAACTTTAGTAGCCTTTGTAATTTTGATTATTCCACCCGGGATGCTTAACTCCCCGTCTCTCATCATCGGTTGCAATTGTTCTTGGAGATATGACATAATGAGCAGTGTAGTGCGAATGCTCCAACCCTAAGCTCAACCTGTGGAGCAAGACACATGGAGGAATTTGGTGGCCTCAAAACTAGGGGTGTGCAGAAAACCCGAGACCCGACCAACCCGACCCGAAAGGTTTCGGGGGGTCCGAACATGGGGTTCGGTCGGGTACGGGTTGGGTTTTGTAAAAAAAAAAAAAAAAAAGAGTTTCGGTTCAGGTTTGGTAATTCTCACCCGGGGGGGGGGGGGGGGGGGGGGGGGGGGGGGGGGGGGGGGGGGGGGGGGTTGCGGGACCCGACCCGACCAAGGTAAAACCGACCCGACCCGACCCGAACCAACAAATCGCGTTCGCGGGCGGGTATACACATCGATCGGTTCGGGGTCGGACCTATTTTCCTCCTACCCGACATGGTCGGGTCGGCTTTGAGTTGCGGGCCATATCCGACCCGCCCGACCCGCGCCCACCCCTACTCAAAACCTATATTATATAGGGAATTCATTCTACAAACAATAACATAAATATTTATACAAATTCATTCATATTGGGCCCACACTCATACTTTTTAGTGGGCGAATTTGAGCCCCATTAAAAGATGTGAATGTGTGTGTAAGTATTTGTGATTGAATAATAGTAGAGATGACAATTACAACTCATATTTCCAAATCCGCCCAAATCCGCCCGCTTTATAACCTAACTCAATCCGTCCATATTATATAATGGGTTGATATGGGTATAAATTCATATTTATATGGGATTTAAGTGGATTAAAAGTTGGGTTCAATATGGGCTTGAAATTAAAAGACTCAAATTGGCTTTTTTAGCTTTCGGTAACTGTTATTCGTTCTACGTTTCCAGCTACTTGTATATCTTTTTCTTTTTCTTTTTTTAAACGAGAAACTTGTATACTTGACTTCAAATGTTTTCAATCATTATAGGGAAATGATAATGCATGGCAAAATTGTTTTTGTTGGTACCAAAACTCTAGTGCACAAAATGTTTATACCATGTGCAATGTACAAGACATTTATGAGCTGAAATTTTGGCACAAACAAAAACAGTTTTGGTATTTTCACTACCCTTCTTTATATATATATGTACAATATATACTATAAATGTATTTTTTTTATCGAAACTCATAATTTTTAAAAAAAGAAAAAAAAAGAAGGTCAAAAGCTGTGTTTTTTACCTTTTTTTTTTTTCAGTTTTCTCTCGTTAAGACGAATGAATAAGTCACAAACATTTGACGCAAAAATTAACAAATATGAAAAAAAAATTAAATGAAGAACAAAAAGGTGACTGACTACTTTTTAATCCAAACTCACCCTCAATTTAAATGGCAATTTGTATGTCCTAGAGGGCATCTGCAAAAAGGCGGTCAATCTTAGGGGTGGATTTCGATTAATTAGTTAAGAGTGACTTTTTATTTTGTCTCTATTCGAATTTTTTTGCATTTGTAAGTTTTGCGTTAAATTTTTGTGACTTATTGGTTCGTCTGGCGAGAGGAATTGAAAGGTATAATTTTTTTCAAAACCCAAAATGTTTTTAAAAAAGACAAAAAAAATTAAGTCAAAAACTGTCTTTTAAAAAAAAAAAATATGAGTTCCAATCAATTTATTTTTGTACTTTTGCAATTAGCGTCGTCGAGTCGAATCAATAAATCACAAAGTTTGACACAAAATTAACAAATGTTGATTTTTTTAAATAAAGACAAAAAAAGTCATTGTAAAACTTTTTAATCAAAATTCACCCTGGTCATTTATTCTTTCAGCAGGTTACGTCACCTTTTAAATGAGTTTTTTGTTCTAATTAAAGCTAATTAATTTAAGGAAAATGATTTTGACACTTCAATTTTTTATGATGGCACTCCAAAATTTGTTTTCTAGTGTACCTTCCTATGTACGTATAATTTTTATACTAAAAAACAAATTTTGGAGTGCCATCATCAAAAATTGGAGTACCAAAATCATTTGCCTTAATTTAATTCAATACCTGTTCGTTTAAAGTTTTTTTTGTATAAGTTTTTCCCAGTTCATTAAAGTTTGTCTAAGGTGATTGTGGGGAATGGAAAATTTCGAAACATTTTCTTGGTACAGTACTGTGAAAATTTTGCTAGAACAGAAAATGGGTTGGGTCAGGTTTGGTTATGACTTGACCAACATTCGACCTGATCCGTTCAAAACCCGCTCACTATCAATTCATATTCGACCTGTGACCCGTTTTAACTCACTCATTTGCCATCTCTAAATAATTGTAGTAATTGATATTCTTGGTCCCTCTAATTCCAAGATCGCTATCCTCCTCGTCTCTGATGTTTTGGTACGTACCCATCTCAAATTACGTGATTTTTTTTTATCTTCTTGAATTTATGGTCTGGGTGTTTATTCAACTGGTTTGCCATTCTAGTCTTTTTGGTTTACATAATTTGAGATGGGTAAGTACCATTTAGCACTTTTTAAAAAAAAAAAATTCATGATCTGGGTGCTGCTTCAATTGGTTTCCCACTTTCCAGTTGAGTCTTTTTGATTAGTGTAACGATACGCTCCATTTTTGTACAATATTATCCGCTTTAGACGTCCAAAGCCCATAAACTTCAAAATAGGCACTCATCCCTGGACTATCCCAGGATGAGCACACTTAACTGTGAAGTTTGTATGCACTTTGTCCCGTCTTCTCGGCGTTAAAAGGCCTTGTACAAATAGGAGAGATCTTTTTCTTATAAACCATGACTTGTCCCCTCCCGTCCGGATGGAGCTTGTTATCCTGCAGTATCGCCAGCCACCAGAAAGCGATGTGTCACAATTAGTTTGATGGCAATTGGTACTTAAAGGATATCCACCATGGCATAATAAAAAATAGATAACTAAAAGTTGTCATATCAGATTTTGATTATTCATTTAAGAAATTTGATAATATTAGCAATGTGAAAGTTCACAATAGCAAAAATCTAAAAACTTGCTATACCACTTTTTCAAGTCACAAGAATCTAAAAACTATGTACATAGAAAACCTACAAAGAAAGCTACCATATGTATTTTCAAGAACTACGCATCCTGGCAATTTTGACTCGGGGGCTTTGGCCTAACTTTTTACTTTACATTGTGACCTCCAAAACATGTCCCTAGCATGACCAAGTAGAAAAATTCAATCAAAACTTCGGCACCGATGTTGACGACATGCTCATTCGGATCGGTAAGCACTGTGGTAATAATAGAATTAAGGAACTGGTACTAATTGGTGTGAACGTGAGTTGTGTCGGTAGCCAGGAATTTCCCAAAATTAGAGAGGTTAAGGCCTCGAATAGGTAGCCAGGAATTTCCCAAAATTAGAGCGGTTAACTTTATGCGGGAGGAGTAAGACGAAGATTGGGGATGCAGAAATCTCGTATGTTGCTTCGAATTGTGTGGGGTTGAAGAAGCTATATATCAAGGGGTGTCCCGTGACGGATCAGGGGATTAAAGCTTTTGCATTTGGGTGTCCTAATTTGGTGGAAATTATAATGTTGAAAAGTGCAGGGGAGTGACAAGTGAGGTCGTGGGTTGGCTGGGGCAAGGAGGGGATCGTGGTGGTGAATTTGGATGTGGGTGAGATTGGAGCTGGTTGGTTGGAGTTGGATTCTGAAAGTGATGGTGATGATGGCGGCGGCGGCGAGGGTGGTGGTGGTTTACAAGAAAATGGAGTGGACATTCCAGTGATTCCACCAATGTTGGTGAGCCGCCAAGTCAGTGATGGGTGGCCGCCATTTTCAGGTCGAGGTTTTGGGATTTCGAAGGTAAGAGGAATTTCATTTAGAGGCAACAAAGAACGTAAAAAAATTATGTGTACATAGAGCTCAGTGTAGAATAAATTTGTGTATACAGAGATTTTGTGTTGGGCCTGTTTTTTTTCTTCATTTTTCTATGTAGAAGAACTAGAAGCCATGGCGTACGTCTACCTTTTGATGGGGGGCCTGGTGGCTTTTGTATGGAATCTTCGTTTTGTACTGTATACAGAGTTGTATATAAACAGCTGATGTGATGCGTCGCGGTTAAGTAGGAATTTTGCAGCTCTTGAAATTGACAATGTTCCAAGAAATGCATGACAGATTATGCAGAAAAATGCAGAAACCAAACAACTAGACAAGGCAGCAGTAGCCTGTCAATTCGGTTCATTCGGAGCAATAACATGCTCAAGCTTTGATAAACCACTCATGAAACCTATGCACTCTTCTGAAAGGAGATTCTGACTGGAGTATATATTATGCAGTCTAATACCTCCTAAAAACCCAAATACTTGGGAATGAGCCAAAATTTTATAAGTTAAAGGTCTATCAGTTCAAGAAACAGGCCTTATGGTATAGTGTAAAGTTAGACACTGACCTTCAAGCTCTGCCTAGCTCCGCAACCTTTTTCTGTGGCAATCTTGACCAACTCCTTTTTGGTCGATAACCTGGGGAATTTTCTGATCACTTTAGGAACTTTCCAATTGATCAAGAAGTTTACAAGTATATGAGGTGAGAAAAAGGAATTCATTGGTTAATGGAGAAGGCAGTTATGCTCCTCCATGTCATCTGTCATTGTGGTGAAGCACCAGCATCAGATATACACCGACGGTGGAAGAAATGCATATCAGTGGCGCAATGCTGTAGAATTGTGCGCGCAAGTTCAACCAGAGGAAAGGAAAACCGGTAAAAACGTAGCAGATGAACGTACCGTACGGAAGGATATTGGAGATGCCAAAAAGGATCCCCTTTCACGGGCTTCTACTTTCTCTTTTCAACTAACGCGTAACTTGGTATCGGGTCATTCCATCACTTATTAGTTAGTTGTAGACAGCCAAATCCGAGAAAGCTTCAGGTAACATACTGAACTACTAACTGAAAAGTTTCACTAAAACTTACGGTGAGGCTTTGAAATACCAGAATTGCTTTGTATGAGCAAATTAAGAAGACTCCACTCAAAGCCAAGACATGTCAAATTTTGAATGTATTTACTATTTGTAGTAGTCAGAACCACAAAGCTTCTGCAAGGAAGCTACTACAGGATGCAGAGTGGACTATAAATCCTAGCCTATGAGATCAATCTTCTCACAGGACAACTTAGCCAAAGGAAGTTGTCGATCGAAAGTCAAAGCCAAGGCACAACACGTCACGATAAGGAACAACAGCGGACCAAAGTGATTTAAGAAACCAAGGCATGACAGGAGCCAAGCCAGTAGACCGGGCCAGGAATCTTTGTCTCCAATGGTGAAAGTCTTAATCGGAAGAATGAAACTGCAAAAGTCACCTGGTACATGAACGGGTTCTAGTGTGCACTTTGAAAAATCAAAGGATTGAAGTGTTTTACCATAGCTTTAGATTGCATCAAGACAGCTAACAAACTAGTAAGTTGCTTCAAACTGGAATGCAAGCCATTTGTGCCCTTGAAGCCACAAAAAGGCAGTGTTAAAAGTATCCCAAATTTCCTGAAGACGAAAAAAGGTTCTGCGCGCAGGTTCAAATCACAACATGGCTGCATACAGTCTAGCTGACCAACGCCCTGACTTCTAGTCTTAAACAAAGCCAATCAAAATCAAAACCAAAAGAACATAGAAAACATCAGCAATGTAAACGGAAGTAAATCCAGTAGCAGTGGTTATCGAGCACAAGAATGTTCAGAGCATCAAAACCTATCATTTGAACCACCGTTTGACAACCTCCTGGAAGGGCAAGCCACCATACTCAGGGACGCTGCATTGTATGTTGAGAGGGTTCAAGCCTGTTGATGCAAAAAATGCACAAAAAGTGTGTGTGTGTGTTTTTTTTTTTACATATAATTTGATTTTTTCTTGATATTGTGTTGTAATATAGCTCAACAAAAAGAAACTAGGCCCAATAATTTTCAACTTTAATTTACACAAAGATTCTTTTCTACACAGATCTCTGTCTACAAAACAAAAATTCCATACAAAAGCCACCAGGCCCACCACCAAAAAGGTAGACCGACGCCCTGGCTTCTACATCACCACCAAAAAGAACACTTATAGGGGGTGGAGAAAAAGAGCCTATTTTACATAGCTTTGTATACACAAATTTCCTTTACGTTTTCTGTCGCTGCTAAAAGAGGTTCCTGAACCCGCCTCTGGCCAGACTCCTACCTTCGAAAACCCCAAACCTCGACCTGAAAATGGGCAGCCACCCATTGCTGACTTGGCGGCTCACCAACATTGGTGGAATGTCCACACCATTTCCTTGTAAACCACCGCGACCACCACGATGGTCACCATGTTGCTCGCCCAACCTATCCAATCTTGACACCTCACTATTGCCGAAAGAGAAAATATGTTAGATGGAATGCAATTACAATCATTCTACAACCATAAACACTTACACACACATTTATAGAAAGCTACTTACATTCACATTGGGACCCACACACACTACACTTCCAGTTATATGGGTTCCACCTAAAGACGTGAGTGTGTGCAAGTATGCGTAAGTGTTATTGATGCACCTAATGAGCAGTGGTTTGTTTGACTAGTACTGCTTATCCCAAGCTTTGACCCAAACGGGCCAAACCATTGCGTGCAACTTTAAAACTTACTCTAGTAATTAATCCGCTTAAAAATTTCAATTGAAAAGATCGAAAGGACAAAAAAATAATAATAATTCACCAGTCATCTAATCATCTGTACGTTCTATATTCAAATAGTTACGGAGTATTTTTTTCCTTTTCCTAAAATCAACTCGATCTTCTACATATATATGTCAACTCTATCATCTCCATCTAATCTTCAAATACTTTTTTTTTTTCTCAATCTTTTTAAATGCCTATTGGGTGGTACAACGGAAGACCCATTCAAATTGCATTCCTCTTGGAAAAATTCAAAAAAGCTCCTTAACTTTTAAGAACTTTAAGAAAAACTCTGAACTTTAATTAATGACAAAAGACACCTGAATTTACTATTTCGTTAACAAAAAAGCCCTGCCGTCTAATTCCGTCAATTTGTAATGGATGGAGCTAACGGGAGGCGTTAACCTTCCCCCTTTTTTTTCACTTTTTACTTCAAAAAATTACTTTTAACTTTTTCAAGTAATAAATAAATATATAATAAAATTCTTTGTCCTTACTATTTATCAAAAATTATTTAAACCCCATTTTTTACTATAAACAAAAATAACCCGTTTTTATTATTTTCAAATTTTACCTTTCCCCCCTCTCTCTCCCCTCTTTTTTTTTCCCCCAAAAATTCGACCCCATACCTCCAATCAAACCCACAATTAGCCGCCAAAGTACTAGCCCCAATTTCAAAATTTTGAAATTACTTTTTTTTGGGAAGATGATTTTCACCCATACTTCCTTTTTGTCTTCTAGCAAAAAAAAATTATACACTTTCAATACTAAAAAAAAAGATTGTGGCTATCAAAAAGGAGAGTGTGAAAATCACTCCCTTTTTTTAACCTTCATTTTATTTTTTACTTTTAAAAATTACTTTTAAATCTTTCTTTTTTAGTAATGAATAAATATGCCATAAAGTTTTTTTTCTTACTATTTTAAAAAAATTACTTTCACCACCATATTTTAACTATTTATGAAATTGGGGCTAGGGCATTGGTGGTTGGTTGTGGGGTTGATTGGTTGTGTGGAGTTGAATTTCTAAAAAAGGGGAGGGGGGGGGGGGTTGGTAAAATTTGAAAGTAAAAAAAGGGACGGTTAAAGTTATTTTAGTAAATAGTAAAAAATGGGTTAAAGTAATTTTTGATAAATAGTAAGAAGAAAAAGAACTTTATTGTCTATTTATTTACTACTAAAAAAAGACAGAGTTAAAACTAATTTTTGAAAGTAAAAAGTAAAAAAACGGGGGGGGGGGGGGGGGGGGGGGGGGGGGGTGGTGTGTGTGTGTGGTGTGTGTGTGTGAGGTTTACACCTTCCCAAAATCCATCCGTTTTTAATCATTAATTAAAGTTCAAGTATTTTTTTTGTAAAATTCTTGAAAGTTCAGGAGGTTTTTAAAAATTTTCTCTCACCCCTTAAAATTGCAACTTATGTAAGCAGGAAAGGGATCTCTTCCCCTGCTCTGACCGCTATGAAATATCCCTCGACACTATTAGCAATAAATATACTACTCCGTAGTATAATTCTCGTGGAACATAAAATACCCAAAAAAAAAAAAAGGGCCGTAATTAGTTCAACGGTTACTTGAATAGCATAAATATTACGTAAAATACTTCGATCTGATAAAGTGATAATGACCACGTCAGTGGGATTTTTGGGCGGGTCTGGATTGGATTGACAGGCCAAAAATACTACTCCTATAAGGCTCGGTTCTTTTTAAACTTTTTTTTTTTTTGGGAAATGACAGCTAAAGAAGTGTTTTGATAATTATTATTAGTGTTCTCAGTATGTTCTTAGCGGGTATTAATTATCAAAATACGTCATGAGCCGTCATTTTCTCCTTTTTTTTTGTGTCTGTGTGTGTTTTGTTTTGAATTTTTGTAAGATTCGTGTAATTTTTTTTTTGGATTTATCATCCGTCTCGACGAAAGGAGTTACAAAAAATATGATCAAAGGAAAAAAATTACTAAAGATAAAAAAAGGTATATCAAACAATTGTCTTTGAAGCTTAAATGCCATCTTATTTGAATTTTTTCAATATCAAAACAATGGGACGAGAAAACAAACAGAACTATAGAAACAAATGTCACTTCACTTAGTATATTCTTTTGATATTTTTTTAAAAAAGTATCAAAAGATCGAAGTGTTTTACCATAGCTTCAAATTGCATCAAGACAGTTAACAAACTAGTAGGAGTAAGTTGCTTCAAACTGGTATGCTTCAAAAGAACATAGAAAACAACAGCAAAGGGAAACCGAAGTAAATGCATTAGCACTAGCTATCGATCGAGCACAAGGATGTTCAGAGCATTCAAAACCTATCATTTGAACCACTGTTTGACCACCACCACCTAAAAGGTACAGACAAACAAACAAACAGGCCTATTTTACATAAAACTTTGAATACCCAGATTTCCTTTCCGTTTTTGGTCGTCGCTAACTGAAATTTCTGAACCTGCCTCTGGCCAGACTCCTACCTTCGAAAACACCAAACCTCGTCCTGAAGACTTGGCGGATCGCCAAGTTTGGTGGAATGTCCACACCATTTTCTTGTAAACCACCACCACTACCATCACCACTACCACCGCCGCCATCACTACCGCCACCATTGCTGCCATCACTACCACTGCTGCCGCCACCTCCACCACCATCACCGTCATCACCATCACCATCACTTTCAGAATCCAACTCCAACCCACCATCTTCAATCTCTCCCACATCCAAATTCACTGCCAGCAATTTTCTTCTTGCCCCCAGCCAATCCACGACCTCACTCGTCACTCCCTTGCACTTGTCAACCTTAATTTCCACCAGATTAGGACACCCGAATGCAAACGCCTTAATCCCCTGATTTGTAACGGGGCACCCCTTGATACACACCTTTTTCAACCCCACGCATTGCGCAGCAATACATGAGATTTCTTCATCCCCGATATTCGTCTTACCACCACATAAAGTTAACCGCTCCAATTTTTTGCATTTCCGTGCTACCGACTCGATGCCGACACAAGTCACATCCACACCAATCAGAACTAGTTCCTTAATCCTGTCACCACAGAGCTTACCGATCAGAATTAGCGCGTTGTCAACGTCGATGACGGACCTGCGGTGGCACCGGATGACGAGCTCGGTGGCGGCATCGAAGCGGGAGAGCAGGGAGGGGAGGAGGTCCAGTCGGGCGGCGTGGAGGGTCAACCGGCGGCGGCTCTGTCTTTCGGCTTTGAGCATCCGTTTAGAGACGAGAGAGGCATTTTTTCCGGTCGCCGGAGTCGAGGCGGTTGAAGATACTAGCCAAGCACCCGTCAGGAAGTCGGGAGACATAATCTTGGCCTCCTCCTGTCATACCCTCCTCCGTATCCATCTCCATCTCCATATCCATATCCAGAGACATAAGCTCCCATGGGACGTGGGTACAGTGTTCACCGTTCATTTCCGATTCGTTTCTCCGTCTTGTTCGAACCACAGTACGAGGGCGTGTTGTGAGAGAATATATAGATGGGGTGAGAGAAGGAGAGGGAGTGCTAGAGACAATAAAGGCTTGGCTTGTTCGACCGTCTTGTTCGATCATGATATTATTTAATGTACTCGAGTGCGAGTACTCTAGCAGTATTTTAAAATGAGAAAGACTACAATACACACTCCTTATTTAGATGTGTATTATATGCACACCCTAAAATGTTATGAATTGTAGAGAAAATGTTATGAATCGTATTACTAAAACATTACGAATCGTATAAAAGTTACGAGATATACCAAAATGTTATAAATCATAATGAAAATGTTACGAATCATACTGTTAAAACGTTATGAATTCTAAAATAAAAGTTACGAAACATACTAAAATGTTATGAATGAACCTTAAAATAGGTGCATATGATACACCCTTTTAAGGGATGTGTATTTTAGACTTTCCCTTTTAAAATACTGAGTTTCATACTTTCATCTATCCACCGGAGGGAGGGAACGGGGGAGTGTTTTTTCTGTGGCTTGGCTTGTGTTCCCACTGGGATATAGAAGATTAAAAAACTAGTACTATTCACATATTACACGTAGCGACAATACCAATATTTGTTTTTGGGACATGAAAATCCATCGTGGCCTTTGGTGTATTTTTTTCCCCGGCAAATACTTTTTTATTTTTGAACAGCCAACGCAAATACATTGACTTTTGGTGTTTTATAGCTCAATTTTCCATCAGAATTGGGGACAGAGGGGGTGTGCTGCGCAGCTCCGTGCTGCGCGGTCTCTGGCGTCGCCTTGCCGGCATCGGTTCGACGATCAGAGACATCCACTGCGTAGAGCTCGTCGAATACTACAAGTGTACCAAAAATCAATCCTATCAAATATCGTTAAGTACTTCATCGGAATACATATAACTTGAAAAAAAATGAATCCTAATGGATACAAAACACCGGATCAAAACCACTGAATCCATTTCTTTTTGAATTATATGTGTTCCGATGATACACTTAACGATATTTGATCGGATTGATTTTTGGTACACTTGTAATATTCGATGAGCTCTACGCAATGGACGTCTCCGATCGTCGGACCGATGCTGGCAAGGTGGCGCCGGAGGTTGCACTGCACGCTGCACAGCACACTTTCCCGGTCCCAGAATTGGGGCGTTGCAAGTCACCTAGGGAATTCGATTCTTTGACTTAAAAAACGACAGTCCGAAGGAATTTATGCGGAAGCTTTACAGAATTGTTATGATACTATGCAACTAGAAAACAATTTAGTTGAAAAAGTCATTATGATACTTTTATACTCCCTCCGTCCCATAATATTTGTCCGGTCCGCAAAACGGAGACGTAAAAATAATACTATTTTTGTAAGAAAAATTTGGAAAAATTTCAACAACTTACTAGATCTCGATGAGTTCTTTTAACTTGTGAAAAAAATTTAAATTTTTTCTTAAAAAAAATGCATGATTTTGTAGTCTCCGTTTCGCGGACCGGATAAATATTATGGGACGGAGGGAGTATTACCATTGCAGTCACGTTAAAAATACTTCCAAAAAGTCATTACACATTATACTTTTATATTAGAATTGCAGTCACATTAAAATACTTCCAAAAAGTCATTACTTACGATACTTTTATATTAGCATTGCAGTCACATCTGAGGTGGTGTTCCAACTAAACTAAAACGAAGGTTTTGAAAAAAGAAAATAATTTTAAGGTCAAAAATTATGTATTGTCGTAAATAATTTTTCTACCAATTTTGTTTGATAGATCTCATTAAAATCTTTTACAAGGTGCAAAAAAAATTGAATAATTATTTTCCATTTTTTTAATGTTTGTTTGAAAGTTTTGTTTTGTTTTTATTTTATTTTTCGATCATTACCCTACTTTTTTTTTCCAATCATTACCATATTTCTCCAATTATTACTTTCTCATCTCTCTCCAATCATTACCCATATAACCAATCATTACCTCATTTCTCTCTCCACCTACTAGTAAAACTAAACTAAACTAAACTTTCAAACAAAAGTCTTTGTTTTTCTAGTTGGAACACCCCCCGAAATACTTCCAATAGAGCACGGCTACAGTTCCCAACAGGGAACTCCCGACCGAAATCCCGACGCGGCGCCGGGCCCACTCCGGCCACCGGGCGGCTGATCGGAGCCGACCAAAAATTATATAAAAAAAACCGAGTGGGTTCACGCGAGAATCAGCGGCATCCCATGTGTGTAGGTGGCCGATCCAAACACTCCATTTTTTTGTATACATTTATGTGACGTAGACTTTCTGCTTCCAATAAAGACAAATTGTGGACATGATTATGTGACGTAGATTACTTTTCCCCCGACCCCACATCCGTTTCCCGAATTACCCCCGACCCCACCCTTTTAATTCCTTTCTTTATTTAATTGCTTTTTTCTTACTCCCTCCGTTCCAATTTGAGAGTCCATTATTCCTTTTTGGGTTGTTCCAAAATGATAGTCCTTTTCCAAAAATGGAAGGAAAATTTTGATGATTTTCCAAAAGTGTCCCTCACAATTGAATATAAGAATTATAAGTAAGTAAAATATAGGGGTAATGGTGGAAATAATAGGTAATATAGGTGTAATCATTGTTGTCCCCTAAAATAGTTGAAATCTCCAAGATGGACTCTCAATTTGGAACGGAGGGAGTAGTATTTATTTAATTTCCTTCTTTATTTATTGAATTACTTAGTATTTAATTTTAATTTGGTTAACTCAAATTATAATTTCAATTAAATTATGTTTATCTAAGAAAATTGGAACGTTTTCGGTTCAAATAGAATAAATACACCTTGTTGAGGCCCGTAAATTTTTTCTATTTTCTCTAATATTTTAATATGTAAAAGATCGTAGTTATATTAAATTATATGTTTATTAATAAAGTTATACGGATATGCCTATCGTTGTGTATCGGACATTCAGAGAATAGTTGAACTTTGAGTTTCGGTGTTGAAATGATATTTAGAAGTGTTGTAGCAATCGAGGTTTGATTCGATGAACGTTGGCAAAAAAAAACTTCAAATCTGTCCATGGTGTACAGGTACAGCTTTTACCAGTATAGGTACACCTCGACCAGAAATGAATGTTGAATCTTCTCGGTCATTTCCAGTACCAATACACCCTACAAAAATTTTAAAATTTCAGCATGCATTTCAGACCACTATAAAATACGCCCCTATATTATTTTTCACATCCAAACCCACGAAATAAATCTAGAAACACCCCCTCTCACCTACACCACTCCAATCTCACTCAAATCCTTTCATTTCTATCTCAAATCTTCAAGATCCAATGGTTTTCTACCTCAAGCTCACTTGATTCTCACATTTGGTGAACAAATGATAAGTTTTGTGTTCTTGGTAACTTTTTTGACACCCGAAACAGGCCTGAAAAAAGGTTTGTACGCGTTGGTACAGATATTAAATCTGTACCAGTAGCACCACTGCTTTGGCCTAAGAGTCCATTCTTTTAGCCTTAACTTGAACTTAAACTTAAACTTAAATTTAATTTGAGATTTTTTTTTCTAATTTGAGATTTTTTTGGCATTTGTTAATTTTATGCCAAATTTTTGTGAGTTATTGATTCGTCTCGACAAGATGAAATTTTACTTTTCCGATTTCTCTCGTTGAGACAAATCAATAGCCGATAAAAGTTTGACAAAAAATTAAAAAATGCAAAAAAATTCAAATAAGGACAAAATTCTCAAATTAAGTTTAAATTAAGGTTAAAAGAATGGAGCCTAAATTAGTTTTCTTTTTTAATTTTGGTCATAATTGTTAACTAGTGTACATCTTTTAAAGGATGTAATGCAAAATAAAATATAAATTCCAATTGGTTTGCTTTTAGAGTTATTTTATTTGATCATCGGGAATGTGCTCGATTGTCATGATATTTATTGATTGTTTGTCTTCATATGACGTTGTTATTTTTACATATCAAAATCTGTGACATTTTTTTTATCGCTTATATCTTTCAATTTATAATATATTTCATAATTTTGTGAACTTTGTAAAATATAATTAATTGAGATATAAACAAAATTTATATTACATATTTTTTGATATTTATATTAAAAGATTTAAGCAATAAAAAATAGCACATTGAATAAGTACTTATTTCTTAAGAACTTTTAGTAAAAACAGGGGTTCTTATTTTTTCTTTCACAATTATAAAATAATTATTTATTGAATAACAAGGCTCAGTAGAGCAAGGCCAAAATTTGTTCCAAAATGGACCATTCGAGAATGCAAAGAGGAAAGTTTGTTTGTTTGGTTTTTTTTTTTTTTTTTTTCATTCGCTAATTATATCCTATATTTATCCTCTGAGAATTGGGAAGAGGAATAGGTGCTTGCGGGAAGTTTGGTTCGTTGAAGAGGTTGCAAAGTTATTATTATACAATATATAAGATTAAGATTAAACACAATGTGGCCGTCATGCGTAAGCCTTGTCTTATTCATTTTATCTTGGCGGTTAAGTGGAATGCACGTTGTGTCGACATAGTGACGTGGAACGCATTGGATTGCTGAAGAAAGTGAGTATACCTCAACGGCAAGGCAATGTTTGTTATTTTAAGCCCAAAAAAGGGGCATCGTTTTGAGTCTAAAAATAAGATCTGAACCATTCATTATTTAGAACTTGATATTTACAACAAACTTTTTTAAAAAAATCAAGTGCATTGTATATCCGTAACTTAGTAACCAAACCATATTTGTCCAAAAGAGTATAATTTTACAGACATTTATTAACATCCCGAAATTCAGTTTGTTTACTGAGTTAATGATATTTCATCGGCTTGGTTTTCCACATCATTGTTTGCTTGTCAAACTCTATATAGTGAACGATTCGGATCATATTTTTGGACCAGAACAATCCCATATATTGGGCATAGCCGGGTGGTGGCCTGTGGCCGTGCCTTAGGCACAGCAAAACACTCCCGCCTCCTTCGGGGAAACTCCGAATTTAAAAAATAGATTCAACTATATTGGAACGACGGTTTCTTGGAATCCTTCCTACTTCCAAGTAAGTGTTCTGCTTCGTAACTCCAATTTATTAAAAATATATCATCATTATTCCTTTCACATCAACTTTTTCCTCCACTTTTCCTACTTACCCATCATCATTATAATTTTACTTACTTACTTTTTTTAAAAAGGAATCTACTTTTAGGGACAAAATAAACAATTCACCAATTTTTACCCACTAACATTACAAAATGGACACTTATTAAGGGACGGTTCAAAATGAAACGAACAATAAATAAGGGACGGATGGAGTATACTGTAGTAATATCCTCTCTCACTTCCCTCGTAAGTCTCTCTCTCTCTCTCTCTCTCTCTCATCGTGATTAGAAGAAAAACTGAGATAGGAAAGAGGAAATGACGAGGAGAATTGGAACTAAACACCGTACCCATGTCCGATCGGAGCTTCATTTTGCGCTGGAGATAGAGGAGGGTATTATGGGTAACCAAGATTATATCTCTGAACTTCCCGACGATTGTTTGGCTTGTGTTTTCAAGTTCCTCCGCTCTGGCGACCGGAAAAACGCCTCTCTCGTCTCCAAGCAGATGCTGAAAGTCGAGGGACAGAGCCGCCGTCGGTTGACTCTCAGCGCCGCCCAATCGGACTTCCTCCCCTCCCTGCTCTCCCGCTTCGACGCCGTCACCGAGCTCGTCGTCCAATGCCACCGCAGTTCAATCATCGATGTCGACGACATGCTGATTCTGATCGGTAAGCACTGTGGCAATAATAATAGAATTAAGGAACTAGTCCTAATTGGTGTGAACGTGAGTTGTGTCGGCCTCGAATCGGTAGCCAGGAATTTTCCAAAACTAGAGCGTTTAACTTTATGCGGGAGGAGTAAGACAAGGATTGGGGATGCAGAAATCTCGTATGTTGCTTCGAATTGTGTGGGGTTGAAGACGCTATATCTCAAGGGGTGTCCCGTGACGGATCAGGGGATTAAAGCTTTTGCATTTGGGTGTCCTAATTTGGTGGAAATTAAGGTTGAAAAGTGCAGGGGAGTGACAAGTGAGGTCGTGGGTTGGCTGGGGGCAAGGAGGGGATCGTTGGTGGTGAATTTGGATGTTGGTGAGATTGGAGCTGGTCGGTTGGAGTTGGATTCTGAAAGTGATGGTGATGATGGCAGCGGCGGCGGCGGTGGCGGTTTACAAGAAAATGGTGTGGACATTCCACCAATGTTGGTGAGCCGCCAAGTCAGTGATGGGTGGCCGCCCATTTTCAGGCCGAGGTTTTGGGATTTCGGAGGTAAGAGGAATTTCATTTAGAGGCAACAAAGAACGTAAAGAAAATATGTGTACATAGAGCTCCGTGTAAAATAAATTTTGTGTATACAGAAATTTTGTGTTGGGCCTGTTTTTTTGTTCTTTTTTCTATGTAGAAGAACTAGAAGCCATGGCGTCAGTCTACCTTTTGGTGGGGGGCCTGGTGGCTTTTGTATGGAATCTTCGTTTTGTACTGTATACAGAGTTGTATATAAACAGCTGATGTGATACGTCGCGGTTAAGTAGGAATTTTGCAGCTCTTGAAATTGACAATGTTCCAAGAAATGCATGACAGATTATGCAGAAAAATGTAGAAACCAAACAACTAGACAAGGCAGCAGCACCCTGTTCATTCGGAGCAATAACATGCTCAAGCTTTGATAAACCACTCATGAAACCTATCCACTCTTCTGAAAGGAGATTCTGACTATATATTATGCAGTCTAATACCACCTAAAAACCCAAATACTTATGAATGAGCCAAAATTTTATAAGTTAAAGGTCTATCAGTTCAAGAAACAGGCCTTATGGCATAGTGTAGAGTTAGACACCGACCTTCAAGCACGGCCTAGCTCCGCGGCCTTTTTCTGTGGCAATCTTGATAAGTTGACCAACACCTTTTTGGTCGATAACCTGGGGGATTTTCTCGATCACTTTAGGGAACTTTCCAATTGATCAAGAAGTTTGAAAGTATACGTACGAGGGGTGAGAAAAAGGAATTCATTGGTTAATGGAGAAGGCAGTTATGTTCCTACATGTCGTCTGTCATTGTGGCAAAGAACCAGCATCAGATAAACACAGACGGTGGAAGAAATGCATATCAGTGGCGCAGTGCTGTAGAATTGTGCGCGCAAGTTCAACCAGAAGAAAGGACGACCAGTAAAAACGTAGCAGATGAACATACGGAAGGATGTAGGAGATGCCGAAAAGGATCCCCTTTCACAGGCTTCTACTTTCTCTTTTCAAATAACGCGTAACTTGGTACCGGGTCATTCCATTACTTACTAGTTAGATGTTTAGTGATTGGCATGAGACAGCCAAATCCGAGAAAGCTTCAAGTGACATACATTACTACTAACAGAAAAGTTTCACTAAACTTCTGGTGAGGCTTTGAAATACCAGAATTGCTGTGTATGAGAAAATTAAGAAGACTCCTCTGAAAGCCGAGACATGTCAAATTTTGAATGTGTTTACTATTTATAGTAGTCAGAAACACAAAAAGCTTCTCCAAGGAAGCTACTAGCCAACTACAGGATGCAGAGTGGACTATAAATCCTAGCCTATGAGATCGAACTTCTCACAGGACAATTTAGCCAAAGGAAGTTGTCAATCATCGAAGGTCAAAGCCACACGTCGATGAGGAACAACAGCTAACCAAAATAATTTAAGAAACCAAGGCACAACACGAGCCAAGCCAGTAGGCCAGGCCAGGAATCTTTGTCTCCAATGGAGAAAGCGTGCCTTCTCAGAAGAATGAAACTGCCAACGTAACCTGGTACATGAACAGGACAGAATTCCAGCCTGCACTTCAAAAGATTGAGTGTTTTACCATAGCTTTAGATTGCATCAAGATAGCATTTAAACAAACTAAGTTGCTTCAAACTGGTATGCAAGCCATTTCTGTCCTTAAAGCCACAAAAAGGCAGTGTTTAAGTATCTCAAATTTCCTTGAAGAGAAAAAAAAGTTCTGCAGGTTCAAATCATCACAACATGGCTGCATACAGTCAGGCTGAATGCAAAACAAATTCCATTCAAAAGCCACCAACAACTGACCGATGCCGTAAACCAAAACAAACCGAGCCTTAAGCCCCAATCAATTGGAGTCGGCTATATGAATCGTTTTCCTCCATGGAGCTCTATCAAGGCCACTTGTTCAATCAAACACATTAGACCTGTTAGACTCAACTGACCGACGCCCTGACTTCTACAAGGCCAAACAAAATCAAAACCAAAAGAACATAGAAAACACCAGCAATGGAAACTGAAGTAAATGCATTAGCACTAGTTATCGATCAAGCACAAGGATGTTCAGAGCATTCAAAACCTATCATTTGAACCACTGTTTGACCACCTCCTGGAAGTGCAATCCGACGTACTCGGGGGACTCCGCTTTGTATGTTCAGAGGGTTCAAGCCTGTTGATGCAAAAATTGCACAAAAATGGTGTGTTTTTTTTTTTTTAAACATATAATTTGATTTTTTCTTAGTGTGAACACCCCTAAAACTCACCGTGGGGTTTTGCACGTCAGATGGAAAATTGGAACAATTTGGTTGACTAGTGAGTGTAATATTAAAAGAGTAATGCTATGAATAAAGAAAACTTATCCCGAAAGTGTCCTGAAAAAAAAATCAGTGGTTGAGATTCACTTTGACGATTTGGCCCCACACATCAAAACGAATCTCAACCACTAGTTGTTTTTTTTTAGGGCACTTTCGGGGTAATTTTTCTTCGTCTCTAATACCTAGATGTGATGATGGACGTGCTATTACCAACCCCTTCCAATGCTTGGGAGATTTTGTTTGCTCGAAGGTCGGCTAATGGCGTAGCAGACTCGTCAGCAAAGCATGGTTTGCGAGGCTCTGATGTAAAAAATTGGAAAGCTAGGCTTCCTGACTAGTTATTATCTCCCCTTGAGAAAGATAGATAACCATCTTACTTGATGTCTTGATGTATTCATTGCGATGGTTATAATCAAAGCTCTACCAATTTGAGAAAAAAAAAAAACTCCAACTTGTCATTCTATCGGCAGGGAAAATATGCTATTGCACTCCCTGGTAAAGTGCAATTACGGTTCCTCGTGCGTTGGATCATTCCATGATTGTTTTGACTAGTTTTAATCTGGACCATTGATCTCTTCACTTGCGCATAACACATTGGAGTATTTTTCTTGTACACTCTCATGTCTCAATTGTACTGACAACATAATTATTGCATGCCACATGTGGGATTCTGGAACGTCCGATCGTGCCCGGACTTGATCACATCATTGGGCTAGAGCAGTTTGTGTCGGACTGCTTTTCCACCATCTCTCCTAAAACCAATTGGTGGTAGGAACGATTTCAATTAAGTCTTTTATGGCATTCGATATCGCACTCGCAAGTCTGTTTTTAGAGCGGTCACAGGGAGTGGCATTGTGTAACCAAATCCATGGGGGCACTCCGGGCCCAACAATTTGGTTTGGCTGCCACATCCAGTTGAACAGAGGTAATGGCAGTCCTACATCGGTTTTGAAGTGGACGTCTCAGATTGTGGATGATCTAAAAGATAGTGATGCTGTTGATTTTCTTAATAAGGTGGTGTTCATAGCATGGCTCGGGATGAGGCTATTTTCAACTCCACGCCTCACAATTTTTTTTTCTGGAAATTAAGGTGTCTTCCCCTGTCCAGTTGGATAACCCAATAATTGAGGACGTTATTTCCCATTGGAGAGCTCTGGACCAAGGGTGTTTTAAGGTAAATTGTGTGATGTTGTGACTGGAAAGGATGGTGATGATGCTAAGATTACAGTTACAGTATAAGGGATTGGAAGGAAAGCTGCTGGATGGAGTGGTGAAAAAAGTAAGAATCTCGTCTTACCTTCGAAGCAATGAATTCAACAAAATAAGTTAATTGGCTTTTTTTTTTCTTATTCAATTTTTTTTCGTATTTGTTAGTTTTCCATCAATTTTTAGGGATTATTGTATCGTCATGACAAGAGGAATCTAAAAATTAAAAAATTACGATCTAAACCTAATTTTTTTTGAATAAAAACAAAAATAAGCCAATTTTTTAGTCTTTATTTAAGAAAATTTCGATTTCGATCGTAATTTTTTACTTTTTAGATTCTTCTAGTCATAACGATGCAATATACTCAAAAAAAAATTGACAAAAAATTAATAAAAAAAATTGAATAAGAACAAAAAAATAAGTCAATTAGCCAAACGGAAGAGTATCAACAAAGCTCTTATCGAGTCGGCCAACCAAGTCGCCATCAAATTGAGTGCCGCTGAATTAGACCCTCCATGGGAAGTTGCAGCGGTGGTCATGGATATTAGACAGATGAAAATGGAGGAGACTTTGCTTGGATTAGAAGGACAGCAAACGAGCTCGTGCATACGGCAGCTTCTATGGCGCTGAGGAATTTACTGCCTTTTAATAGTTAGGCTAGTTTTGTTTGTATCTGTCTTAGCTAAAGATTCTCTTCCTCTGTTGTAAGCCTTCTGGCTCTTTTTGATTATCAAAAAAATAAAATAAAATTCACTAATAAAATTCAATTAACCAGTTAAATGAAAAGATCGAAAGGACAAAATAATAATAATAATAATAATAATAATAATCCAGCGTTCATTTAATCATCTGTACGTTCCGTATTCAAATGGTTCTTTTTTCTCCTTTTCCTAAAATCAACTCTTTTATACATAGTATATGTTAATTCTATCGATCTTCATTCGTCATCTTAATCTTCAAATACTTTTTTTCTTTTTCTGTTTTTTAAGCATCCAAAAGCTTCACTTAGGCTGCGTTCTTGTAAACTAATTTGTCCATAACTTATTTCGGTACTCCTAATTTTTATTTTTTGCAACTTTTTGTTTCGCTTTTTGTCACAATTTTCAGGGTCAATCGTTCGTCAATCGAAAAAGTATAAAAATATAGACCGATATTGAAAAAAATTCATATCAGATAATACTTTAAATAAAAAAAAGTCGTTTCATACTTTTTTTTTCGGATGATTAATCCAAAAAATCCCACTCGAATCTAATAAAAATTTAGAAAGTTCGAACGAAACACACAAAATGAAAAAAATAATTAAATTTACTAACAGAACTCCATTCGGTCCCACTTTGGGGGGAAAAAAAATACTCCTACTAACCAAGAATATGAAGCGTGCCTAAAAAAACTTACCAATAAATAAAGATGAACGTTTTTTTTTTTGGTCCCTTCGATCTTTTCATTTAACTGGTTAATTGAAGTTCTAGGCGTAACTATTAAAGTTGCACGCAATGTTGGGTCAAAGCTTGGGTTAGGCAACCCTAGTCTAAACAAACTCAGGAATTGCATTACATCTGACAGATTTTTCTCTTCCTTTCAAATGCAATTGTAAGGTGTCAAGAATGAGAAATTTTTGGGCGCCGTTAGTGATTACCACGTAGTGCCCGCTCGACGTATCCAGACCGTTTATTTCGGTTTTTGACATCTTGAATTTGGAGAGAGATGGTTTCAATCTGGGCCATTCAACACAATTTTGGACAGACCGAATGGATTGCTCCGACACCACATGGGCACGACCACGTGGTACCCATCCGGCACCCAAAAATTTCTCATCCAGACTGGATAAGATGGGCAAACAACGTGGTTTTTCCGCCGGATAGAATTTAAACTCTTTATGAGAGGATGATGAAATCTATCCTTTTTTACTTTAATGAACCTTTCCGCCTGGTCCAGATAGAATTTAAATTCTTTACGAGAGGACTATGAAATTTATCCTTTTTATTAATGAACCGACGAGAACTACTAGCAGGACTAGTTAATTATTTTCTCATCTTGCTAAATGGTCCGATATGTAGAAAGACTCTTTCAAAGAATCCTTTAATCTCAACTTACGTAAGCAAGAAAGGGATGGTTTCCCCATTCGATGACGTCAAGTTTTACGACTCCTGCTTTTCTCCCCTGCTCCGACCACTATGAAATATCGGCATTTCCCAACACTACGAGGGTGTTTGGGAGCTTCATTTTTCGGCTTTTGTTTATTGTATTTTTGTCGTTTTGTATTATGGTCACGATGTATTTTAGATTAGGTACAATATTTGAATGATATATGTAGAATGAGTTTTGCAGCAGAAGTAATGCAAACTGGAACGAGCCCTACTACTACTAAGCTGGGTTGGATTGACACGAGAACAAGATATGAACCGACACAAAATAAACGGGTTAGAGAATTAATTAAGGTGTGCATAAGTTGGTCCGAACATTCCGAACAATCGGAAAAGAAGAAGAAGATAGTCTACTTTTCACGGGTTGTTATTCCTTTTTGCCGTTGCATAATTTCACAGATAAAGGCTATCTCTGTTCGCTTTTACTCCGTATTCTCGAAACCAGAAACGGAATTTAGGTGGTTTTTTGGATGACAGATTTCTAGAAAGAAAAATATGGGAATTTGAAACTTGTTAGCTGCACGCCTGCACTTTCTTGAAAGAATTTTTACTATGTTGCTTATCATGTAAAATCGGGAGGGTGTGGGTCAGGATGAGTTTTTACGAGTAGCAGACTAGCAGTAGTAGAAAAATTCATTTTCACTAATGCTCCATACTTTTAACATTTTTTTCTCCATCTCTCTCCACTTATTACCCCCTGTTATTTTTCAAAAACCAAACCAAATATAGCACAAGGCACGACACGAGCCAAGCCAGTAATGTCGGGCTGAATGCAAATTTCCTTGAAAGAGGGAAAAAGGTTCTGCAGGTTCAAATTACAACATGGCAGCATACAGTGTCGGGCTGAATGCAAAACAAATTCCATTCAAAGCCGAACAAAATCTAAACCAAAAGAACACAGAAAACACCAGCAATGGAAACTGAAGTAAATGCTTTAGCAGTAGTTATCGATCGAGCGCAAGGATGTTCAGAGCATTCAAAACATATCATTTGAACCACTGTTTGACCACCACCACCAAAAAGGTACAGACCGACGCCCTGGCTTCTGCATCACCATTATTCCGAAAAAACAAACAAACAAACAGGCCTATTTTACATAAAACTTTGAATACCCAGATTTCCTTTCCGTTTTTGGTCGTCGCTAACTGAAATTTCTGAACCTGCCTCTGGCCAGACTCCTACCTTCGAAAACACCAAACCTCGTCCTGAAGACTTGGCGGTTTGGTGGAATGTCCACACCATTTTCTTGTAAACCACCACCCCTACCACTGCTGCCATCACTACCGCCGCTGCCGCCACCTCCGCCACCACCACCATCATCGTCATCACCATCACCATCGCCATCACTTTCAGAATCCAACTCCAACCCACCATCTTCAATCTCTCCCACATCCAAATTCACCGCTAGCAATTTTCTTCTTGCCCCCAGCCAATCCACGACCTCACTCGTCACTCCCTTGCACTTGTCAACCTTAATTTCCACCAGATTAGGACACCCGAATGCAAACGCCTTAATCCCCTGATTTGTAACGGGACACCCCTTGATACACACCTTTTTCAACCCCACGCATTGCGCAGCAATACATGAGATTTCTTCATCCCTGATATTCGTCTTACTACCACATAAAGTTAACCGCTCCAATTTTTTGCATTTCCATGCTACGGACTCGATGCCAACACAAGTCACATCCACACCAATCAGAACTAGTTCCTTTATCCTGTCACCACAGAGCTTACCGATTAGAATCAGCACATCGTCGACGTCGATGACGGACCTGCGGTGGCACCGGATGACGAGCTCGGAGGCGGCGGCGAAGCGGGAGAGCAGGGAGGGGAGGAGGTCCGGTCGGGCGGCGTGGAGAGTCAACCGGCGGCGGCTCTGTCCATCTGCTTTGAGCAATCGTTTGGAGACGAGAGAGACATTTTCCCGGTCGCCAGAGTCGAGGCAGTTGAAGATACTAGCCAAGCACCCGTCCGGAAGTCGGGAGATATAATCTTGGCCTCCTCCTGTCATACCCTCCTCCGTCTCCATCTCCATCTCCATCTCCGGAGACATAAGCTCCCATGGGACGTGGGTACAGTGTTCACCGTTCATTTCCGATTCGTTTCTCCGTCTTGTTCGAACCACAGTACGTACGAGGGCAGCGTGTGAGAGAATAAATAGATGGGGTGAGAGAGGATCATGATATTTCGATCGAGTTCGAGGGTGACCATGGTTAAATCAGGCGAAGGATTAGGAACAGAGGAGTCGACTCTAGCAGTATTTTAAAAATCTAGCAGCATTTTAAAATTACTGAGTTTCATGTCACTTTCATGCATCCACGCGCGGGAGCCGGGAGGGAAGGGGGCTGTGGCTTGGCTTGTGTTCCCACTCGAATACATAGGATTAAAAAAACTACTCCCTCCGTCCCAGTTTGTTTGTCCAATTTTGACATTCGTGCCTTTTAAAAAATTGTCTATATCTCACAATCTATAATGTTTTACATAATTTCGAAAACATCATATTTTAAATCTAATTGAGATCTATCAAACAAGATCCATATTGCATAAAAAAATAAAATAAATTGAAACATATAGACAATTTTGTAAGAGGTCCCAAATAGTGAAAAGAGACAAACAAATCAGGACAGAGAGAGTACTATTCACTTATTACACCTAGCGAGAATATCAATATTTGTTTTTGGGGACATGAAAATCCATCGTGGCCATTGGTGTATTTTTTTCCCAGGGAAATACCTTTTTTTTTTTTTTTTTTGAACAGCCCCGGCAAATACATTGACTTTTGGTGTGTTATAGCTCAATTTTCCATCAGAATTGGGGCTTCGCAAGTCAGATAGAAAATTGGGTTCTTTGACTTAAAAGACGACAGTCCGAAAGGAAATTATGCAGAAGCTTTAAAGAATTATTATGATGCTATGCAAATAGAAAACAATTTAGCTGAAAAAGTTATTACTTATGATACTTTTATATTAGCATTGCAATAACATTACAATACTTCCAATAAACACAAATTGCGGGCATGATTTTGAAGAAGACAATGGCGGATGTCTCTTTATGCAGAAACTTTAAAGAATTATTATGATGCCATGCGAATAGAAAACAATTTAGTTGAAAAAGAAAAAAGTCTTTACTTATGACTTTTATATTGGCAGTGCAGTAATATTAAAATACTTCCAATAAAGACAAATTGCGGGGATGATTTTGTGACGTAGATTGCATTTCCCCCGACCCTACATTATCTCCCGATTAACCCCCGACGGACCAGGGGACTGTGCTGCGCAGCTCCGTGCTGCGCAGCGTGCTGCACGGCTTCCGGTGTCGCCTTGCTGGCATCAATCCAACAATCGGAAACGTCCACTGCCTAGAGCTCGTCGAATACTACAAGTGTTCCAAAAATCAACCCGATCAAATATCGTTAAATACTTCATCGGAGTACATATAACTTGAAAAAAAATGAATCCTAATGGATACGAAACACTGGATCAAAACCACTGAATCCATTCTTTTTGAATTATATGTGTTCCGATGAGATACTTAACGATATTTGATCGGTTTGATTTTTGGTACGCTTGTAGTATTCGACGAGCTCTACGCAGTGGACGTCTCCGATCGTCGGACCGATGCTGGCAAGGCGGCGCCGGGGGCCGTGCAGCACGCTGCGCAGCACGGAGCTGCACAGCACAGTCCCCTGGTCCACCCCCGACCCCACCCTTTTAATTCCTTTCTTTATTTAATCAACAATCATACTCACACAACAATCTAAACACAATAACTTACACAACCTCTCACATGCATGTGGGCTCCACACATACTACTATGTGTGGGCCCCACATGTATGTGAGAGGTTGTGTAAGTTGTTGTGTCTGGATCGTTGTGTGAGTAGCATTATCCTTATTTAATTCCTTTTATCTTATTTACTTAGATCTGACAATGACCAAGTCAGCGGACGTCGGGGGGATTCCAACTCCGGAAATTCTAATCGCAAAGAAGATTTGGACATATACTACGTGCACAGCAGCTGTGCACATATCCCATTTTCTCCCGGTTCGGATCGCACAAAGATGATCGGAGTCGCTCATTTTGTGTGATTTTGGGTGTTTTGTTAACGCCTCTAACGATATCGAACGAAACTCATTTTTTACAGAGACCTTAAACGATATATTTAGAACAAAATGAGCGGCTCCGATCATTTTTGTGTGACCCGAACCTGGAGAAAAAGGGATATGTGCACAGCTGCTGTGTACCAGCTGCTGTGCACATAGCTTTTCTGGAAGATTTGTAGGAAACTACGCAAGGAAAAATATGTTTGGATTCATTCCGGATCCTAAAAAAATTTAAAAAAATATCTATAAATTTTTAATTATTATTTTATGGGGCCCTGGAAAACTTAGCTCCAATGAATATCAGTAAGTATTACTTTTGGATTCGTAGAGGCGAAACTATTCAGTTCGTCCAAATGAATCTAAAAGTAATACGTACCGATCGATGTCCGTTAGAGCTGATTTTTTACAGGGGCCATAAAATAATATTCAAAAATTTATGAATATTTTTTTAGATTTTTATGGGATCCGGAATGAGCCAAACGTGTCTTTCCTTACGAAGTTCCTGCAAATCTTTCTTGCAAATAGCAGGCTCCGGACCAAAAATACTACTCACTACTACCGGCATGTCGGTTCCTCGTGCTTTTAATCTGGACCATTGATCTCTTTAATTCTCAATCTTGGGGGTGAAAATTTCTGACACTATGCGAGGATACGATATGAACCCGATACAAAATTAGCGGGTTAGAATAAGTTATTTTTTATACGGAACACGAATATGACACGTCACGATAACATGAAAAATTAAACAGTTTGGATTAGGATTCATAAAATTCTGACACAACACGATGTGGGGTGAAAATTTATAAAAGAACAGGATAGCAGGATACAAAGTTAGTTGGTTAAGGCCAGTTATTTCTGACATGAAACATGAATATAACACAACACGTTAATACAAAAAGCTAGATAGATTGATAGAATTTACATACGAGCACAAGATAAAACGACACGAACGTAACCCAATACCCATCCCTACTTCCCATGTCGCATGACAAACCGGAGTATTTTTCTTTTCCAGTCTCACGTCTCACCAGATTTTATATATATATATATATATATATATATATAAAATAACGTCTCATTTCTCATCCGTACAATGCGCTCACAACATACTGTAGTGTTGCATGGGATAAAGATTATTCAGCAATAATGAATCAACCTCCACATGCCAGCGTGTGGGCTTCTGGAACGTCCGATCGTGCCCGAGCTTGATCTCAATTGTTGATTTATCTTTCACATTTCCTTGCGCATGCTACACCTGATCGGGGCTTCTACAACCGACCTGTCAATTTATGGGATTGATTTCGAAGTGGGAATGTACACACTCTTACTACCCACCTCGCGACATCAGCAATACGGGCAGTATTTGTTTCAAGGATTTTGATATTCGTGTTCCATTTTTACTAAAGGTGCTCCATTTTATTTATGTGAAATGATCCGCTCCGGTTGATCTGTCAACCATTCGCCTAGCTACGTAACTCAAAAAGTTAACGTCAAGTTACACAGCAACTAGTTGGAATCCAGGTGGGTTGTCAATATCTCCACCTCTTTAGTTCTGTACAACACAATCAGTATACTCGTACCAGATTTTAAAGGTGGCTCCCACCATGTAGACCAAGGTTGTGCTCTGATACCAATTATAACGACTCGTCCCAGCTGGCTTACTAACCATTCATCTAACCAGTGACTCAAAAGGTTAATCTCAAATTATACAGTAGTTGGTCGGAATCCATTATATACCATGTTACACTTTCTAAAGTTCCTGATGTGGGATTAACCCAGGAGGTGGGCTGTCACATTATGCTAGTAACTTCACGTTAAAAGTGAAGTGTCGTCAGTAAAAAGTGGATCGCGAATATCAATTTTTTTGTTTCAATTAGGAAATTGATTTTTGCGTTTCGCTTATGTACGCAAGGGCTCCACTTTATACATGAAATTACTAGTAATTTCACGTTAAAAACAGAGTGTTTGTATACAAAATTGGATCACCAAAATCAACATCCTTTCAATTATTATATAACCACAAAAATACATACACTCACATCTTTTAGTAGGTTCCACCACTAAACGTATAATGTGTGTGGATTCAAATGTGAATGAATTTGTGTAAGTATTTTTATAAATATTTGTGGTTGCAAAATAATTGTATTTGTTTTCGATTTTGATAGTAGTAGTATACTATACTATATGGGTATCCGTCCAAAGGGTTAGTCGGTAGGAAATTTAAAAAATCATTTTATTTGTTAGATATCCTTCTCTCTCTTTCTCTCTCTCTCTTTTAAAGTATTGCTATGTGTACAGTGCACATATGCAATGTACATACCATGTACATATAGATTTTGTGGGATTTACCTTGGATTCCACAAAGATGATTTGAATCATCCATTATTTTCAAAATAGTTTTCTATGGAACCTTATAAGAAATTAGCTCAACCCAACCTCGCAAAGGATTTTTTTTTTTTAAATTTATAGGAGCAAAACTGAGCATTTAAACAGTTTCGCTCCCACAAATTTAGAAACAATCCTTACCGATATCGGGTTGAGCTATTTTTTACAATGCTTTTAAAAATAATATGTGGTTCGAATTATCTTTGTGGGACCCCTCGAACTATTCTTATTTGTCTCGCTCACCCCCTCATAGAATTTTGTCTATGGCCAGCTCCCTGAGCAAAGTTTTTTTTTTTCTCATAGACCCCTTCCATCAGGATTTTGTCCAAAACTGTTAGAATTTTGCCCTAATTTTTTTGAAATGTGAGAAAATGTTCCAATTTTGCCCTCCCATAGCCCTTATTGTCCCTAGCACTCCATCTCTTTCTCTATGAAACCCGGCCTAACACTAAAATACGCCACAACCGCCGCCCACCACCACCACGTCCTTCATCGTTGTTGGCCCATCGCGCTGCTGGCCCATCCCCCCACAACCACTGTCGTCATCCTCGTCATCCATGGCTGCCAAGAGAAATGGCTGCCACAAAAACTCCTCTTTGGAAATGTAACGACCCGGATTTTTGCCCTATTTTTTCGAATAAAGAAACTATTTTTTTTATCAAATAGTCTATAGTAATCAATTAATTATTTAATAGTGTAATTAGATTAAACTAGAGCCTAATTTTATTTTTTTGCAACTAAAATTAGTTTAGCATAATTTTACCATAACTTGGTGTTTACATATTTATCTATATTATACAAAAAAATATTATTCGTAATAATAAAATTCTTTTCTTTAATAGATATATACAACTGTAATTATCTTAATTATCTTACTTTTATTTTTTTAAAATTGCATGCAAGCATGCATGCAAACTCTTGCCATCTCTCCCTCTCCTACTCAGTCTCTACCTCCTTCCTGAACTTATCTTCGCCCTTATCTCGTCCATCCCAAGGCCCGAGAGTTAAGAGTTTCAATTAACTCAATTTTATCTTCCTACTCGAAAATTTACTTTTAAATACCCCATTACTCCGACCCTAAGGTATACCACAATATTCACCACGCCCCACCAGTCCAGAAAAGAGAGAAAAATCGGAGAGAACGAAACTCCAATCCATGGAGTTTTAGAGAGAGAAAGTGAGAGAGAGAAAAGTGGGTTTAATATCAAGACCCAACCGAAATTCAATTCGATCATTCCAGACTCTTCTTACAACTCCTAACATCACCAAACGTTGTCCAATTTGATCCCAAGGTCCACCGATCAAAACTAGAAGTTGTCTTCTCCAAATTCCAAGTTTCGAATTAAAATCAATTCGATCCGATTCAAGGTATTATAATCTCTCCCAACCACTTCTCTAAGTATTTTTAGTGTTTTTAAGCTTAACCTTATGCCCTAAATGGACCCATGCATCAAAACCGTGACGAAAAATGAAAAAAATCAAATCTGCGTTGAACATTGCGGCCACAACCTACGGGCCGCAAGAACCAGGCTGGAGTTTGCGGCAGAAGGCCCAGCCGCAAGGTCAACCTGGTCAGACCTTGCAGCAGCTGCTGTTTTGGTTCGAATATGTTTCGCGACCTCTCGAACATCGTTTTTGAACCCCGAACTATTTTTCCTAAACCTTTCACACCTCAAATGTCATAACTGGTTAAGGTCATATTTTTTTAAATTTAATTATCTATTTATTAAATTATTTATTAGTTATCGTTCAAAGTTTACAAACGAAAATTGATTACGACCTTCCAACCAAGGTTTTAACACTCAAACTAATTTTTTTTAGACTCCTTGCATCTCAAAGATGGTAACTTGTTAAATTAAATATTTATTTTATTTTATTCACTATTTATTATTATTTTTAAAGTAATTCCAATCAAAATTACTTTACAACCTTATAAACCTTATTATTAATGCCCGAGTAATTTTTTTTAGACTCCTTATGTTCCAAAGATGAAACTATGTTAATCTCAACATATTTTTAAATAGTAAATTATTTATTATCTATTTACTTCACTTTCGGTCACTTTAATTAACGTTTTCATGTAAATTAATTCTTCGACCCTCCGAACTCAACTTTTGACACTCAACTGGTTGCGTAGGACCTTGAGAACTCTTATTAAGGTCATGTTAATTATTCTAATATTTTTATCTAATTAATGTATTTAATTAGTTTTTAATAAATCTAATTGCTTAGAAATAATTAATGAGCGCTTAGAAAATATTTTATAAAAATTTTATAAAAGTTCTACTTCATTATTGACAACGTGACCATACAAGAACAAGGGCAACGGCCCATTTATAAAAAGTTGTGTGATTGCATTGTTGGTTATTTGTTTTAATTATTATTTGATTTAATTGTATATTGCACCGATACCTAATTTGAATGCTAGATTGGACCCTAGAGACATGGGGTGGTATGCGAATAGATTTCGTCGAGACGATGCTAAGTTGATGGAAAAATGGTAAAGTGTTGAAGTCGTGGATTTTGATTTGGCCATGGATAATGGTGACCTGCGGGGCCCAGTGATGATATTTTGGTGACCCTAACGTATGGTACGCCATGGGAAGTTCCAAAGGGCAATCATGCCTTGCAAGGTCAGCAAGGGGGATTGTCCCATGACACGGTCATAATTAGTGGCTTAGGAATGGTGGCGACCCTAATGTATGGTACGCCATGGAAAGTTCCAAAGGGTAATCGTGCCCCCTGTTATGGTCCTAAATGAACTCATACGAGGTACATAACTTAGGTGAATTCATTTAGAACTCCATGTGCAGGAAAAGCAAGGGGGGATTTTCCATGACGCGATCATAGTTAGTGGTATGGGAGGAAAGGATCTCGTGGAGGAGATCTTAGATTCCACATTAAATTAATGGATAGTAATAAATTGGTTCATGTGTGAAATCTCTGCTTGACTCTGCGATTCAATATTGTCTTGTACCTGCTAACTGTAAAGTAAGAAAGGTGGTTGGGTTGGATTATTCTACTGGGTGATTTATCACTCACGGATATGTTTGTACTGGCAAATCGTTTGCTTCGGCAATCAATTTGCCAGAGGGTGCAGGATTCAATGATGGTGCGGTTCAACGCGGAAAGAATATCAGGAATGGAGATCAAGTATTCTCGGGATTCGTATCAAGCCTAGAGTCAGCTCTGAAGTTAATGTATTTTGAATCAGTAAATTTTCTTGAGATTGTAATAGCTAAACATTTATTTTTAAAAAAATCATATTTATTTAGCAAATTTTCTTAAGAAAATTATTTTATTTTGCTCCCGAAAAGTCGGGGCGTTACAGGAAAACAAAAGTGTGGGAAAGATGATTGTTGAAGATTTCAATCAATTTTTTCAAAACACAACTGCCCACCTTTCCCATCTCTCAATTTTGCAGGGAACTCTTTCAATTTGTGTGCAGTGTAATTGGGTGTTCATCGCGTTCTTCGATCGTCGTCTTCGTTCTTGGTTCGTTGCCTCCTTTTCTCTCTAATCCAGAAGCGTGAAGGAACGGTAAAATGAGGAGGGGGGATTTGACCCGCGGTCTAACCTGTTTCCCATGACCCGGGTTATATATATATATATATATATATATATATATATATACATACATACATACACACACAATTTCAAAGATAGATATACATAGAGAGATGCAGCGGGGTTTTGAGAGACACAGAGAGGCGAGAACTCCTCTTCAATTTTAAAAATGTTTAATTTTGCCAATCTGGGATCCTTTTGAAAACAGCAAACTCAATGTAGTCAATTGATTTTTTTATTTTTGCCATACCCAAAGCCTAATTTGCACTTAGAGTAGGGCCGTCCCAATAGGGAGGCCTAAGAGGCTGCCGCTTTGGGCCTCCACATTTTGGGCAAAAAATGTGGCACCGATTCCTAGATAAGTATATATATTTTCTATGTGCAATTATATTACAAACTCCTTTAGTAGTTTAGTGGTAAAGTATTTGCTTTTCCACATATGATGCTTGAGTTCAAATCATGGTAGGGTATTTTTTTTTGCAAAAAAAAATTTCTTCTATGCCATTATTCCACCATTTGGCCTAGGGCATCCAAATAGCTTGGCCCGGCCCTAACTTAGAGGAAGTGGTGGTTCTGGGTGGCTATGGCGAGGTGGTGGACGATGTGGTGGTGGTGGTGGTGGGCGGCGGTTGGGATTGCCTTTTAGTGTTAGGGCTAGGAAGGGAGAGGAGTAGGAAAGGAGATGGAGGAGAGTGTGGGTCTATTATGTGTATATATATGTAAGGGCAAATTAGTCTTTTCATTTTTTCCATCCAACGGAGTAGGTCCTCGAAATGAAAACTTTAATGAGGGGACTTGGCCGTAGGCAAAATTCTATGAAGGGGTGAGCGAGACAAATAGGAATAGTTCGAGGGGTGTCTAGGTATTTAACCCTACAAAATATATACAAACTCATATGTACCCATAGCTTTATTGTTTTTTTTTTTTTTTTTTTTATCTCTCTCCCCCCACTTCTTAACCAAAAATTAAGCTGTGAGACTATTCTCCCACTTTCCTCTGGATTATTTCCCAAGTCATTGCACGTTTTTATTTATTCTTCTGGAACTTATGGTAAGAAATGTTGTACTCTGCATGTTTGTATTTCTAGAATTCTCATGTCAATAAAGTTTCATACTTTTGAGTTTGTTGATTCTTAGCTTAAATTCTTAAAAAGTAAAGATTGAGATTCGGTTTTGAGTCCTCACAAACTACTCAGTTGTTTCTCTCACACCGAACCCGAATCTAAGATTAGTTCTACTTGTGAATTCCATTAAAATTGAAGGATGAGCGTTTCTTGCCAACTCAGCAGTACATAACTTCTTTCTTAATCACTTTGACATTGATCATGTTAGAGTAGAGTTGTTTTAATTGCTTAATTTTGTTTTAATGGTTTGATCAACCACAGGACGTCACATTAATTTCGAGCTAGCTAACAGATAGAGTTTACGATATTTGAATGCCTCTCAAGTCTCAAGAACATACACAAATATACTTCCAATTATTTGCAACCAATTCTCAAATCTGGTATTCTGGTTTCTTGATACAAGGACTATATCGATATGCCGGATATATGAATGTTAACTTCTATGGTAATTCCAGTTTAACGTTTTTCATTTTATAAACAAATATTATTTATTTACACTTGTACAAGGTTGGAGAAATTGTATGGAAGGTGGAGAGCTCCGATCTTCTCAAAATTTCGTCTTCACACAGCAACTTGAGGTGCAGCTAGCCTTGCAAAAGGGACCCTGCTAAGAGACCATATATAAGCATTTTTAAGTTTAATTTAGGTACCTTTCAACAACAAAAAAAAAGGGTTTAATTTAGGCATCTAGCAAAAAAAAAAAAAAAGAGTTAAGCCCTAGGGATTAGTCCAATTGATTGGTAGGTTTGCTCCCCACACAATTGATCAGGGTTTGATTTCTGGGGTGAGGCGGCAAGAAAATAATTTCTTGCGTATTACCTAATCCTGGCGTGGATTGCATGTCTGCCTTTGAATGAACAGGGGAGAGAATTAGTTGAAGAGCGTGCTTAGCGGATTCCTAGACCTAAAATAATGGGTTGCCCCAAGCGTAGTGCTAAGACCGACGTAGCACAATATCCGGTAAATTCGGAGTCGAATTCACATAGACGGTGATATGTGTTGCTCAAAAACTCGGGTTATTACTATTAAAAACGGGCTCTTAGGTAGCTACCCCTTGTTGATTGATTAAGATTAACTAAAACCAAGAAATTGATTGTACTTTTCAAATAATTAAAAGGAGGTATGGTCGTAGGGTTCTTAGAACCCGCAACCAGGCTAGACTTATCTGCTCCATTCGGTGTTCATAAAAACGTTTGACTTTTGAGAGAAAGTTGTCCCAAAAGATGTAAACCTTTATGGTCGCTGTTTACCATGTACAGTGGAAAACAAGTTCTCCGACAATGTCCGGGTTCGTCTAACTAATGTACTTAATTAAATAACCTAAAATTGCCTTTTCGGATGATGACCGGAGTGTGTGGTGGCTTTCCGGTGAATCTCTCACATGGAATTGCTGATCTTGTTACAAAACAGATAGATATAAGCAGAGGAGAGAGAGCGAGTGAGGGAGTATGGTTGCAGAAAGAGCAAGTGAGGAGAAAAGAAGAGATTTGGCAATAGGTGGAGCAGCCTCTAGATTATATTAACCAAGCTTGAGTGGCTTAGATGAACGATGTGGGACAAGTCTAACACGCCCCTTCACGTGCAGTCCGGATGCACGTGGAGGTATAAATTGATGAGTTGACTCGGGAGATTTTATTAACCAAGCTTGGGTGGCTTAGATGAACGATGTGGAACAAGTTTAACACACCCCCTTCCGAATGCACGCGGAATGGAGACTTGACTACATGATGTGAAGCCACCCAAGATTTAGCTATGATACCATGTTAGATTTAGAGGGTTCTAACATAAAATCAATTGACAATAGGTGGAGTAGTCTCTAGATTTTAGTAACCAAGTTTGGGTGGCTTAGATAAGCGATATGGGACAAATCTAACACAACATAACCAAGCCTATATAGGTGAAATAATATTTAGGGTTGGGATCAATCCGAACCTAAAAATGAGGACTAGCCTCTTTTCTAATGCAGAAATCTCGTGTATTGCTTCGAATTGTGCGGGGTTGAAGCTCTGAGAAATTTGTTTCTGTTCCTTGTGCTTGATAACTTCTGGTAATGCATTTAGTGTTTCCATTGCTGGTGTTATCTATGTTCTTTTGGTGTTGATTTTGTTTGCCTTCGTAGGAGTCAGGGCGTCGGTAGACCTTTTGTTGGTTGCTTTCGAATGTATAATTTGTTTCCGTATTCTGTCCGATTGTGTGTACCCATGTTGTGATCTGAACCTGCAGAACTTTTTTTTCTCGAGTTCAAGGAAATTTGTGATATTGAATCACTGCCGTTTTGTGGCTTTCAGCGCACAAATGGCTTGCGTATCATCAGTTTGAGCATTCCTGTGTTGTAGGTTGCTTTTGGTGAATTTGTGATGCAGATGACGCTTTATCCGTGGGCCGTGGCTTGTCCTTTGTTGTCTTGGTCTACTAATACTTGGGAATTTCATATGAGAAATGCTAAGAACACAACTTTAAAACAAGAGCCGGTCGATAAACGTGGGTCCAGATACATTAGATGGGTCCAAACACAATTGTATTCGGAAGTTGTGTTCCCAGACTTGATGATTGCGAAATGAGAAGACCAACATCAAGCAACTCAGTTCGTTAGCTCTCTTGATGCAATCTAAAAGCCATGGTAAACACTTGAATCTTTTCAAGCGGCCGGTGAGAATTCTGTCCCGTGTGTTCATATACCGTGTGACTTGTGAAGTTTCGTTCTTGCAGGTTAAGGCGTGCTTGCTCCATTGGAGGTCTACTAGCTCGGCTCGTGCCTTGGTTTCTTAAATCACTTTTTTGGGTTCCTAGACTGTGTGGCTTTGATCTTCAATGATCGACCGCTCCACTGAATTTTTGTAATGACTTGGCTTTCACTGGAGTGAGTCTTCTTAATATTCTCGATTCACAGCAATTCTGGTATTTCAAAGCATCGCCGGAAAAGTTCAGTGATACATTTTCGTTAGTAGTTCAGTGTCTCAATTGAAGCTTTCTCGGGTTTGGCGGTCTCATGGCAATCACTGAACAGCTAACCAGTTCCTGAGGGAATTTCGTGGAACGATGTGAAGACCAATTCCCTGGAAATTAAAGCTCCAAGGGTAAAAAGAAAAGAAGATGACTGCTACTTTTTATCTCTTGGTTTTTTGTGTATCGGGCTACTACTTTTATCTTGCTAGACCGAAAGAGTCTAGAGGGGGCGGTGAGGCGTAGTGGTCCTCTCCTGGGTGTAATCATAGAGGCTGCAGATCTGCAGACGACTCCCGAAAGGGGTCAAAGAGCCATAGCTTCTATACTTCCTATTACATTTGAATGCCTCTCAAGAAACGTACACAATATTATATTTCCTATAATTTGCAACCAATTCTCAAATCCGCTTCTTGATACAAAAACTGTATGCTATATATACGTATGAATGTATTTTCTATGGTGATTCCAGTTTAATGTTTTTTCATCTTATGAACACTATTATAATTTATTTACAACTGCACAAGTTTTGCAGAAACTGTATGGAAGGTGGAGTGCTCGTTTTCTCGAAATTTCTTCTTCATACAGCAACTTGAGCTGCAGCTAGCCTTGCAATAGGAACTCTGCCAAGAGACCGTATACATAAGGAATATAAAGCTTAATCTAGGCATATGGAGGAAAACAAAAAGTGTAATTTAGATTCTATTTGGATCATGGATTGTGGTGCAAAATAGCGGATTTAGGGCTCTCATTTGACGGAGGCCAAAATTCAGGCGTCTGTCAAAACAACAAAAGTCTGATTTAGACCGCATTTGGATCATGGATTCAGGACCCTCTTTTGACGGAGGCCAAAATTTAGGCGGTTGGCGAAAAGCAAAAAGTCTAATTTAGATTGATATACTCTTATGCATTCTAATGAATGGAATACAATCCATGATTCAAGCAAATTAAGATACCGAAATTGAGAGATTACGCACCTGAATGGAGAACATGAAACATAATCAAGCCCAGCCTCTGCAAAGAAAGCAACAGAAGAAGGCTCCCCACCATGCTCTCCACATATTCCAACCTGTTATTGTTGCCAAATTATCCATGAATATTAACATATAATCACAAGACATCTCAAATGTCAAAACTTGCATCCCTTATTTTGAAATCAGGACGATTGAAGAAAATTAGTCATGTGGGATGGACGGAGAAGGCTAGATAGGTCGAAAGATAGTTATCACTCCTTCACTTCATTATATTCTTTTAATCTTCTGTTTTACTATCTATTCTGGTCTATAAATTCCCCCTTGATCCGCTTATCCAAAGTCAGCCCATGTGATACGTCACAGTTAAGTAGGAATTTTGTAGCTCTTTAAACTGACAATATTCCAAGAAATGCATGAAAAGTTATGCAGAAACCAAACAACTAGACAAGGCACCAGCACCCTGTTAATTTGGTTCATTCGGAGCAATAACATGCTCAAGCTTTGATAAACCACTCATAAAACCTATGCACTCTTCTGAAAGGAGATTCTGACAATTATGCGGTCTAATTCCTCATAAAAACCCAAAATACTTAAAAATAAGCCAAACGTTTATAAGTTAGGTCTATCAGTTCAAGGAACAGGCCTTATCATATAGTGTAAAGTTAGACACTGACCTTCAAGCTCGGCCTGGCTCTGCGACCTTTTTCTGTGGCAATCTTGATAAGTTGGCCAACACCTTTTCGGTCGATAACCTGGGGAATTTTCTCGATCACTTTAGGAACTTTCCAACTGATCAAGAAGTTTACAAGTATATGAGGGGTGAGAATATGGAATTCATTGGTTAATGGATCTGATTTGACACACCTCAAATGGATCATGTTGGAGAATTCCTTTGGATAGGTATATGGGGAGAAACTTGCCAACATCATCTCTACTATACCCAAAGGTCATTTGTGTCAGATCATTGGTCCCAAAGGAGAAAAATTCTGCTTCCTTTGCAATCTGCACATATCAGTTAGAAGATGAAGAACATGAAACCATAGATACCATTATTGGTGAGAAAGGGCGCAAAAAGAAAAGAAAGAAAAATCCCTTTCACTTATTAGGACAACTAAAAGAGACAAGAAATGGAGAAAACAATGAACCCTTTCTTTTCTTTACCTTTCTCACAATCCAAAGGGCTTGTTAATGATAAGTTCTCTCATTTAACTTAACAAAATGTAAGTTTGATAAGTGTCTCCGAGAATTTTACCATTTTATCTGGCTACCATAAGACTAAACACGAATGGAAGAGAAAGTTCATCACCACATACCTCATCAGCAACAAGGGCAGCTCTAGGAATCTCAATCATGGTCCCTACCTTGAAGCTTAAGGAGGAACCCATCTCAGAGAATACTTTTTTTGCAGTACTACGAATTAAACTCACTTGGTGTCCTAGTTCCTGAAATCGTATGTACCAAACATCTATAATACGAGCGAATTTGGATGATATCAAGATCAGTCAAAAGAAATAAACTAGGGTTAAATTTGTTTGGCCGAGTGAAAAAAGAGAGGTTAAATTTGTTTGCAGCACCAAACTTTCTTTTCATATTCTGTAGAGGACCAAATCCAAGAATGGATGTTTGGAAAAAGTGATGAGACTTATTCTATCACATTTGGAAGTAACAGATAAAGAGAAAAGACTGAGACTCATGCCTGGGGACTTCCAACAAGTGGAACCATTATCTCTGGAAAGACTGAGACTCCTTGATTCATCATAGACACCGCAGCCTGGAAGATAGCTCGAACCTGCATCTCAGTCAGCTCCGGGTACGATATTCCTAGCCTTTTTCATATAGCAGAACCCATCGTAAGTAACAACAGTTTTTTTTATAAAGTATCCGGCCCAATGGACCTACTAATAAGTAACATCATTTCCGTACGTATACATACGTTATTTCATTGTGCGTAGACTAAATTGATTATCAACATACAGATGTACAAGTGATGAAAAGTTTCGAAAGAAACATGCTCCCTTAGTCCCCATTTATAGCTGCATTTTCACTACTGTATTTTTTGAACTGCACATTTTCACCATTCACTGTCCACAAAATCATCTATATTTATAATTTATTTTGTTGTAGATGATTTTGAAAACATTGTACACAAGAATTAGTTGAGATCATTTGAGTTTTGTATAGACATATTTGTTAGTTGAAACTATTAAAGGGCATGGCTCTCAAAACAAGACAAATAAATGGGGACTAACGGACTGTTTTGAAAAACATCAAACTATGGCTCGCATAAGAAGGGCTGCCAAACCTGCAACCTCGGAATCCAAGCATGGGGTTTACTTCTGATAATTTCTCTATCCTTGAGTAAACCTCATCTTCTGTCATGCCAGTGTCTGTGGTCAGCTCACCAACAATCTGATCCAGGTCACCTTCTGGTAGGAATTCGTGAAGGGGAGGGTCTAAGAGTCGAATTGTCACCGGGAGGCCTGAAGTATATATCACTCTTAGTACTGACTGGTGTGTTTTACCAATGGCATGAGATTGACTCTACACATTGCTTTAGGCGAAGATAAATATTATGTGTACTAATGTTCATGGAAGAGAAAAGCACCATCCATTGCACGGAAAATGCCTTCAAAATCAATTCTTTGATAAGGCAACAGAAGGTCTAGTGCTGCCTTCCTTTGTTCTAGTGTTACTGCCATTATCATCTTTCTCACAGCCTTTATCCTCTCATCAGAAGCGAAGAACTGAAATAGCCAAAATGCATAATTTATTCAAACTATTTAGAACTATGAACATATCCAATGCAACATTGCATTGGCTAGTGGAACTACAGAACAGACGTCTGAAGGTTTGAAATAGTACTAAATATGTTTATCCTCTTGCCAGAATGGTAACAATCTAACATATAGACAGAAGAAATCCACAGAATCCCATTAAGAGAGGTTACTTTCAAACATCTTGGTGCACCGAATATTTGAACTCATCAGCTAAGAGTGTGACAGGATAATTGATATGTGAAATTATAGCATCTAAAACTTCTGTTATTGGCAGTTTCTCATGTCGATTATTTACTTGGGAAATAAACTTCTTACATCTTATTTAGAAGTCTAGGACACACGGAAGAAGAAGAATGCTGGTGATGAAACAAAGAGAGAGACCTACCATGTGCTCAGTTCTGCAAAGTCCAATGCCTTCAGCACCATTTTTTCTTGCTGTTAGTGCATCTTCGGGTGTGTCAGCGTTTGCCATAACCTATCGAGCATTAGATCACTGATTAGTTTTGAACTCTGAACAACAGATTCCAAACACAGCTTGTATGAAATAAATGGCCGAGCACCTTGAGGCGCCTTAGTTTGTCAGCCCAAGACATGAAGGTCTCCAAATCCCTACTTAGAGCCGGAGGAGAAAGTGGTTGTTTACCCAGGATCACTTCACCTGTAGACCCGTTTAGTGACAGCCATTCGCCTTCGTTTATTACCTTGTCTCCAATTACCACAAACTGCACTACAGAAAATGAAGAATAATTCTCTTTTGCTTGAATAAAACTCTACTCCATATTCATAATTTACCCATTCAAAAAAATACATTTTGAAGTCTACCTTCTCATCATCATTCACACGGATATCAGCACAACCAGAAACACAACACTTTCCCCACCCGCGGGCAACAACAGCCGCATGAGATGTCATGCCACCTCTAGCCGTCAGTATCCCTGCAGCTGCGTGCATACCCCCCACGTCCTCTGGACTGGTTTCAGTCCTCACCTGTCACCAAACATCAAAAATTGGATTGAGTAAGGAAGTTGGTTCCACTATCACAGCTTGTAGACTAGAGTAGAATGAATTGACTTGTGACAGGAGGTGATTATATTGTCTCACTAGTCTCTTCCCCATGTAAGGAATGCCTATCAGGGCTTCCTATAAAACTTAACAAGCATGTGTATCGAAACCTATAAGCCTAATATTCGATGGAGACATTTAGGTAGTGCTTGGAAGTGGGAATTTAAAATGAAAGGATTGGGCTTCACTTATTTAAGAACTTAACCTTTACTTGAAGATCGTATTGTAATGTTATTGCCAGAATGGATTAGAGAGCTTTAGATTGACGAATTTGAAATTACTTTGTGAATACATTTATTTGAGATCCTTCCATAGATTGTCCGATTTTGCACATCTTTACTTTTACTATTGAATCTCCCACTCAACAATCATCACTCTACCTCCAATGGTTAGCATTCCCCACATTTGCAAAAACTCAATCTCTGATATGTTCATATCAAAACCACTCATCCAAGCAACACATTAGGCAACATGACTCAAATCCACATCAATCAGCTTAAGCAACTGTAACGGAAATGATTAAAGTGAAGATTAATAGGAACATACCAAGATGACACTCTTTCCTTGTGCATGCCATTCTTCAGCATCATCAGCACTGAATACAACCTGGCCAACTGCTGCTCCAGGAGATGCAGGCAACCCATTGGCAAGTACCTTGTCTATGTAAGCTGATGGATCTTCAAACTACTTCAACAATCAAGAAGTGACATTAGATACCTCATGCCTATTCCCGCGAACTTTACTGTGCACTGAGATGAAAAGGATATTACATTGCACGTGATATGCAAGAGAAAGCACAAAATGTTTGGAATGTAAGACAGAAAATCAACTGTTTTGGTAAGGGTCTGTTTGGTATTATTTTTGTTTTCTTCGACATTGTATCTGTTAATGTGTTCGTATTTCTGAAACAAAATCAATGGAAGTTTGACATCACTAGTTTTCATATCAGTTCCATTTTTGTACAAAAAAGGTTACCAAAATGTAAAGCACATATTTGTAGTTTCCCAATAAGAGATTTGTGAAATAGTGCCAAAAACAGTTTTTGGAAACAGTTGCCCAAACAAGTTTACAAATGTTTTGACAAATGAAACAGAAAACAGTAAATAAAACCGATGGCAAATAGACTAGAATACAGAGGTCTGCAGCTGTTTAGTAGTTGTGAATCTGTAATAATTGTGAATCTGTAATCAGTGTGTCTCAAATTAAAATGTCCATTAGATAAATGAACTTGATGGTAGAAGGGATGAACTAAATTTCACTACAGTTGTAGTTTTGAACTTCTGCGACAGATGCATACCTGGGGATGCAGAAGTTGGTCAAGATGCTGCGGCTCCACCATCTTAATTGCAGTGGGAGTGTCAACAAGGCCTTCATTTACCATGTCCACAGCAATCTTCACTGCACCTTTTCCTGTACGCTTTCCGGCCCGGCATTGCAGCATCCAAAGCCTATTTTCTTGAACAGTGAATTCAATATCCTAGGTCCACCATAGATAACAAAAGCAACATTGTCACAATTTTTGCCGAAATGAAGAGATCTGGTATGTACTGTTCAAATATAAAAAACAAATGGAAATTATCTTTTTGATAAGAATGGAGATTGTTATCTTTGCACGAAAATGAGAAATTTCACCATCATGTCCTTGTAATGTCTCTCTAAAATTTCACAGTTCCCCACAAGCTCCTTGTAAGCTTCAGGCATGCAACTTTTCATTGTATCCAAATCCTCAGGTGTTCTGATTCCGGCTACAACATCCTCTCCCTGTTCAGAAGTATTAATCAGCTAATTTGTAAGTTGTGCTAGAATGATCCATATAATGATGTAAACTACAAGTAGAAAGGTAATTGATTTAAGACCTGGGCGTTCACTAAAAACTCGCCATAGAGCTTGTTTTCACCAGTACTTGGGTTCCTAGTGAAGAGTACCCCTGTCCCTGAAGTGTTTCCCATGTTCCCAAAAACCATGCATTGAATGTTCACCGCTGTACCCTTTAGTCCGGTTATCTGGTTAATGCTCCGATATTTGATGGCTCTCGGGCTGTCCCAGGAATCAAAAACCGCATTAACAGCCAACTGCAACTGTTTCTTTGGATCTGCATATGAACATAAGCAATCATAAGCTTGACCCCTTCATTTTCTTTTTTTGTTGGAATAAGAAGTTGAAATGTGGATAATGTTACTTGTTACCTGAAGGAAACTTTTCACCCTTTGCTTCAAGGTAGACATTTTTGTATTGTTCCACCAGCTCTTTAAGGTCAGAAGCTGAGAGTTCAGTATCAAGCTTAGCTCCTTTTGCATGCTTCAAATTTTCTAATTTTTCCTCGAATAGTGAGTGTGGAATGCCCATTACCTTCGATACAATTTTTTGGAGAATTTCAGAGCAAGAAAATGATAAGCCAACTCTATCAATCATGACTCTTATTAAGACATTTTAGCTACAAAGTGGACAGAAAACTAAGAAAAGAGAAGTCCTGTAAGATGTGTCTCAGTAGAAAAGGTTTATGCTTTACTCAAAAAATGTAATGATCCCACATATAACGCGACACTTACCACATCTCCAAACATATCTAGAAAGCGTCTGTATGAGTCATAAGGAAACCGCTCTCCACTTTTTGCAGCCAACCCAGCAACCACTTCATCATTCAGTCCAAGGTTGAGAACAGTGTCCATCATACCCGGCATGGATATCTAAATGGTAAATATGGAAACAGAGTTACTATATGCATTGAACAAAAAAAAAATTTAAATAAGCCAAAGTTAGTTACACTCCTACCGTAATGGTTTCATACTTTCATCTTCAATTGGCTCAAGCTGAGTGCTTTCCAAGTGATTATAGCAAAAAATAAGTCATTGTAGATATCACAAGTTTCTTATCTACTGTAAGATGTGAAGAATATTTCATCTTGCTTTGAGCCGTGACGGAAATAAGAAACCCGTCAGAATTGACTGAAATATTTAGTCTTGCTTTGTACCTTTGATGCACCGTTGAACAGAAAAGGAACTTACCGCAGCACCAGATCTAACAGAAAGGAGGAGAGGCTTGGAAGGGTCACCAAGGAATGCACCCATGTCCTTCTCAACACTCTCTAAGCCTTCCAGTATCTCTTCCCACAGACCGTCTGATAGCTTTTTGCCATTGTTCTGATACTCTTGGCATGCTTCTGTTGATATGGTAAGCCCGGGTGGCACTGATAAACCAATGCTCGCCATCTCTGCCAAGTTCGCTCCTTTACCTCCCAACTATATCCACGCATAAAAATTCACGTCTATCAGAAGTTAAAACAAATTTGAAATGCCAATTCACAGTGTTAAATTTATATGGATCAAACCACTTATGCAAGCTACAAATTTGGACAAGTTGATAGTATAAGCAAAAGAAGAAACTTAGATTAAGAAGAAAGTCTCTTTCAGCTCGTAATAGTTGCTTGCTAGCTCTTTCAAGTGACAATGTCCTTTCCAGGTTGTCTAAAACGGAAATACGCATTGGTGCTTAACAGGTAACAAGTTGCCCCTTCAACGTCACTCAGAATTAGAAAGACTAGATGACCACTCATGGGTTTCCATCACCTAAAGGAAAAAATAAAAAGAAAAGACGAGTTTTCTGTTCATCTGATTGACCCACCAAATTACCCAAGAAAACAAATATTAAGAGCAATAACAGAAATTTGGAGTCGTCACATCTTGGTGTCAGAATTGTCCCAACTAATTTCAATACGGCAGTTCCATAGGAGTAACTTTTAGAGGTGGTCATAAGGCGTGAATTCGAGAATAACCATGGTCCAAGGACAAAGATAAACATAGCTTTCTACTTGTAGAGGGATGCAAGTTACTCACCAAGGACTTCATGCTTTTGTTGCCTTCACTCTTTCCCTTGCCAAAGGTAAATACTCGCTATGGCAACATTCAAAGAAAATGGAATTAGAAGTTACAACACTAGTTTGAATAAACAAAGCTAAAAAAAATGGAAGAAAAAAGAACATCAATGGTATAATGGCTTAGGGATGGCGGTGCATATTGAAATCCCACTATGAGCCTTGCAAATGATGCCTAACAAATCGATCCCTCTGAAGCTCAATTCTGAAATGACTTAAGAACCCAAAACCTTTAACCAGTAGAACTACTTCAGCAAGATTGAGCATAATGTGATGGGAGAGTGAAGACTGAATAAACCTAATCTTCTCTTAAAAAAATGCAAAATGACTGCAATTATAACATTGATGTTCTATTGCTTTTGACAGCCCAAAATTTACAACCAAAACATTTTTTTTTCTTCTTCTCCTGCAATGGGTATCAAAAGAATAGAATAAACGAAAATGACATGCTCATTCTCCGAACTGATCAAATGAAAATCACACCCTCTCTCTCAATTGTCATGCATTTTTAAACATTGTTAATGAAACTGCTACTAGACTTGTTTTTATGGAGATCAAAAGAACTAGTCACATGTAAATAACATACCTTTTTTGTAGTTAGTGTTGGATCTGATACCGGGGTTCTTATTGCCTTTGATCGCAACCCGTTTCCGATTGATTGCTCCCCTTTTTTAGGAGTCAAGTGGGTGAAACCATTGGCACTGCTATTCAGTTCCTGACAGCGAATAAGCCGAACTGGATAACAGGATGATCGGCTCACGTGAACAGAAGGTCGACGGTTCACTCGAAGTGAACCAATCTTTTTGTGATCTACATACTTGTGCTTCAACAATACTCTTTCAGCATATACATCATATGTTGACCTTATGAGCATTTTCTTTACAATTGAAGACATTTCCAATTATTCCTATTCCCTGCTTATATAGAGATACACACAACCCATTTGTCAATACGCCTCAATCAATTCAAGTATTCAAAATTCACCGCGAAAAAAAATATCAAAGAATTCGAAAATTAAAAGAGGTATGGCATGCATCTATAGTCTATAGATGGACCGAACATAGATTATTCGTGTTCTAAGCAGCTGAAACTGGTTTCTCTATGAATAGTCCAGTTTCAACAAAAACTCTACTTGGTTCTTGAGCAAACTTCTCCATTTTATGGGATAAAAAGCTTGTTCATGCATATATATGCTTATGGATCTGTGGCATATTCTGTAGAACCCCAAGGTTTTGCTTGCGCGTTCAACTTCCGCGGCCAACCCAAAAAACTCTTGGACCATGGATGTTTGCTCGATCTTTAACTTCAAGGATTAGAAAGAATGCACGAAAGCTGATCCAGACACCCGGTTAGCAAAAAAATCTAGCGGATACTGTGGATATCTCATTGTTTTTTACTCATGATAAAATCTGAATCATGTAAAACATAGGCACTCATTGATACAAACTTATCCACAATATTAGCTTACAGGATCGAATGATTTATGCAGAAAGATCAAGAAATGGAACAATGCTCAATCTCAAGTCATAGTAAGTATTGATCCTTTTTTACTTGATAATTGTGCAAGTATTGATCTTGGAAGTTCTTGAAATTGTTTTAAAAAAATTGCATACCTTGTTGGGTGTTTGTGCAGATAAGTAACGGAGAGGCTTGAATCAATTGGGTGTGCCCTGTTTAGGCTCAGAAGTGATCAGTGGAACAGAAAATGGCAGTTGGAGGTTTTTTTTTTCCTTTTTTCCGGATTTTTTTTTTAATTCATGAGGATATTAAAAAAAAACGAGTGGTCGAAATTCCAATTATGGCGCTTAAAAGTGGACTTGAGAGTTTGACTATTGGTTATGTTTATATGAACTCCCCAAACTGCCCCTGCTCTAAATGGTCTTGAGCTGTCGTGTCTAGCTAGAAACGGTTACGGCAAGGTGCCGACGTGTCCGAACAGTATTGGGTTGTCGCTCTGATATCAACTACCTAATTCTCGTTTTCTTCTTTATTTTTTGTCCGATAGAATGTCACCATGTTAATATTATTTAGGCCCCGTTCCAGAACCAATAATAAGTACTTATTTTTTAAGAAGGCAATTTCAAGCTCCAAAATAAAGGGTTTAATGAAATCTAAAAATATGCAATATGGATCTTATTTGAAAGATCTCGATGAGATCTTTAATATGGTGTAAAAAAAATCAAAAAATTATTTTTCGTTTACATTATTTTTGAGTTTGAAAATGTGAAATAAGTACTTATTTTTTAAGGAGGTGTTCTGGAACGGAGCCTTAGATTACTACGACGGCCAAACGTTCTATTCATACGAGGTCCATAGGACGAACACCAAGGTGAGAGGTCCACCCAATTTCAGTTGAGTGTGGATAAACCCTTGGCAGTTGGCACTCAAATCAACACCATCTCTTTTGTTTAATTTTTTGGTATGCACAAATTATTTTAGTACTCGTGAATTAAATTTTATTTTATTCTACTTTATTTTTATTTTTATTCTATTTTAATTTGAACTTTTTTTACTCATATCGGTAATGAGGTTGAAATATTCTTCTTAGTTTTTTTATTAATTTTTCTTGATGGAAAAATGTATAAACAAAACTTATTTGTTAGGTTTGCATTAAAAACAGATAATTTATGAGATTGTTTTTATGGTCCCCAAAACAACGTCGTTTCGGGGAGGGAGTGGATGGTGTAGTGGAAATCGGTAGCCTATGTAACATTTTCTGTTTTTCATTAAGTACTTATTTTTCGTTTTACGAGACAGATCATTCTCTCGTAATAAATCACCTTTAATTTAAAAAATAAGTACTTATCAACTTATTTAAGTTAGTGGAACACACCTATATATAATTTTTGCCTTTTGCGATTCTCAAAAAGTTCAAACATTTTGATAAAACTAATAACATTCAGAATGAGAGAGAGAGTACTCATAGTTGTAATCATAATTGTAATCAAAATAAGCCTAGAACTAGTGACATTGAGAGAGAGAGAGAGAGAGAGAGAGAGAGAGAGAGAGAGAGAGAGAGAGAGAGAGAGAGCTGCACACCCATCTCTGCCACTTGATCAAAGATCTTTTAACCTTTTTATTGCTTAATTTTACTCTTTTTTCACAACATAAAATACTTATTGCTTTTACTTCGGCTTCGCAAAATCATTGGAATTCTCATTGCAACCACGGCTTACTGCGAGACCAGGGTGACTGAAAAATTCCCTTCAAGGTTGAATTTCGAAAAACTAAAGTATGTTAGCATTTGCACAAACGTAGACAGAAAAAAAAAAAAAAAAAAAACCTCATAAGTTCGGACTCCGTTGTATATTGAAGAAAGATCTTGTTATAATGGGAACAAATACTATCTTTAAGAAAGCAGCTTAGTTAACGCATCTCGAAATGATTTTGCATTCTAGATTTTCCTAAAGAGAAACCGTTAGTTTGCAATTCCAGGAGATCAGTTTTGCAACAATTTAAAGAGAATATTTTGCAATGAGGAAGAGCATGCATTATTAAAGGGGCCAATAGAAAACAACTAAACGGTTGTTCTCTCTCGTGCGCTTCTCCCACTTGAACAGGTTATTATTCAAGCTTGGTTTGAAAATTTAACGAACTTTCAAAATATTTTTGAGATTGGCTTGTTTATGAAATGCATCCATGTCAAATGAGCTTTAATCGAACCGAACACAACTGTCTCAAGTAGCTTAACCATTAAACATCATAAGCTGAACGAGTCGAGCAGTAGTTTGTCCGAGCTTAGTTCAAAAGCTTGACGAGTTTCAAAAAGGTTTTCAAACGTGATTGAAATTTATGTAACAAACAGTTCTCAAACGAGCAAACCCGAGCTCGAACTTGAGCGGTTTTGTTCAGTTACAGCACCTTACTGATTATGATTTGTTTCCCCTCTCAAAACCAATTATGATTTGTTTCCCCTCTCAAAACCAAACATGGGGAAAACGCATGGTTTCCTTCTTGATAATCAGTAATCACCTACTGAAGGTGCAATTAACAAGACCAATCCTAATTGACAGTGGTGGAGTCAGGAATCCCGTCCAGACGGGGCACTCACAACAAACTAAAAAAAACAGAGTAAAATATAACAAAGAAATATTGAACACAAAAATTTAAATATTATCTATTAGACACAATAACTTGTAGCATAATGTATTCAAAATATTAAAAACATAAACAAAAGAGTCTAATATTTGCTGCTATTTTTTTTAATTAACCCGACTATTTTTTAATCCTGATAAATTATCAGTAAATGTTAAAAAGGGTGATAACGATTACAGATCGAGTTTTACATTTACATTTACGGATCGAATATTAATCATCTATTCATATTTGCAAATTAATATTGTGTGTATACATTTTTTACGAAGGAACTTAATCTGCCGGTCGTCATCTCCGTTATTGTCTTTGTCTTTCTTCCGACTATTGTCTCCATTCTTTTATTCGTTTTCCTTCAAGCCGTTATCTACGTTCTTCCCATCGCCGTTCTTTCCGTCAGCGGTCTTCCCCTCACCGGTCTTCCCTTCATCTGCCTTTCTCTCCACCTCCGATTCCTTCATTTCTTTTCCAAATAACACGTCCTTGTTCAAGCATCCTTCTCGAGAGAGAGAGAGAGAGAGAGAGAGAGAGAGAGAGAGTAAAATAGTAATTAATCAACTAAAAAAAGACCAGTATGCAAAAGAATCGAATAGTATATATATATACCGGTACCCTTCATCTTCTTTGCTTGCCCTCCAATGTCTTCTTTGTCTGCCCTCCATTTCTTTTCCTCAACACATTGAAGGCACCACCAACTGCAGCATTTCACACCATTTTAGGGAGGGTGTGTGGTAGTGACGTTTTTTTGTGTGCAAGCCGAGAGATGATGGTGGTAGTGTATTCATATGTGTAGACAATTAAGATTCTACCGAATTTCTTGATTGTCTCTTCAGGGTAAGCTAGAAATTAGACTTAGCACAGTCCTAGCGAATTTGTATCCCAAAATAGGAAGCTCCAACCGTTTTGAAAAGACTCAGGGAGCCACTCTTGCAATCAGAAAGGTCTCACCATTTCAAAGGAAATATCTTCTAGTTGGGAACGTTGAATACATCCCAACTCTGGATCATTTTGTCGATTTATTTTTGTTCTTTCGATCTATCGGTCTATCTTCCAAGATTAATGATTCATTCCTTTTATACCCAACCACATATGTGAATTATCTTCATCTAATGGCTTATATTCTCCTTCTAAAGTTGTCGTAAAATATGACTCTCCATGTCTCCATAATATTAAGAACACTCCCCAAGTCTACCATTTATTGGAATGTTTTGTAATCTCTTCTGTAACATTCTAGTTCATCGTATCTTATCGTGTTTCTCTAATATTTTCTATCTAGAATATTATACTTCTTTTTGTAGGGTTAGAATTTTAGGACGGATGAAGTATTTATTTTTATTTTTCTGTAAAAAAAAAAAACTTATCTAAGAGATACCCTGTAACCAATAAATACAAAAAAAAATTATAGAAAATTGAATTGATTTTGTATAAGCCACAACAGACATATTTTTTGACTTATTTTTGTAGGAAGTCACTAATTTACTGTAATGGGATAGACAGATCTGGAATGGAAGAAGGAAACGGGGAAGTAGAAAATGGGGAAGAAGAAGAAGAAGAAAAGAAAAAGAAAATAGTAGTATTTCAAGAATAAATGATGAGATAGGTAAAATCTAAGTCACATAATACGCGAGCTTGTGCAGGAGCATAAGTGTCTTACGAAACATTCTAAAATACTAAAATTCGCAAGTGCAATAATTCAGAGCGCGAGCTCAAAGTAAAAATTGAGAACGGAAATGAATACCATTTTGAAGAATTATATGTGACTAAGGGTTAAATAGAGAGTGTTATTTGAGTGTTGAAAGAGATGTGGGACTCAAATGAAAAAGGTGCACTAGTCAATAGCATTTTTGCCTATCAACTGGTGTACATACTACATACTCTGGGACCCCTATCGCTTGAAAGTTGTTATCTAATGCAAGTCAATGTTTCATGGCACCTTTTAAAATTCACAAATGATAAAGCATACACTTATTAACCACACTATTCTCACATATGTATGGACTTAACACATTTAATTGTGGGATGGATTTTCGTAGTGTGTATTCCTAATCTCTTGAGACTTCATAAATGTAGCGAGAGAAGTTTGGCAGATGCACAAACAATGATTCTAAAACTACACCTAAACACACACACACACCCACTCACACACCCAAACTCACATGAGAGGTGGGTCACGCACATATGCGCACACTTTTGTGCAAGACACACTTCTCATGTGAGTTTGGGTGTGTAAATTTGTGTGTGTTTGGGTATGACGCTAGCAAAGTTGATATACAAATGCCTAGTCATATAAGTCCGTTTTAGAATGAAAAAAATTAACACATGACTTATTTATCTAATGGATTGGGATGCTCTCATGCTATTCATGACTAAGGTCTGGTTTCGTTAAAGAGAATAAGTACTTAAAAAATTGTAAGAATCTTAGCAGAACAAAGATTACAAGATGTATACACCACAAATTATATGGTTTTTTTTTTTCATTATTATTTTCAGGCTTCCTTTTTTATAAGTACACTTCCCTTTTCTTTTCTTTTTGTCCTTTTACGTCATTACATGTGAACTTCTGTGTTATTCATAAACGGATAAAATGTCCTTACATAAAAGGACAAATGTAAAATTGCATTTTAAAAAGGGTAATTTACACTAATACCCCCTGTACTATCACTAATTTAAAGATACATCCCTTATACTTCAAATTTAAACACTTACACCTCCATACTTTGAAGTGAAAGAAGGGGAATTTACACTTACACCCTCTACATTTTTATGCATAAGGGGTGTAAGTGCCTAAATTTAAAGTACAAGAAGTGTATATTTAAATCGGTGATAGTATAGAGGGTGTAATGATTATAAAAGAATAGAGTGAAAAAATTACTACCCAAAATTTTATAAGGTTGGCATGGTGATCAAGACTTTTAGGATTTAATGATTTGCTTCCTTCTAAGATCTCATGTTCGAGTTCGAAATCTCACAGATAATATCAACTCTTCAGAGAGGCATTTACTTCGACTTTAAAATAAGCTCATACAAGTGAACGGTGAGATTGGTACCAAAAAATTAGACAAGGCACGCGTAAGCTGACCTGACAACCCAAGTTGTGAAAAGAAAAGAAATAAAAAAAACTACCCAAATTTGATTGGGGCGAAACCCTTTGTTTTTACCTTGTCACAAAAAACATTAAAGAAAACAGGGCCAAGTGGCCAACCATTAAAATTGTATGAGCATGCTGTCTAGGTAAATGCAAATGACCAATGTCCCATATTTTTCTTGTCCTGCCCTTTTTGTCCCTACGCTGCAAAGTCACCCTCCCCTGTTGCTTTTGTAATTTGTATTTTTCTTGGAACATGGGTTTTCCTCAGACAAGCCCTCCCCTCCATGCACAATCGTACATACAGAATACACCAAACCTATACGTAATCCCAATCTTTTCTTACCTTCTCATCAGATCAGATCCCTCCTCCTCTCTCTCTCTCTCTCTGTGTAGAATAGACTGTTGTCGGTTGTTTCATTCTCTCTCTCTCTCTCTCTCTCTCTCTCGGGTTTTCATTTCTTGTCGATTCTTTGCTTTCAATGCTTCACCTCTCCTCTTAAAAGCCTTTGATCTCTTTACTGCCAAAACCCACGAGTACGAAATCTTTTGATAGACCCCACTCTTCAATGAGATTCTTTGATTAAAAGCAAAAGCAAAAAAATCGGTGCTTATTAGGGTTTCTTGCTTCTTTATTCTTTACCCCTTGATGTTCTTTTTTCCTTTTTCGAATCGGATTCATCACTTTGATCCTTGCTTGTAAAGGGGTTATTTGTAACTTGTAGAACTTTTTCAAAAAATCCTTTCCTTGTAACCATCTTTAGAGCATAATCCTGTTCAATTTTGCTTCTAGTCATGTTGATCTTTGGTTCTGTTGGTGCTCTGCAAAAACCCAGATGTAACTAGTGGCAATGGAGGATTTACGGAGTACCCATTGTCTGCCAAGAATTGGATTTCTTTGAAGGTTCGGCTCACACGCTCTGTTTCTCTTAGGCGCTATATATACATTTCGACATTTTGTTAATTAGGGTTTGCGTACTGTGTTTGAAAATATGGGTTGTGTCCATGGGAAGTGTTGCTGTGGTCAGTACCCAACATCTTCGGATGGTGAGAACAGGGAAGAATTGGGTCCTTACACTGGCCAGGGAAAACATATACTTGCAAATAGGTCATTAGATTGTGTTGCTGTTCCTTCCCACAACTTCCGGTTGGAGTATTCGGTCCTCACTCAGCGAGGGCATTACCCGGATACCCCCGAGAAAGAGAATCAGGACAGTTTCTGTATCAAAACCAAAATTCAAAATAACCCAAATGTCCATTTCTTCGGTGTGTTTGACGGGCATGGCCAATTTGGTACCCAGTGTTCTAATTTCGTTAAGAATAGGTTAGTGGAGATTCTATCTAGTGACCCTACGTTGTTAGATGACCCTCTTAAAGCTTATCATTTAGCCTTTTTAGCAACAAACGAAGAACTCCATAACAGTGAGATAGACGACACGATGAGTGGAACAACTGCTATTACTGTTCTTGTCATTGGGGATACGCTCTATGTGGCGAATGTGGGTGATTCGAGGGCTGTGATTGCAGTTAAGGAAGGGAATCGGATTGTTGCCGAAGATCTCTCTCACGACCAAACGCCTTTTCGGAAAGATGAGTGTGAGAGGGTGAAGCTTTGTGGGGCCAGGGTTTTGAGTGTAGATCAAGTGGAAGGGCTTAAAGACCCAGGAATACAGTCGTGGGGTGATGAAGAGACCGAAGGTAGTGACCCGCCAAGGTTGTGGGTTCAGAATGGGATGTACCCTGGGACTGCATTTACGCGAAGTGTTGGGGATAGTACAGCGGAGAAAATTGGTGTGGTTGCAGTTCCAGAGGTTTCAATGGTCCAGCTTACTCCTAATCATCCATTCTTTGTTGTTGCAAGTGATGGTGTTTTCGAGTTCTTATCAAGCCAAACTGTGGTGGAAATGGTACGTCATTATTAGATTACCTTCATCAGCGTCCTAAACTGAACTGGGAATGGCATTTTTCTTCACCTTTTGTGTGGTTATATAGAGTTCATTTATTGCATACGTCCACCTTTTCTGGATCATGTTTCCACTTTTCATATGTTGCTTGTTCAATTAAACATTCTTTAACAGTTGAATTCTGGTTAGTTTATTAATATGGTGTGGTCATTACCCTTTATAACGTTTAAGTACGAATGGATTTTATCCTTAGTATTTTTTCTTGCGTTATAGATATTTTATTGTGTACTTCCACCTTTTCCTGATCATGATTAACTTTCTGTACGTGTTGTTCTCTTCAATCTTGTTCAACTGTTGAATTTGGTATGTTTGTTAATATGAGACCCATGGCCAGTTTTCGTTTTCTGTAGTTTTCCGCATTATGATTCCATTCCTTTAGAAGCTTATGTCCCCTTTAAATTATTATTCTAATCCTTCAGATTTTTATTTGTGATGTGAATTGAAAAAGCTGATCAGTTTCTATCCCGATTCATCTGTTGATTTCAAAAGTTCTGGTACGGTAAGGCCCTAGATCTAACTCTTGTTTTTTAGTAATTTATTGGGTGAAGTGAATCATTAAGAGGGTTCTTTGGTATGTGAAGATGAGTAGAACTGTGATTGGCAAACTTATCCTTCATTTTGTTGTCAAACTTATCCTTCGATGGCATGGAATGGAACTGTAGAAGTATACTATGTCTGAATGGTAAACTTACTTGTGTGTATGGACAATGGTTTTATTTGTGGAGGTTGAGAGCATTACAATGACTGCAGTGATTTCCAGTCAAATACAGGAAAAGGAAAGCTTGAGAGTTTGTCAGTATATACATAATGAACAAGATTCTCGTAAGAGCTATTAAATTGCCCGGTTGTGTTGTTTTCAGTATGTAGTCGCTCGAGTTGAGGGATTACAAACTTGTAAAGGTAGGTTCTTAACTGATTGAGAAATTCTTTTATGTTATACTTCATTGCACATTGAAGAAGTTCAGGCAGAATGATTTTCGGGGAGAAATCCTAGTTCTAATGGCCAAACATGAATTCGTAGAAAGGCTTACTCGTTCTAAGGTGACACACTTAGCAGTGATATACTGGTGCTGCTTTTGAGTCCGCTCCATAAACAAACTACCCGCAGTGAGCTAGGTTACCAGCTTTGGTGTGCTTGGTATATTATGCAGTTCCAACCATATGTTACATGGATTCAAAATGCATTAAGTATGTGACCCAAATGAAACACCACAAGCCTGGGTATCTATGTGAGCTTGGATATGCATACTATTTCATACACATCTTACCTGCCCCCCAGGGGAGAGACGGTATTACCATTATTATACAATTCCATGATACTAAGAGAGTTTGATTTTGTGCTTTTAGGATAGATTCAAGAATGTGCTCCAAATCCTTTGGACTTTGGATATGAAAAGTGTCTCATATGCTTTCAGTAGCAAAATGCAGTTAGTCACCCCTTAGGAATCAGGATGTTTTCTCGACAACAAAAGTGGTGGTATTCTTGGACTCTTTGAACCTTTAAAATGTTGGTCTGTTCGATTTCAGTTCAGTCAGTCCAGATAATTGTAATGCCTTGATTTCATTTAAGGGGATCCGTATTTGTCTGCCTGGCATCGTTTCTCTAGCTATGTAATGCTTTGTAGAAGTATGTTGTTGTTCTAGCGTGTTTTTCATGCAGAATTGGCATCTATGGAGGGAAATCGTTATGCTCCTAAACTATTAAAGGGGATCCGTATTTGTATGCCTGGCATCATTTCTCTTGCTATGTAATGCTTTGTAGAAGTATGTTGTTGTGCTAGTGTGGTTTCCATGCAGAATTGGCATCTATGGAGGGAAATTGTTATGCTCCTAAACCATGATGAAACACTGTCCTTTTTTGCGTATTAGATGATGGCTTGAACTTGGGTATTTCTTTCCGTCTTAGAGTTTGGACATTCACTTTTTATGTCGTGATATTTTGTGGGTGGCTTCTTTTCTTGTTCCCTAGGTTGTTCACTACTCTCAATGGTCCTGATGTCTGCTTTTCTTGTTTCTGTTTTTCCTTCCCTTTACCCAATGTAGGTTGCAAGATATTCAGATCCTCGAGATGCATGTTCTGCTATTGCCGGTGAATCATACAATCTGTGGTTGGAGCACGAGCATCGGACTGATGATATAACAATCATCCTTATACAGATTAAGGGATTGTCTAATGTATGAATCATGTATCCTTCCTTCGCTAACAATCTTCCTTCTTTCTCTTATTCTTTACTGAACTCACTGTGAGTTACTATCTTGAACCGGCAACTGCCATACATATTTAAATATCCTTAGATGAATGTGTGTGTGTGTGTGTGTGGTTATCAACTTATCATAATCAGGACACACCTACGTGGAATAGTGTCCCATTAAAGTGATCAAATGCCGATTGCAGCTGATTGTTTGATTACTTTTGGTTGATGATATTTCTTGTATTATCCAAAACGGGTGTATTATCCAAAACGGGTATATTTGCATTAATTTCATTTTTCTTAACTTAATCCCCCTTTCTCTCCTAGCATGGTAGAAATATTAGTAACACCGAAAAGAACTACCAATTGTACTGGTAATGTATTTTGAGTTGCCATGTTGTACATTTGCCCGTTACATTACAGAAATATTGAAAATACCTATTGTAGGAAACAATAAAAAAATTCAAATACCCAACCAAACAAGGCATATATATTTTTCTTGCATTGATTATTCTTTGAACGACTAATATATCTTCCTTTTGTAATAGTCAGGTGCCAATTCCATAAAAGTAAGAAGTGGAGTTAATATCCAGCCTAATGCATTGAAAATACGGAAAGGAACTCCTGATACATTTGTCTATCCGGCAGCCGGGTCAGAAGTTCTCGGCTCATTGAGAAGTGATTTTTCTGATCTTCATCCTTGTCAGCACAATGTTTCACCGGATCAAAGCCCAGGACGGGTCGTCCCATCTCCTGCACTCCCCTTGCCTTCAGTAGTGTAAGTTTCTTTGGCTCTTTTTATTTGCCCTTTTTTTCCGTCAGCGGGATGTTATTACCAACTGAAAAAGATACATGACAAGGCTCAAGCTGCCATTTCTTGAAATCTCTCTTCTGATTCAGAATGGTGGTGTAATGTGCTTCCCGGTGTGCAATTAGTTAAGCATTTTAGGGGAATACGAGTTGACATAACCTGCCCAATAAGGGCTTTACAATCCTTTAACAGAGCGACTGACAAAGAAACATAGCCATGCTAAATGTCTCCCACATCCAATGAAACCCACTCTCCCAACCAGAGAGGATAAGGAAAAAACCATGTGGGTTGTTTCTCTTGTGCCTTCTCTTTTTTTGTCATTCTTTGTTGTTTGTCATCTCTTTGAAGTGATTAAGCTAATGGCATTTAGGAAGTTTCTTTCATCTTAGTTACCTGCCGATTTTATACTTAATTGGCAGGACTATGAATCTGGCTAGCAATTTTAACAATTTGCCTTCCTACCTTTTTAACATTTTTTTTCTGGCCTTCTAAAAAAAATCGTAGCTTTTCCCATTATCATGGAATATCTGGTTTTGGCTATTAACAAAGTCCAAGAAGAAAAAGGTAGAAAAAATGGCTGGTAAATTTAAATATTTCCCGGTTGCTGATGCACTTTTTTACCAATAACTTTACGAATATATGGCAGGTAACTGGAGATTAAAAGTTGGCTTGCGATCATAGATCATAGTGGTACACTCTCAAATGCTGGTAACACTAACCATTAACTGCATAGAATAGAGGTGAGTCAGAGGAGGATGTTGTATAAGATGTTAAGAGGGTCATGGAGTTTCTGTGCAGGAAATTTGGTGTCACAGATAATTGTGCAAGTGATGTAAATGGCTACAGTTTTATTCCATTGCTGGTAGGAAGAGGAGCAGATTTCAAGATTAGAAATGTGGAAACTCTAGCATCTCTACATTTGAATGGCATAATCCATGGCATTCCTTTCATGTTTCTCTCTTGTTCTTGTTCTGCCAAATTTTCTGGAGTTGTGATTTTTTTCCTGTGGTTCCTTTAATGATTGATAAGATGTGAAACTCTTCCCTTTTTTTTCCCCTCGGTGAACAACAGTATTGTCATTTTTAGCTACCACTCCACTGTGAATACTCTTTGCTAGAGTTTCATGGTGGAAATGTACAAAATGCACCACAAATGCGGCAATGATATTTTTGAAATAACTCTCTCTCTCTCTCTCTCTCTCTCTCTCTCTCTCATAAAGAAAACCAACTATGCAGTTACATGGCGTTCGCCGTTCAATGACTTGCCTTTTGCACAAAATCTTGTGGATGAATAAGGATGATGTATTGTTAATTTCTGAATATGTGATTTGGTCCCCTACACTGCGTTACCCTTCATTCACTTGTATAAAAACTCTTGCCAGAGTTCCATGATGGAAAATGTGCTTTATTGGGGGAAAAAAATGTACAAAATGCACAACTAATGCGGCAATGATATTTTTAAACCTCTCTCTCTCTCTCTCTCTCTCTCTCTCTCCTATGAAAAGAACTATGCAGTTACACAGCACTTGATGACATTCCTTCTGTACCAAATGATTAACTCGAACTGTCACGGTGACATAAAATGATCTTGAAAGCATATGTTAAAGCCGAAGATCCATGAATCTGCGAAGCCATAAGATATAATGCTGGACAATAATAGTCACGTAAAGCTTTTGTTATTTCCTCATTCTAGAAGTGAGAAATATCTCCAGCTGGTTGCAAACCTCATGAAAGATACAAAACTCATTGCCACAAAAAAAAAAAAAAATATATATATATATATATATATATATATATTCTAAAAATTATCCGTCTGCAAATAAATTAGTGTATCAGAAATAAATCGACAATTTCTTGTCTATCCTATCTTGCAATATATTACACTGCTCCAACAACTTGCTTAATCTATCTGCTTCATCGTTTTCTTTCTCGGCCGCCACCACTAAACCATTTCTACTGTCATTTGATATATGCTGCATGTAGTTATCAGTACCCATTTCAGCCCCCATCACATTAATGGCACAGGCAGCTTCCACAGCTTTACTGCCATCAGAAACCACCATTTCCAGTGGAGGCTGAAAAGCCTCATCCTCCGCAAGGGCCCCACACCCAGCTTCTACCATTTCGTCAAGCAATGGATGAATTAGAAAAGAAGGTGAAGATATACCTTGAATAATCCCCAACTCATCCGCACCTGAAGTTGAAACATCAACATTATGTCTCTCCAGTACATAAGCTGTAGAGACCGCCCCGCTGGATAAACTCATTAAACGCCAATTGAAAACTCTTCGGAAAATCATGACCCAATTCGGAACAATATAGTAGGTTGAATTATGGAGCTCAAGCCGGGCATTCTTTTGTATCATTGCCTGAGCCTCATTTGTTGCAAGAGACAGTCCCATCATCTTACTTGACTCAGTCAAGTATCTAATCAAGCAATTTTCAAGTTGCACTTTATGTTTCTCAATATCGTAGCCCAATTTGGAACCTCTATAGAGCCATGATATGTTTTCATCAAATGTAGGAAGTTCTGTCTCTCTTAATGCACTAATAAGCAGTTCTATTCTCTCTGATGAGCTCCATCCTATTTCTGGCAAGTATGAATTGACAACTTCACTCTCATAGCTAGTTTTCTCTAGAAAAGCAATCTCTGGACAAGGCCAACATGTGGGATTTTCCTCAGCTGCAGCAATAACCTTCCCAGCTGCTTTATTCAAGGCTTCATTATAGGCAGATATGCACTGGTCCGGACCCACTTCATAAACGCCCATCTCATCAAGCACCTCTAGTGAAGAACTCAATTCGGTCAAAACCAGTTCGCGTGTTTTCACACAATTAATAGCAGGTTGTAAAGGTGAATGACTTGCAAGCCATTGCAGTCCCCCTCTCAATTTCTCATCACTGAGAAACCCATTAAACCCTTCCAGTTGCCGGTTGTTCGCAAGGAAAACAATCGAAAAATCACTTACCCGTGATTTGTCAATGTCACGGAGACCTAATTGTTCAGCCATTATGGATGAAGAATCTGAATCTTCTTCGTGCGAGTCTGTTACGATTAAAAGTGGCAAGTGGGACCCAAAAGGTAAAGACTTAAGAAGGCTATGTAGCCGAAACTTCTGGATCTCCAATGAGATGGTGTGAGATAAAAGGAACAGAAGTGCATTTGCACCTAACACCGTCTTGTTCAGATTATCAAATTTTGCATCCTTGACGACTGACAAACAGCAGGTGAGGTCCCCAGAAGATTGGCTTGGGACCCATTTCTTCCATATTGACAAGCTAGAAGAAGAAATTACTAGGTCATCATCGTCATCTTTTTTTGCAGGCATGAGCTTAGAGAGCAACCACGGAACTGCAGTAAACTGGGCAACTTGGCCCCCTTCTTGCAGATTGTTACCGTCTGGATTTTCCATCTGGGAGCATAAAATTATTTTCCAGCAAAAACATTTGGCAGTTGGGTTTCTTGCACCAAGCGTACCAGCAATCACATCTGAAACATTTAGCCTTGACCGTGATCTTTCTTGTCTTTCATGTCTCTCATTCACAATGCTGTCAATGTTGAACTTACAAGAAGTGCTTGGTTGCTGAACAAGAAGAAAATGATATCAGAAGCTTCAGCAAATAAAAAATGATCAGTTTAAAAAGATGTTTGCTGTAACTTTAAAAAAGATCAATTGAAAAACTCCTACTCTCAATGCATGGTTCGACTTTTTATTCATGCTTAAGCAAGATATCTGTAACATGAATTTTCTCTATGTGCTTCAGTTGACTGTCTCTGCAATGTGTGCGCATATACGTATCTTTGTATTATGTATGTGCATGGTGATCTGCCATTGATGCGAAAAAACAAAATTCCCTCCTATGATTTAATTGCCTGTTAAATTATCCTTCTAAGCAATCACCACAGTCTATCGTTCATTTTCCTTATCATCCAAGATTCGATTTGCAAACATACTAGCACTAACAACCCTGATTCAAGCTTCTCTACAATGGTTTACAAACTTGGATTATGGACAGTTACCATTTCATCTTTGGTACCTGATATACATGAAGGCTACTTGATGACTCATTATTCGCCAAACAAGGGGAATGGAAGTTGAAATGCCAATTAAGGAAAAACCTAGAAGACTTGCTATAAAATATGGACCAGGAATTATTTCCCCTCCTTTTCGCTTGTGATTTATAACCCCAACATATGGGGGACTTAATTCAGTGCATAAAACAGAACCCAGAAGGAGAGTAACTTAATGAACCATAGAATTAAACTTACATTTACGTTTTGTCGAATTGGTGGGCCCAATGATAGGGAATTTAATGCAGCCATGGAAGCCAATTGCCTTTGCTCCCGTAACTCTCTTTTCTTCATTGTACGACGCTTCCATAATCTGTACATAGAGAAAAGTCAAGAAGAGTAAGACATGGGCCAAGAAATATAACATATGTTAGAGCCCAATAACTAGAAAGGATTACAACCTAAAGAGAAGTTTGAGTTTGGCCTCAGCAGCTTCCTCATCTTGATAACAATGCTGTACTTCCTGAATTTCAACATCTTGATGACTGTCTCGACCCTCTTCATCTTCCAAACCCTCTATAAACAATTTCTGGGGAACTGAATTATCCATAGCAGAGTCAAATCCAGAACTTGCAAATTCCTCTTGGTCAACTCTTTCTGACGCGATTGGGGAAACTGCTTTGGCATCAGAGTATGTGTTCCTCTCCAGAGTGTTCTGGAAAATGGTGCTATACTTTGGTTTCCCCGTGCTTATAACTCTAGGTTGCGGAGATTTAGGGGAATTATGTGCGGAAGAGAAATCCCATGAGAAAGGAATTGCAGCAGCCATCGGACCTCCATCTCCACGTTGTTGACCAATTACTAATGATGGTTTGACCATGGGCTTTACTTGTGTTGCAGCTTTTGGGGATGGCACAGCTTCAGAATTCTCCATTTCCTCATCAATGGCCTGGCCCCCTCTTACTGTCCCAGCAAAATGAAAAGGTGTGGCCTGGGCCGCACTTACTGTCCCAACAGAATGAACAGGTTTCGGTTCCTGGTCATAGGCCTTAACCAACTGGACCTTCTTTACTTCTTTTCCAGGTAATGACACTGTTACATGAGGAGATGAAACATCCTCAACTATCGTTTCTGACTTTTTCTTATGAACAAGATTAGAACACCTAACAGGATAGTCATTATCACTGTTTAGAAACGGCCCTTCTTTCACCATGTATGGCTCTTCAAATTCCCGAATCGAGAACCCATGATACTCCAACAGGTTTTCTATGTCATCTTCCTGATTTCAAATAACAAGACATAGCAATAAAGACAGAAACTTAGAACTTGCTTGGTAATTTTTAACAAGTGGAATGTGAATCAAGTCAAGAATAAATAATACCTCCATTGCGAGCCATTTAGCAACATGTGTGACTGGGATACCTTGGTTATTTTGTAGACCACAATGTAGAGAAGCAAGTGCCTGGGTTCGCAACTGGTCATAATAACATAGCTTATGAGAATTAACTTTAGTCAGCAATAATAACTGCATAATACATACACTTACATATGAGCAAGTTGAGGTGAGTGTAATATCATAAACAATTATGCAACAAAAAATGACAACTTAGATCCCACAGTTACATTAGCAACCACACTAAATGAGATTGATAGCTAGTGGCCTGAATTGAGCTTAATGATTACGTATATACACTTTTAGTTTTGGGAGATTTTAGTACTATGTATACAGCCTTTTAAGGGGTTAAAAATTATAGATTTGATGATATAACTCGCTAGAATAAGAACTATGGTAGTATTTGGTTCACCGGAGATTTCGGGAAGAATTGGAATGGTCATTCCTTGGCTTCCTAAGGGAATAACCAGTCACCAAAGTTGGTGAGTCATGATTCCATTTGTATTTCTATCAAGTGTTTAGCAAACCAAATGATGGAATGAGAGCTTCTACCCGGCAAACCAAATGGCAAACACTTCCTAGAATCAAAGAAGAGCCGTCATCCATACCTTGGCAAAGTGAGCATGTATTAGGCATGCTTGGAGGTAACTTGCTTTTCGTGCTAGCCGAAAGAAGGCTATAAAATTCCCAGTTCTGCAGGCTCTGTTAGGGGGAAAGAAAAACTATTAGATTGAGCCATATAAAGATAAGTCCAATTAAGTGAACATAGTCTAAATGTAAGAGACAAACAACCTTGCTACATCACGGGCAAATAATACTTCTTGGGTTTGTCTTATCTCTGGAGTCATCTTGGAAAGATCAAGCGAGAGTTCTGCAGGTTCAACCTAGCACAAATATCCCACTTTCAACAATTGAAACAAAGAGGAATAATGGAGGACCCACTTCCAATTGCTTACTTTATATCCGGGATGTTTATCCAGCTTGAGAAGCGCATAGTAACCTCGAAATTCTTTTTCAGTTGGCACAAGAATTCCTTTCTTCCGGTGATCGTCATACAGTTGAAACAACTCGACAGATGTTTTATTCATCTGTTCAATGTTGAGGTGTGCATCAAATCCCTCCGAAAAGCCTTCACCTTTTGTGTACTCACATAACTCATGCATAGCTATTATGTGAAGTCTTATCTGACACAAACAGCAATCAGCAATACCATTTAGTTGACAAAAGAATTAAATGGCAGTTTCACAGCAATCAGCAATACCATTTAGTTGACAAAAGAATTAAGTGGCAGTTTCACAGCAATCAGCAATACTGTTTAGTCGACAAAAGAATTAAGTGCCAGTTTAGCAAGCAACATCAAACACAAAAACAATGATTGCTGTCCTAAATTGAAGAAATTAATGAATAAAAACTATGCCAGATTGGTTAGTAAAGTCTTCCATAAAATTAACTACTAACTATCATAACGATCTCAAAAAAAAAAAAGTTTAAATCAAACACAAATACTACTGCATACAGTTCGATCAACTGGAAAGAAAAGAGAAATAATATTTTCCAACTACCTTATCCCCAATATCAGTATTAAAATTGGTAATCAAGCTACATGGTACCACTTCTCGCTGAAATGCTCAATACACGTATCAACTTGAGAACATATAACATTAGCCATCCAAATGTCATTGCCACACTATGATAGGCCCCATTGAGTGATAATTCTAACATGCTAGTCATGTCTAAGTGAGAAATTACCACAAACCATGCTGTCAAAGCTTCTGATAGCATGCATATCTATCCCGAGAGATATTACAGGTACCAGAAAGAGGACAGACCATTTGCTCCAGCATTGTAATAGCGTTAAGGTTAAAAATGTGCTGCATCCTCAGATCCATCCGAATTGCTCTCATCCTATCCCACAAGAAGTTGTACAAACCAAGAAATTTGTCATCATAAGGCTGGTCCAGCAAATACAGAAGATAGTCAACCGTCTGCTGCAGGATTGGCATTGGCCTTATCAACTCTGCCTCCCTCTCTGCTGTCCTAGTATACTGCAAGAATCAAAACAAATCATCCATAATACCACTGCTGCTACAATGAAATCATATTATAGTTTCTTCTTCTTTTTCCTTGGGAAGGATGGAATTGCTTGGCAGCAAAATAGAGTCCTGTAGACTACCTTCTTAACAGCAAGGGATTTGCTAGTTTGATTTCTATCTCCATCCAAGCGTTCATACTGGTCAAGATCCCCTTTCCTCTCTCTCTCTGCTCTTTCCGACTCTGAAAAAGAACGAGTGTGAGATGCATTGTAACATCTGAAGAAGCTACGTATTCCTAGAAGGCGAAGCCTCCACATGAAAAACAAGGTCAGCTAGTTTCTTCAATAAAAAAGAGAACCACCAATGGCATGGAGTGTTGGACTACTAAGAAGTAAGATCAACATGCGAGGAAGATGAGTGCAGTTGAAACGAGATTGTTGAGAGAGATGGATGTGTGCTATGACTTTGCAAGATAGAATTAGAAACAAAAACCTTCACGAAATGGTAGGAGTAGCACCGATAGAAGATAAGATGAGAGAGAATAGATTAAGGTGTTTTGGACATGTTTATCATAGATCAGTTGGTACGGTAGTTAGTTAGTTAGAGTAAATGGTTACGGTAAAGGGGAGAGGTAGACCAAAACTGACTTTAGATGCAAGAGTTCAAAAAGATCTAGGCTTGTTGGATATAGGGAACTCGATGCCCTTGACAGAGCTCAACTAAGAAAACGAATCCACATACTCAACCCCAATAAATTGGGACTTAAGGCTCGCTTGGGTTGGGTTGGGTTGGGTTGGGTTGGGTTTGGACAACCATTTGAAACTTCTAATTATGAGGTTCAGAAAATTATAAGGCAGTGTTTAGTATAATGTCCAGAACAAGACAGAACATTATACTATAAATGACCAACGTAGATTCAACTTCTGAGTTTCAGAATGGCAATTATCTTTCTGTTATAAAAAAGAAAAAGAACAATTTTCTACAGGGTTCTTCAGTTATCGTCTTATCGAAGAAACGACTATAAGGCAGTGTTTAGTTGACTGGAAGGAAGCTGCACTGGAATGATCCTTCACTTGGAATCCTCATTCCAGCCTTTGGCTTCATAAGCAATTAATATTAATACAGATTACATTTCAAATGGAATCATCATTCAGGAATTTAGGTGAATGACCATTCCATTAAAAGGGCAAGCAATGCCAATTCCACTCCTTCTCAAAATCATTCTCGAGAACCAAACACTACCTAATAGTTTTCCCCATTTTGGAATAGATAAAGTTGGCATCAACCTATGACCTAAAACTTGCAGCTCTGATCATAAAAACAAGTTTGCAACTTGATCAAAAAGTTGACACACACACCTGGACACATGTCTGAACATAATCCACTTATAATAGTGTGGGATTCTGGTCCTTCAAAATCAGACAGCACATTGGCATTGGGGACATCTCCTCCCACGTTTGAAGAATGTTCGCCAGTACTTCTCTGACTGCCAGTTAAAGAATTATCATGCCTATTAACTGAGAACTTTTGGCTTCCAATGCCAGAAGTGCTTTCCACAGGCTCACTAAGTTCCACCTTGAAGCGGGCCAATCGCTTTGCTTTGGCTTGCAATTCTCTGCAAGTCACAAAGGGGATGAGAAAACATTACAACTAGAATCATAAGGGATGAACTGAATTATGGAAAACGAATTCTATTGACATATCTCACCGTTCAACATCATCTTGAGCAGAAGAGTTGTCCTGGAAAACTTGATCAGTAGAAAGTAAAGTAGGTGACCTCGTTCTTTTGGGAACTGGGACGTTTGTGGGCTTACTTGCAGCAGCTTTATCATCAATACTTCGTGCAAATGGCAGAGGAATTTCAGAATTAGGAGCGTTGGAAATCCTATTCGATTTAGTGTTCAATCTGGGAGGAGATACAGAAGGCCTAAACAAAGGAAAGTTAACTGAGGAAGGGCACCAGGAGAAAATTGCGAAGGCAAGCAGCCAAAAGAAATGCAACAAGAGGAAAGCATAGTCATATTAATTTCTCAACCTCCAAGAGAATAAGGTGCAGATTAAGTTTGACTTCAAAGCAACAGCAGATCACTGTCCAATGTTGATGGTCCAAAATCCACACATTTATTATTTTTGCATTAGAAAAGGTAAAATTTTCTTTTGCCGCAACTGCTAAGGAGAAGATGATATGACCCTCATGATTTAATATCCAAAAAGCATCATACCAATGGTAAGAATCACAAATCTAAACACCCAGGGTTTCTATAAAGAGAGAAACCTTTTCAAATAGGCTTTTTGGATTCCACAGGTTGCATATATGCACAAGAATCACCGCCCCAGGCACATTAGAAACTGGAAACAATAGTATCCCTTTGGAGAAATGGCCATATTTGTAATAATTATCAGACTCTTACCTTTTAGAATCATGCTGAATAAAATGAGGATTTTCCTGAGAAGTTTCATTTTGTAAAGGTGGGGACCGGGCACTTTCATGGACCTGAGAATCAACAAGGTTGGTCGCAAAAGTTTTTCTAGAATCATAAGGTAAAACTGCAGACTGATCTTGGCGAGTCCACGATTTGCTAAAATAGCCTGGCGACCCTGTCCGGTTATCCAACCCAGGGGAATACGAAACAGGCCTGTAAAACAAATTAACAGCATAATCAGACAAATCCAAGCAGATAACATATGTTTATCGCTACTGTGGTATAAAAGGAGAACACCAGTTCGGTGTCTCCCTTTTTTGAAGCCATGTAATGCTTGTTCAATTCCTAAAATACCCAAATAAAGAAAATGCAATTTATTAATTCAATCATTCTAACTACTACAGCTTTTCTTTTCCTTTCACTTAAACAAATATATGGAACATGACAAACAATTATGGTTCCATTCCCTACATCAGGCAATTTTGACAGAATGTTTTGAGACGGTATTTGCAGTCATACTTTATCATTGAATAACCGACTAAATGATTTCCAACCCATCTGGCCATCCATCAGGGGTATCACTGTATCAGCCTATTGGGGCACATACACAACCATCCTGATGCATCTAATATAAAACAACAACAGACACCATGGTTGCAATTGCATGCCAAACCTCAGACCCAAGTCATGGGTCCTACTTCACACTAATTAATAGGAGTCTGGTGCAACTTACCAACCACGAGACACTTTACAAAGGGATCTACAGTTTCCAAACATGTATTGCCGAATCAGATATATGTTAAATAATCTATTATTTATGATGAACTAATTTAATTCATGATTCTCTCACAATTTTCAGCAAAAACATGTGACATCTACAGCTATTGACGACTCCACAGCAATGCTATTGACGGCTCCATGGCACTGTTTCATACTCCAGAGGCTCAGAGACAGACCTATCAAACTGGGTTCTAACCTTCCACTTGCAATGCTTGAGTCGAGCACATATATGTTTCCAACTACCAAATCACCCACATGAAAGCTAGCACAAACACATGCAGAAGTTACATTCAAGATATACACTACCTCTGAATACCAATAGAAGGAGCAAATTTCTGCAGAGAATAATGGTTTTCCGGAAACACAACAGGTGACTGTCCTCTCTGAGGTACAGACTGCCTTTGATCATTGAAGAGCAAATCTGAAGGCCTGTCCAATTAAATGAAGCAAACAAAATATGACCCGCAAATTTAAGCCCTCAACAGGTAGTTGAATGTAACAAGTGATCAAACCACCAGAAATGAAATTGATAAATACAAGAAGGTGAGTACACAAATTCCAGTTAATACATATCTAAGCACCAAAACACGTCCTCCGTGAAAGTAAGATGGCCTTTAAGAATGTGAAAGCCCATGAATAAGTGCAATACAACTTTTTAAGAATGCTGTATCCTATGCTTAGTTATGTGATAAAAAATAGCTTATGCACTGAGATGAGTTCTCCAAATATTTAACATCAGTTGTAGAAACTAGAAAAACTCCCAGCAAACAGAACCAGGTGAAACTAGCAAGGATTGCGTGAATCAGTTTTTTTACACTCTTTAAGTTGTAACTGGTGCTCTTCAAACTGCACTAAGAAATTAAGCTTTACAACCACCCGCGAGGTTCTTGAAAAATCTGTTAAACACACGAGCAATGCCAAAGCTAGGGAGGGAGAGAACGACTATTAACAGTCATGAGATTGTCACCAAGTAATACATGACCACATAAAGGGGCTATTTGCCCTTAACAATTACAGTTCATTCCATATGATGGTCTTAGAAAAAGGCATTATCCTATTACTACAGGCATATTGTTTGCCCAGTGTAAGTTGGCTAATTCCTCGTGCATTAATTGCTTGACAAGGAATGCAGGGACAAACAAAAACAGGAAAACTCACCATTGAACATAATAAACTTTCTCAACTGCACAACAACTAATAACACAACATAAAACCTTTTACATTACTAATATTGCATTTGATAGAACCGATACACAACAACAGTTGGACGATGGAATAACCGGATCATATCCACAGTTTTTTTGGTAGTTTGGTTGGATGAGAGGGCGCATGGGGGGATGAATTGTACAACCCTTCTCATACAATAGTAACAGTAAAACAGCCAATAAGGATAGTTCTTTCCCAATGCAAGGGCCAGCTGATGCATCAAAAGAAATCAAGCAAAAATTACACGGGAATGAACATTTCATAATGAAAAGTCTGAAAAAAACTAGTCAAATGACATTAGCGGTATTGGTTTCTTATTTATTTGCAACAAGAAGAAAAAGATACTCCTAATGAACAAATAATGTCCCACACAAGATTCAAGAGCTTACCTTGTATCACCCCTTCTGGAGTTTCTCATACCATCTCCATCAGTGGACAATAATTGAGGAGATCTGGTTCTTTTCAGATCATGAAGTGGTGAAATTTCGGCAGGACTTTGTGAAGTAAGAAATGAAGCAACTGCCAAAGGCTTTTGATGAGTTTGGGCATCGTAACCATTGAAGAAAGATTTTTGCCCCTGGCCCACATTAGGAGGCCGCTCAATGGACCTAGGAGAAACCAGAGCTCTCGATGATGAATCCAATGACAATATTTTCCTTTAGAAATTCACAACCATAATATACAACAGCTTGGGGGTTTAGCTATGATATCGAAAAAATCGTGGAAGGATCACGTTTGAGAAAAAGAGAGAATTCTTTCAAGGATATGGAGGTAGACAATAATAGAGCTATAAGCTTGCATATGTATTACCTATGTACCGCTGCAGAGAGGTAAGAAGGACGCATGACAGAGCGGTTGTTTTGAAAAGCCAATGGCGGCGGATATGTTCTCTCCGGAGCTTCAAGTTCCCTATTATGGAGAGAAAATCTATAAACTTTCCCGAGAAATCATATAAAAACAATTGGAGCTTTAACAAGAGAATTATGTCCGCAGTTAGTGAGGCCATATCCTGATAATAAATGAAATAGCACACACAACCAAACCAAACCTTATGTCCCAATCAATTGGGTCGGCTGCATGAATCTTTTTTCTTCATTAAGCTCTGTCAAGGGCCACTTATTCACTCAAACCTATTAGACTCATATTTTTGCGCATAGCAGCATCTAATGTCTATTTAGGTCTTCCCCTCCCATAGCGTTACTACCCAAAGCTATCCTATCCGCTTTCTTAACTACTGCATCTCCAGGTCTACGGTAGACATGCCCAAACCATCTTAGCCTATTTTCTCTCAACTTCTCCTCTATAGGTGCTACACCTACCATCTCACGAACCGTTTCTTTTATAATCCTGTCTTGTCTAGTCTTACCACGCGTCCACCTCAACATTATCATTTCCGCTACACTCATCTTGCACACATGTTGTATCCTAATAAGCCAACATTCTGTCCCCTAAAGCATCGTCGGTCTTATAGCAGTTCTATAGAATTTACCCTTCAATTTGTGGGTACCCTTTTGTCACATAGTACACTCGTAGCGCTCCTCCACTTGAGCCACCCCACTTGGATCCTATGAGTCACATCATCGGCAATCTCTCCATCTTTACTAATAATTGAGCCTAAATACTTAAAATGGTCACTCTTTGGTATCTCCTGATCTTGCATCGCCACTCTTCCTTCATGTGCACTGCTGGTATCACTAAATTTGCACACCATATACTCCATTTTTCTCCTACTCATCCGAAAACCCTTTGACTCTAATGCTTCCCTCCAAACTTCTAATTTCGCATTAACACCTCTTGCGGTTTCATCCACCTGGACAATATATGGGATATCCACCTGAAACTGTTGAGTCAACTCATCTATAACTCAGGCAAAGAGGTACGGGCTCAAGGCTGACCCCTGATGCAATCCTACTGTGATTGGAAATTCACTCGTTTTCCCTACTGGTGATCGAATGATGGTGACGGCACCTTCATACATGTCTCTGATCACCTCGATATACCCTTTGGTCACTCATTTTCCCTCCAGAACCCACCATATGATGTCTTTAGGCACCCTATCATAAGCCTTTTCTAAGTCTATGAAAACCATATAGAGATCCTTTTTCTTTGCTCTATGTTTTTCCACCAATCTCCTTAATAGATAGATAGCTTCCATGGAAGATCTCCTAGGCATGAACCCAAACTGTTTCTCGGACACCGTAGTCACCATCCTTAAACGATGCTCAATAACTTTTTAATACAACTTCATTGTATGACTCATTAACTTAATACCTTTATAGTAGTTGATGCTTTGAATATCCCCTTTATTCTTATAGATAGGTACTAAGGTGCTCCTTCTCCATTCGTCGAGCATCTTCCGAGTCATAATAATCTTGTTGAACAACTTTGTCAACCAAGTCACCCTTAAGTCACCTATACTTTTCCACACTTCAGTAGGGATACCATCTGGTCTCAAGGTCTTACCCAGTTTCATCCTTTTCAAAACCTTGACCACTTCAGCCTTTCGTATTCTCCGATAGAACTCATATTCTATGTTCTTGTCAGGTACATAAACTTCCTCCCCACCAAAGCCTCCTTCATGTTTCCCGTTTAACAATTTCTCGAAGTCCAACTTCTATCTATCTCTAATCGTCTCATCTTTCACCAACACCTCCGAATCAATACCTTCTATACACTTAACTTGAGAAACGTCTCCAGCTTTCCTTTCTCGTAGCTTGGCAAGTTTATAAATATTCTTTTCTTCATCTTTACTATCGAGTAGAAATCCTCATAGACTCTCAACTTAGCATCCCTAATGGTTTTGTTAGCTTCCTTGCTAGCCTGCTTGTAGCCCTAAAAAATTTTCTCATTCCGGTCCTTTTGTCACTTTTTAAAGCACTCCTTCTTGGCTTTTAGCCTTTTACCATAGTTTGGACCTCGTCATTCCACCACCACTTCTCCTTAGGAATTGAACCTTTTCCCTTTGACTCCCCAAGAACTTCTTTAGATATTCTTGGGGAGTCGAAGGGAAAAGGTCCAATTTCTAAGGAGACATAGTGGTGGAATGACAAGGTCCAAACTATGGTAAAAGCAAAGAGTGCCCAAGTGAGGATAGGATATGACGGACCCAGAACTGGTCTCTCTAAGGTACATCTTCAGTTTCCTCAAGTCCTCTTGACACTTATTGGTCCATTCGAAATGGCCACTAATCAAGTAGTTGGTTCATAGATTCTCGCATTATCCTGTTCGCAATCAGTCGTACTGGCAATGAGAGAGGATTCCAGAACTGGTGTAACTAACCCTACGGCCTCATCTGATGCATCGAGGGGTGCCTATTACGGCTCAGGGCCAACTACTGAGTGGGTGAAACTAAAACAGATAGGTTAGCTCAACTCTAGTCAAACAAATGATTTAGTTCTTTCATATGAACAAGTCAAGTCAAAGAAATGCACTTTTGCAGCTATATAAAATGCACTTTTCTCATTTTTCAAGAGCCCTTATTAGTGAAAATCAATGAATGTCATTTCACAGCAATATGAGATGCATTTTTCTCATTTGAATCCCCCTCTTACGAAGGAAAATCAGTGAAGCATTTCAATATTTCATGATTCATCAGTAAATCTGCCTCGACCCACTGCGAACCAGTAACACAGTTAACATTGTTAAATTGTTAAAGCTATATCAAGTGGATTAGGAAGTAGAGAGCTTCAAGTTCCCTGCTACATACAGAAAATCCATAAGCTTTCCAAAAATCATATGAAACCAATATAACAAGAGAAACATACAATAAGTCTACCAGCACAGCATAAAAACACAGATTTCACACACAGATGCACACATGGCATAACATCTCAGCTTGCAGGTCCCCCACCAAAACCAGCCCTTCTCATTATTACCAAAAAATAAAAATAAAAAACAAAAGAGGCCCCAACAAATCCACATGCTGTTCTCCATCTCTTTCACCTCCACTCCATCTCAGACGATCTAGCAGCTCTCCACTACCATTCCTGTCACCTTAAATGCTTGGTCGCCGATTACCATTTTCTTGGTAAATTACCTTCTGTTTTCTACTCTAGTAACATAACCTCCTTCAATCAGATTACCAAACAAACCCAAGAAAATCCTTCTCTTGGTTTATAAGCTAGACCCTTCTTCTCCACAAAATTGTTGACATCCACAATTCTGAGATTCTTTGTGTTGACCTTTCACACAAAGAGGGATAAAAATAGAAAATAATGAACTGCTCTAAGAAGTTCACAAGCCATCTACGGAAAAATGGTTGGGTTTTATTTTTGGTACAAGGCAAAATGGTTGGTTATTCCACAATCCGATTTGTAATGAGATAGAGAAACCGTTTGTTGAATTCACAAAACTCCCAAAAGCTGTAAAAGCCCCCAAATCAAACTGTTATTGTTGCAGACTCAAAATAATCCCAAACTACATCGAAGTTTTTCGACTTTCTCTGATAGTAGAGTTAACGGTGAACAAGTTGTAGATTGGGTGCCGGAGTGACATCGTCTTCCTAGCTTATTGGTGGGTGATGAACAGAGGTGACATAGATTGGTAAGGTGCGACCCACAGAAATAGAAGGGTATTTAGGCGATCGGCAACGGAAACGATGAGGGAGAACAGCGAGATTGTTGAGATGGAGGAGGAGAAAGAGACGGGGTGAAAGAGACGGAGAACAGTAGGGTTTCTAGGGCCTCTTTTGTTTTTATTTTTAGTGACAATTAAGAAGGGCAAGGTTTAGGTGCGGGGACCCACAAGCTGAGTTGTGATGCCAGGTGTGCATATGTGTGTGAAATCAGTGTTGTTACGCTGTGTGGGTAGACTTCTTGGGAAATATATCAGCAGTTAGTGAGGCCATGTCTGGATTAGTGGGAAAGGAATCACATTATGCCTATTGTATTACAGTCAGTATCACTTGGTCGAGCAGACCAAAAATATCAAACGACATCAGGATCAGAATCCGGAGCCAATCCAAGAACTTCTATGAGGAGCAAGAAAAGAGCCGGTACTGGCAGTACTGCAACTATAAAGATCAGGTTGCGAGCTTTAAGGTGATTCATAATGCAAGAATCTTCTAGGCACAACATGTAGGATCTCAAAAGCATCACACCTAGGGGTAATATTGTTTCTGTTGAGCCCTCAGGGCATGGCTTCTTCTTCTCTTTTGCGCTTGCTGGTAGAGTGCAGTCTGGGGATAAAAAAGGGAATGGATCCCCGTGTGCTAGAGGGAGGACCAGAAAGTTTTGTCAAAGCATCAAACGATCCTGAAGAAGCTCCAAAAGTTCTGGAAACTCTCCTAAAAATATATTTTTGGTTGCACTAGAGTCTAGAAGTATTACATGGTTTTGCATAGACTTATAAGAACTCCAAAACCTAACAAGACTTTTTAAGGATACCTATCAAAAAAAAAAAAAAACAAGACTTTTTAAGGATGAGGATGAAGTGCACAAGTATTGAAAACTTAGTTCGAAAGCATGGTTGATTGATCTGTTGAATCAGAAAGGCTTTGCCAGTTCATTCATCATTTCTAGATTCCTTGAGATGGAACCATTGGGAAAACCAGGGGCCACGACCTTCACTATGAATAACGGGGCAAGATCAAATATAGGCTTTAACATATGAAATAATAAATGCTGACACCAATGCGGAAGAGTAGCATTTGAACATCAACCGTGCGAGTAACAGAACCAAGCATGAGACCAGGAATCATCCTCTCAACTCACTGTAGGCCTATATATCATAGAGAGATAATGTTTCCTTTCTTTAAATTTTAGGGTGTGGAAGAACCTGCATACAAAGTGAAGAGCTCTTTTTCAGCTATTCTGGCTTTGTAGAAATCACAGGCCTCACTGGATTTTTATTTTTTTGATTTCATGCAGTTGCCATATATAACTTCGGCGCATTGTTCATGATTGTACTGGCATTGGTTTTGAATTCTAGGAGGTCAGTAATGTTTGACCTCCTCTCCTTCTCACAGTTACAATTTTCTTCATTTTCGGAACAAGATGTCTTTTCATTGCCTCAAGAAACAGTATCAAAGGACATGCAACACTAAACAACCGAACTGGTAAAAAGCCAAGAGATTGTAAATATATTGCAAATAACTATCACCGGATGAAGGGGCTTTTCAATGCCCTTGTCTCTTTTAACAATTTATCAATGTTCAAAAAATTGCTAGGCGCTAGTTGGGCGAAAAAGGGGTGCCTAGGCGTCGGCTGCCTAGCGCCTAGGAAGGGACTAGGTGCCAACTAGTCAGCTTCCAAATCTAGGCATTGGACCGGCTACCACCTAGCGTCTAGGGAGGGACTTGTTACAGTGCCCCGCTAACTTAACTCCGATGACAGGCAACTGCATACCGATTGTGATGATAAAGGGGGTCTGATTTGCTTTAGACATACCTGATAACCTGCTACCGGAAACCGAAGCACCTATGCTTGCTGCCTTAACTCCACCATAGGAAATAACCTTACTCACAGCAGTTCTAGAGTCATATACAGGGAATGTTACCGGTACTTGAATAAGTCGGCCTAAGTGGCCGACTTTTGAACATTGGAATTTATTGCGAAGCCCTGATATAAAAGTGAAACCTTTCTCTTATATTATACCTAAATTTGTCTTTCTAGGGTTCTTGCACTCACATTCAACTCAAGAAGCTATATAAAAATTTCTTTTTGTAATCAGTCGAGGCTCAAATAGGATCAATACCACCATTAGCAAATATGAATTCCATGCGTATTCTACTAAACTTTCGAATGCACATACATACATGTCTATGTATATGTAAGCAACTATATATATTTAGAGAGAGACAGAGAGAGAGAGAGAGAGAGAGAGAGAGAGGGGGGGGGAGGGAGGGTACCTGGGAGATGGTTGGGGCGGAAAAGAGGAGAAAGGAGTAGGAGTAGGGGGAGAAGGGCGAGGGAGGTAGGCAAAAGGGTTTTGTGTAGAGACGGGGGGTGCAGCTGGGCCTGAGCTCTTCCCAAATCCATTGAACGTCATCCTTCCTCAAGCCTAATTTATGCTCTTCCCAAATACATTACATCTGAATTGGATGATTACACACACACACACTCTCTCTCTCTCTCTCTCTCTCTCTCTCTCTCCTCAATACTGTTTTGTGCGATTTGCTGTTTCTCTCGTCGTTTTGGGTTCTCACTCGTGCGGAGTATTGCAGGGGAGAAATGAACCCCAAAATAGGCAAACGCCGCAAACCAGTAGGGCTACCTATACATACATATCATATAGAGATATCAAGAAAATTTACAAAATATATATAGGAGTATAAATGAAATTAAGAAGCCGTTCCACTTTTTAAAAAAGAAGGTAAATTTCAAGCTTAAAAATTATGTATTTACGCAAATAATTTTTCTATTAATATGGATTTTATTTGATAAATCTCATTGAGATCTTTTAAACGGTGCAAAAAAAATTAAAAAATTATTTTTCATTTTCGTTATAGTTGAGTTTAAAATTACATTCTTTTTGGAAAAAATGGTTTTTGGAGAAAACGGACGGGGCTCCGCCAATGGGCTCTAACCTGAGAAATCCTTCCTAGTCAAGTTCATTGTCTCACCCTCCTTTTGCAGTGAAGGCAGAGATTCGAGCTCCACGAGCGGTGGATTTGGGATCATAGACAACCTCTAGATCTCATGTTGACTAACATACTAACACTCTGCTCATGTCTACAATGTTGGCAAAAAAACAAAAGTCTTTAGCTTAGTTGACATCTCCCGGCTCTTAAGAGGAGTTTTGGGTTCGATCCCGTTGTCGTGAACGTATGGAACGGCTATAGATTTTTTCGTTGAGAATAAATTCTTTACACCGCCGGTGTAAACATTTGTTTCCTCCAAATCAATAATATTGCGCCACGTCGTCATATTTTATTAATCGAGACCACTGTTTTGACACGTGTCACAATGCAATTAATTTGAAAGAAACAAATGTTTACACCAGCGGTGTAAGAAATTTATTTTCTTTTTCGTTTGGACAAATAACCCAAGTGGCTTGTTATTTGTCCTTATTCAAATTTTTTCCGTATTTGTTAGGTTGTCGTTAATTTTTGAGGGATTATTGTATCATCGTGACGAGAAGAATCTAAAAAGTAAAAAATTATGATCGAAATTAAATTTTTTTTGAATAAAGACGAAAAAATTAGCTTATTGGCTTATTTTCATCTTTATTCAAAAAAATTTTGATTTCAATCATAATTTTTTACTTTTTAGATTCTTCTCGTCATGGCTATGTAATAATCTCCCAAAAATTAACGACAAACTAACAAATGCGAAAAAAAATTTGAATAAGGACAAAAAAAATAAGCCACTTATGTATTGGCAAACCAAAAAGGAAAAAAAAAAACTCCTATTTGGTATTCTTATTATAGAAAAATGGCGCATATTCTTTCGTAGGTTTTTATTTCATGGAAAAAAAAAATTAAGAACGAAAGAAGTAGGAGTAATTAATTTGTTCTACATTTTTAACTACTACGATACCTTATGTCCATTACGAATAACATCATACGACGTTTGCAAAAAGGAAAAAAAATATTACTAGAACACCGTTATGTAGTGTTTTTAGAGCTTTTACCGTTACATTTTGGGCAAATTTTCACAGCCTTTTTGGCACTATTTTTTACTTTTTTCTTCTAATTTTTATGAGATTTGTGTTCTACGGTATAACTTTTACGTCAAATCATTCTTATCGACGAGGTGTATCTAAAAAAAAATAAAAAATACAGATTGAAAAATAAAATCACTAAAAATGAAAAAAATAAAAAAAACAGCCAGTGTAATAATAGCCAACCAGTAGGTATCATATACTGTCAGTCTGCCATGCATGATGTATTTGTCAAGTGTTCAAATCTCACTGATTACAACTAACAATATATTTTTTCGCTAAAAAAAATATCTGAAAGACACAAAAACTGTCAATCTTTATGGTCATCTTTAGTGATTTTTTTCCCAACTTTTTGTGGGAGATGAACAGTGTGACGTAAAAATTATACCCAAATCGAATAAAAGTTGATATACAACAGCAAAAAAAGAGGGTGTGAAAAATCGATGAAAATTTTGTTCAAAATGCCCCTCACTTTCAAGACAGCATTTAGTAAGTTTTTTTTTTTCTTTTCCTTTCCATATTATATGGATCAGCGGATTGGAGTGTTAATAACAATAAATGGATTATTCTAACATTTTCCAAAAGTGCATTAATATTCGAGAATGGTAAATTAATATTTGTAAAACTGTATTAATATCCATAAAACATATATTGATATCCGAACTTATTTAAAATTATCTGTATATTATCATCCACCTAGTGAACGGAGTTTATCAAAACCGATAATAGATTAATTCTAAAATTCCACAACAGGGCACAAACCATGACATTCCGCACAGGGAGACATGAGTTACCAACCGGACCGGAGCCATTTGGTCATTAGTAAAGTTGACAACGCTGCTTATCTGCAACTCCTCCCAATCAAACCCAATTTTCCGTCCGCGTTCATTTTCTCGCAAAATCTATATAAACTCCAGCAGAAGCCCGCAGTAATAAGCAGCGCAGAACAAATTTGATCAGCCATGGCCGCATCTGGTTCCATTCAGAAGTCAGACGAAGAATGGCGTGCAGTTCTGTCTCCGGAGCAGTTTCGAATCCTTCGTGACAAAGGAACAGAGTAAAATCCCAGATCCCTGTTTGTTAGCAATTCTTTGCTCTTTAACATGTTTGGGTTTTCGGATATGGGTCAATGTATCTTCTCGTGCTTTGCTGTGATTATCAATTGGTATACTCTGAAAGTTCATACATACATGTGGATCATGCGTATATATGACATTGATTATGAGCAATGCTCCAAACACAAATCTTGACACAATTGCGTCCGGAACCATCTTATGCACATGGGTCCACATGGATGGAACAGCTCCGACGCAGTTGTGTCTAGGGTTGTGTTTGTAGACTTTTTTTTGTTTATCTGTTTCTGAACCTTTTTTGTGTTGGGTATTTATGCTGGACTTCGTTCTGCTCGGATCATTTAAGAATCTTTCGAGTGTTTTATTTTCTCTAATCCGGAATCGATCCCACCAACTGCAAGGTTTCAATCTCACCTTATATTCCCTTGACTGCACCGTAAACCGGACCCTTACAATCTAACCTTGAAGTCTTTTGACCGCACTTTAAACCGGAGCCCTTCCATAATTCCCAATCGCAAATATCCATCCCTTGTCTGACAGTCTGAGCCCTCACAACTCGTTCCAAGTCGTGTGCTTCTCTAGCTCTTGCTGCAAGAAGCAGAAAACAGCTACTGCACAAGTGTTCGCTTGTGGGGTTGACTCAGCTAGTTCTAGTTTTAGCGAGTCAAACTAGAGACTTGTGAATGATCAAAAAAAAAAAACTAGAGACTTGTGATTGGAAAACATTTACCTCCGTCCTTACCACTTTGAAATTGAGCTAATCCTTTGGGTTAGGACTTTCTGAGTGCTGAATTTGCTCAGGCATTTTGATGGACCATTTAACAAAATTCCTATAATTGGTGCCATTGAATAAATTAGACTAATCAGTTCCCTGTTGCTGAGCAAGGAAAGGATTATTTTTTTTCACCCTAACTATTTCAAGGATATAAAGAAGAATGACGGAGAAATGTGTTTTCAAGCTCTATTCTGCAAAGTTCTTACTGTTCTTCTTCCAGGATGGGAAGGCCGAGGTATATAAACCAGAAGAGATCCCACAGGTGCCCAAATCATTTTGTATCTAGGCCACAAATGAAGACTCTAAATGGATATTAAAAGGCGCAAAATGAATTTACAAATGTTTCATGGGCTAACATGGAATGGATAAGAAATAGTGCTGACTGCTGAGAACAATTTTGGTCATGTTCTAGTTAACACTGCAACAAACTAGTAAAATGCATAGACTAGAAGACAGTTCAAAATGAGTACCTGGAGTAATAAATTAGCACGAACTTGGCTGCAGAGCTGGTACTTGTTCAGTCACTGGTATGTCGGTGTTTGATACAGACTTCTAGAATCCTGAGATTTACCATTCATCTTCACTTTGAATGAATGGTCTTTTGCAGCCTGTGGATAATTTGGATTACAAGTCACTCAATGTTTATTATCCTTCTTTGACATCAATTTATGAGGTGGACCTTACCCGCATGAAACCAGGCCAGGAGTGCTGAACAAATATGCATCTTCCGTAGCTTCATCTGTAAATTGTGCCTCGCGCTTTACCTTTTCCAAGTTCATAAATTCCTGCAAATCAGTAGATCAGACCCAAGAAAGATTTGCTATGACCATCTCTTCTTCCCTTGTGCTACTCTAAATGGGTCATGTTTGAGCTTTTAATTGAGATGCAATACCTCTCATTGGTTGGACATTTGTTGAAAAAGTACTCCTCTAGGTTGTCGCTCATCTGATCTTCCCTTTTGTACCACTCAGCAAGTTCAAATATGCTCATTGCGCAATAAACTGATATTTCTTGGCCGGCTTACTTTTATGGTCTGAAGAAGGCTAGTTTGGCAGGTTGTGCAGTAATGTTTTAAAATTCTAACTTCAGTTTTTTGGATGTATGAGAATATGAGATAGCATCCTAAACACGTGTCTCTGTGTCACTTTAGCCAGTCCCAGTGTAGTTTCACGGGCATCACTCTCTTCAGTCTGCCTGTGGAATGTGGCATTTGTGGTATCTACCACAACCAGCTCATGGAATTTGCTTCATATCTTAAACCTTGGTTTGCTAGAGTAATGTTCGTATAATTTGACGTTGACTTTTTGTTTTTTATGTGCTTGGCCTTGGTTTGCTATGAGATTTACTCATTTCAACGATGGAAAAAAAAAATGACACGTAATTGAATTCACTTAACCTTTATGCATTATTGTACTCATAAGTCATAATGGAAGGCTTTCATTTTCTATAGCTATAGCACGTACAAAAATAAAGAACTAAAATTCATGACATAAAGTATTCTATCTTGTACCACTCAAACATACCCTGTCCTGTGATAAATTTCTGTCATGGACCAAAAAAATGTGTTCAAATAATCACATTCTGTGTATACATGAATGTAAACAGCTTGTTATTTTCCGTGTGTGAACTTTTCATGGTTGACTTAGGACGGCAGCATCTACTTACATTGTCTGATTTACGTTGAAAAACTAGTATGCAGCCAACTACGTACCTTCTGTTAAATACACTTCTGTAAATTGAGTTTTCTTATAACTGAGTCATAGGGTTTGTAGTATTGCTTTGATGTATTGCTTATCAAGAAGATATGTGGGTGTGATATATGCGAATCCTTAGAACTTATGATGTACAGGCCAAAAGGCACTGGAGAATATGACAAGTTCTTTAGTGATGGCGTCTATAATTGTGCTGGTTGCGGGACGCCACTCTACAAATCTACCACCAAATTCAACTCTGGGTGTGGTTGGCCTGCTTTCTACGAGGGTTTCCCGGGAGCAATTAATCGCACTGTGAGTATCAATGGTCTTTTTGGTTAATTATTTCCTGCAATTAAGTTCCCGCCTGTTTTCTAAGACAAGAACGCAAATTTTCAGCCTGACCCAGATGGGAGAAGAACCGAAATCACATGTGCAGCTTGTGGCGGTCATTTAGGCCATGTTTTCAAAGGCGAGGGATTTAAGACGCCTACGGATGAACGTCACTGTGTCAACAGTGTCTCGATCAAGTTTTCCCCAGAGGAGGCTTCATCTGCTTCCCTTTGACAATTATCATGCAGGTTATACTGCAAGAATAAGCTCCTTTCATAATTTGATGAAGTCTGGTAACAAGTACTATGGTTCTGCAGTTGTATTGCTTGGTGTTGTTCGAGTCTTGAGTACTTGGTGTTGAGTTTCTCTCACCAGGTGGAGGCCCTTCCTGTAACTTAAATGTGGATCTCCTTTGTTTCTCTTGTACTCGTCTGAAAGGTAGCTTTTTATGTTTTCATCTTGTTCACCTTCTTTTTTCTGAGGTTTCTAGAGAAATACTGGAGTATTACAGTAGAAAACTTAGTCATCTTTCTCCTTCGTTGAATAGCGGGACATAAAATCCCAATGGATAGCTCAAGTGACAACATGGATGAGCTGTAAATTCCGACATCCAAACTTGGCAACCTCTTGGGGTTGGGCTAGGCTGGAAGAGAGAAATCTCTTGTAAATGCCCTAATCTTGGTGTGGATGGTCTTCTTTTGACCGGACCGGGGAGAGGAATAGTCAATTTGCTAGTAAGCTGGTCCAGACACTCCCTAATCATCTAAAAAAAATGATGAAGAAAAAGTAGCAAGTTTAAACTCCCTACTTCTTTTTTGCTTGGCAGTTTAAAACTCAGTAATCGAACTTAACTTTACTAATTTATGTGGTTATGCAAGAAGCATACTGATACTCTCCTAAACGTTAAAGCATAACATACAGGTACACGTGAAAAATTTCAAGTCTGGGACAAAACCATGAAGGGGAAAAAAAAAAAAAAAAAACAGTAGACAAGTCGTAAATAAAAAGGGTTCCTTAGAATCAAAGTTAATACTTATAAAAAAATTCAAAGTTATATATAAAATTTAATACTTATTTTTTTCCTAAATTTTATAAAACCAATGAGAGAATTTGGGTTTTGTTGAGTTTAATGAGTTGAGTCAAACCAAACTTGAGCCTTGATGAGCTCAATTCGAGCCTAAATTCGGCTCAACTCGGTTCGTTTGAGTTTAACGAGCCGAACCCGAGCATTGAAAAAATTTAACGAGCCGAACTCGAGCCAAGTTGTTCGGGCTCTAATCAAACCCGAGCCGAATTCAAGCCGAACTTATACCTTAATGAACCTGAGCCCAACTTAATAGCATTCGACTCGGTTCAGCTCGTTTACGGCCCTATTGCTAATGTGCTACACGTGGTAATTCGTGTTTTGCCCCCTGTGGTAAGGGTCATTCCCATATTGATGATTGATCCTAATGTACCATGTGGCTATTACTGAACGGGTGCAAAGTGGTTGATTCGGCCATTCATTTCGGCATGAATAGTTCGAATTGAATCTGAACACATATAAATCGAATATAAATTTGAACCGTTCAATGTTCGGTTAAGATTTGAATCGATGATTGTCAAGGTGAGTGACCGGATCGACCGTTTCGCACCGCTCTACAAGGCGATGCTTCCTAAGTGAAGTGCAAAAATAGTAGAATAGTGACAGCAAAGGATTTGCACTCAGCATTCTCTCTTCTTTAATTGAAATCCATACATGGTTTTCAAGAGTATATATATGTATATATCGACCTTGCTTTAATCTTTTTAGGTGAGATTTCCTTCTATCAATAATCTTTTGATGATGATACCCTATCGATATTCCTTATTAATTAGTAATTACCCACATTTAACACTATTTGTCTTCGCCTATTAGCATATGCACCTTTTCCATTAACTCCATCACGAACAATTATTGTTTAATTATTCACGTTATCTTCTTATCGAATCCGTCATTTCATCGTACTCTTTCTCTATCCTCAACCCGCTATATATATCATGGCCACGATGCATTTTTTCATATATTTCGGGAGAAAATCTACCAACCATCTCCACCTAAAAACACCATTATATCCATTGTCCTCTTAACTTCTTTGTACTAAAACCCACATACGATGTCACCAGTATTCCTAGCTACTCTTTATGTTTTTCATATATCTTCCCTTTTTAACTAGAACCTCACTTCTAATTGATTAAACCCACCAGTCACCTCCATCCTCATTAAACTTTCCAAGCTGACCAAATACCCATCACTCTCTTCTGAGCCTCCATGGCCACATCAATCTGATACCAAACACGCAACAACACAATATTGGCAGTATGATTTTATGAACCATTTCACCTATTCAATAATCTTGCTTAATCCATCTGCCAATGTACAGTGCTATGTCTCATATGTCAACTTTCTCTAGGAAAATGAGATTCAAAAGAAGATTATAGAAATGACGTCATTTCACGATATCAGTAACAAAAAAAGGCACAAGTTCGATCCTAACTTAGAGGAAAAAAGTATTGCACCCAAAAGTAAGAGCGGCAAAATGGATGTTTTATTTGAAGGTCTTCTTTTCAACTATCATTCAATCAAGAAAAAATTAACCACGTTAAAATCATTTTGATCATTCAACGACCAACCATGATCGTACTATGTTATTATATTGATGTAAATGAATTCCAATTTAGTAGTATAATTATTTTCTCATCTTTGAAATTGTATTCATCGGCATCTCTAATGAACATAATTTTTATCATGGTTAATGTTCGTGCCGATTTTGGATTTTATTCGAGCATCACAAAAACTCGAAAATGGGTCACATGGGTGGGCCCTCCTAGAAAAATGGGCCGGTAAGTATTTTAAGTGAACAAATAAAACAAGTGTAAAAAAACTTGTATCATCTACAATATACAAGGTTTTATGTATTAGAATTTTGACATTAACAAAAACGAGTTTGGCATTATAAATGCCGATTTAAAAATGAAGGACAAATATATAGTCAGAGACGTCTTTCAATGCTCCCAGCATATAAAGAATCATAAACGAAAGGAACACCGATTCCCTCTTCTAGCTACTTCAGATGCTCGTGGATTTTTCCCACCTTTGATTGCTCCACTTAACTCCAATTGGGTATGTCCCCGACCGATCAATTACCATTGCAAATCTCAAATTATTCTCAATTCCCATTGGGGATCTCTTACGTGAACCTAACCATTCGAATTCCTGTACGTTCTTCAGTTTTTTTGAGTTGGGTTTGTGTCAATTCGTCTCTTAATGGGATTGATTGAGAATTTTTAATGGGTATTTGTGGAAATATATTGATTATTGAAGTTTCATTTCTGGGTTTCTTGTTTTTCTCGTTTTGGATTAAATTGATGTTTGTGTGTTCTTTTTTTGGCAGGAAAATTGGTCTTTTGTTGTTGATCCTATTCCTCAACCACCCGGGTAGGATTTTTGAGTAGGTTTTGTGTGGGATGATCATATATCATGTTCATTTCTTGATTTTGCATAATTGGGTTCACTAGCAGTAGCTCGTTTATTGAACTGAATAATAATTCTCAAAATGAGGCTCCGTTTGGCAGATATAGATTTCAGTGAAGGGATTTGACAGTGTTATCAATGAGAACAGCCCAAACTTTAATTTGACACATGGATTTTTGGTCATTGAGTTTGAGAGCTTTGTCACAACGGATCGAAATATCTGTTTACTAGGAGTTGTTTGAAAATGGAAGAGATACAAAGATCTTGAGGAAATAAATCTGATTCTCTTCCACCTCTAAACCTCTAGTTTCATGAGTATAACTAACCTCTTATATTTGTGTTTGAAATAGACAATGAATCCCTTTGTTTGAGATCCACATCTATCCTTAACGGACCCTTTCAGCTTGATTACGGACCTTCTAATTACATGCGCCATTTGGATTTTTTTGTTGCATTCTTGCTGAGTTCTATTCGTGTTTATATTTTAGTTACCTCTGGTTAGTGAGACATATGGAATGAGATTTTGTAAAGATAAAATGTTTTCTGTTGGCTTGCAGCTTAGAATGGCTTCTATGGTTGCAAAGGCAAGTTGCAGTATTTCCAATCAAGTATTGCCTGCTTTGTCGGTTCAAGAGAAAGGAAGTAGGAATAAGAGAAAATTCCGGGCCGATCCTCCTCTTGGTGATACAACTAAAATCTCTTTGCCTCAGAACGAGTGTTCAAGTTACGAATTCTCATCTGCGAAATTTGAAATCACCCCACTTAATGGACATCCCAATGGTTGGGACATGTGTAGCATGAGCCAAGACCATTCAGATCCTTTGAAACTTGACCTTGCATTATCTACAGCGGCAGAGCCATCCGAGGTGGTTCCCATCCGGTATAGAGAGGAAGTAGAAGCAGCAGATGAGGTCCATGATGCCGATTGGAGTGATCTCACAGAATCTCAGCTCGAGGAACTTGTTTTGAGCAACTTGGACACAATTTTCAAGAGTGCTATAAAAAAAATTGTTGCCAACGGTTATAGTGAACAAGTTGTGACCAAGTCTGTTTTGAGGTCTGGCGTCTGTTATGGGAGTAAAGACACCGTCTCCAACATAGTGGACAATACTTTGGCATTTCTTAGTAATGGCCAAGAGATTGATTTGTCAAGGGACCACTACTTTGAGGATTTACAGCAGATGGAGAAGTATATATTGGCAGAATTGGTTTGTGTTCTCCGGGAGGTTAGGCCTTTCTTCAGCACTGGGGATGCAATGTGGTGTTTGTTGATATGTGACATGAATGTTTCACATGCTTGTGCAATGGATGGTGATCCATTGAGTAATTTATCTGGCGACGGAGGTCCCAATGGGAATAACTCTTTGAATTTAGAGATCAGAAGTTCTGAACTCGATCTTCCTATCCCTTGTAAACCAAATTCTTCAATCGCATGTGCTCATACTTGTCAATGCGAGGCTTCAATCCCTTTTGCTCACTGTTCCCAGTCTGAGACACCCACTATCTCTGGTGTTCCAAACTTTGTAAAAGCAAAATGTTCAAGTAGTCGGAATGGACTTGTCCAAGAGAAAGAGAGTCCAATGCACTCTGATGAAAAGTTTAGGGGTAGTAGAAAGATTTCTGGTATTAGCAAGAGAGAATACATACTCAGACAGAAGTCGCTTCATCTTGAGAAATGCTACCGCACGTATAGTTCTAAAGGGTCTTCCAGATTTGGGAAACTCAGTGGATTTGGTGGTTTAATATTGGACAAGAAACTAAAGTCAGTTTCAGATTCTATTGGTGCTAATGTGAAAAAGGCCTCCTTGAAGATAAGCAAGGCAGCACTTCAAACCAACGGAAACCATAATTTATCAACAAATAGGGGAGTTCCTTCTTCTGCGGCATTTAACTCGGAAACAGTGAAAACTAGTGGCCCGTCTACATTCCCTACAGTTAGTATCCCACTGGCTTTATCAGCTGCTGATACTGAGCTTTCACTTTCGCTTCCAACACAAAGCAGCAATGTTGAGGTTCCTAATTGTAGTTATTCTGGGATACCGTACGATAAGTCCGCGGGGAAGTGGGTCCCACAGGACAAGAAAGATGAAGCGATATTGAAGTTGCTTCCAAAAGTACGCGAACTGCAAAATCAGATCCAAGAGTGGACAGAGTGGGCCAACCAGAAGGTTAGTCAAGCTACTCGAAGGCTAAGCAAAGACAAAGTGGAGATTAAGTCACTAAGGCAAGAGAGAGAAGAGGTGGAGCGGATAAAGAGAGAGAAACTGACGTTGGAGGAAAACACCATGAAGAAGCTTTCTGAGATGGAGAATGCCCTGGGGAAAGCCAGTGGGCAGGTGGAGAGAGCAAATGGTACTGTTAGGAGACTTGAGGTGGAGAATGCTAGGTTAAGGTTAGAGATGGAGGGTGCTAAATTGCATGCTGCTGAATCAGCTGCCAGTTGTCAGGAGGCATCTAGGAAGGAGAAGAAGACACTGATGAAGTTTCAATCGTGGGAGAAGCAGAAGGCCTTGTTCCAGGAAGAACTTGTTGCGGAGAAGCGGAAGCTGGCTCAGCTGCTGTTGGAGCAGGAACAAGCTAAAGATTTAAGGGAGCAACTTGAGGTATGTTCACGCAGAGTAGGAATTTTTTTTTTGTATTCTTTTAGTATAGTTCCTGGCAAAAAGTTTGTTTACAGCTGCTTAATATTTAATATGGTATACTTAAGAATTAACAGAGTGGGTAGGGGTGAGGGCTCGTCATTGAATTTTGGGTATAGTAAGATTTGTATATACCTGAAAAGAATTTATAGCTGCGAAAGTTGTTAGGTTGACTGTCTTGGGACATTTCTTGTAACCTGTAGCAGTAAGTAGAAATACAGCGTGCTGCTTGCATTCTGGGAGAGGCATCATTAAGACATTCAGTGTACAGCTAAAAAAGTGGTATTATATGTAGTAGTCGGCTCTAGTAGTGGAATACAAGGCTTTCCTCCTGGGTTGAGACGAGAAGTGAGTAGAAATGCATTTGTTTGATATGCATAGAGTAGCCCGTAGCTGTGAGTTCTTCCTCAAAAGCAACTCATTTGAGAACATTTTCTTATAAACCATGCGTTGAATTTGTGATCTAGCTAAGAGCGAAGGGAGAAGTAATAGGAGGAAGGAGTTTTTATTGGTTATATTCTAGTACTTCTGTGATGATAACTTTGGTTCCTTGTACTATGTAAAAATGTCATTGTAAAAATGTATTGGACATATCTCCCATCTCCCTTTTCCCGTGATTTTTTATGTTGGAATTTAAGGTTCTACCATAGTTAGTAAAGCAAGTGCAGAGCACAGGAACTGGAAGAAGAGAAATGGAAGTGGTAAATTTTGGGTTTTTAGTAAATACTAGATAAAAGAGATCATGCATGGCTTGATGAACATTACAAGATTTTGTTTTTGGTACAAGTCAGTATCTGGCCACTAAGTCATTTTAGAACTCTTGATTTGTATACTAGCCAATAAAATGGATTGGTTTTGCCGAGCAAAAAAAAAAAAAAATGGATTGGTTTTCTCTAACCCTTCAAATCATCTAACTTTAAGGGGTTTTTTAAAACTAGTCTACTTGGTCTCTTAGTTTCTCTAAATGTTTTCATGGTGTTCATATCCTTTGGCTGATGAGTACCACCGCCAAAAGATGACTTTGAACCTCGTTGGATGGATATTTCTGAATCGCTAAAATTTTTTGTGAAAGCAACAGAAGGTAGTTATGATCTACACAAATAACAGAATTCATGGATAGCGATGGTGTGCAAATTGTGAAAGCTTTGCAAAATGTCCTGCTTCTCATGGGAAAGGTCAAATATTACAGGCTAGATGGAAACAAGAAGAAAAGGCAACGGAAGAACTTCTTAATCAAGTCAGTTTGATAAGAAAAGAAAGGGAACTACACGAAGGTTCAGCAAAATCGAAAGAGAACACAACCAAACTGAAAGCAGAAACCAATCTGCAAAAGTACAAAGATGATATTAAAAAGCTCGAGATAGAAATCTCCCAATTGAGATTGAAAACAGACTCCTCAAAAATCGCCGCTCTAAAAGGAGGCATCGACGGAAATTATGCTAACAGACTGGCGGACGTTACAAATTTTCCCAAAGAGTCCCAAGTGTTGTATATCGATGGAACTGTGGCGAAATTCCAGGAATATTCCGGAACGGGCGGTGTGAAACGTGAAAGGGAGTGTGTGATGTGTTTATCAGAGGAGATGTCCGTGGTTTTCCTCCCCTGTGCTCATCAGGTGGTCTGCACTACATGCAATGAGCTCCATGAGAAGCAAGGGATGAAGGAATGCCCTTCTTGTAGGGGCGCCATCCAGCGGCGTATTTCTGTATGTTTTGCTCGCTCTTAGTTTATTTCTTGATTTGAGTCTACTGTGCTAAATAATAAGTTGTGGGTTTCATCTGGAGATGAATAATGCGTGTCCTTTTACCCCTTCTGATAGTTTTCCCTGGTTGTCTTACCATGGTTCTCCATCTTTCATAAATAATAAAGACAAGCTTTAGTGATCTGTTCTTCGTTTTTTCAAAGAATGGTTTCTGTATCCTTCTCCGCAAGGGGCTTTTTAGATCAACCGCCCTTTTTCTTCTTTAAAACCGAGGAACTGTGAGGTTGCACTGAATTTTATTTGCTTGAATTGTGGTACATTTGCTTCAGGAAGCATGTTTCACACGCGAAATATGAATGTACACATGTACCATATTTTGCACTCTTAATAGGATTTTGTAATTGGGAATACACAACCCAAATTGATAGATCCAGCCACACACAGATGCAATTGCAAAGCAAAAAAGCTGAGGCCATTGTGTGGGGTCCACGCGCATTGCGAGTGTGTGTGATTTTGCTCGTGTAATTGCGTATGGTACTAGCCCCTCTGTTAATAATATGGGGGTGTCAGTGAAATTTACCCGATATTAAGTGTGCTGCATTTGCATTTACCGACTGTAAGTAGATTCGATCGAAATCTTGTGGTCGTGAATTGTTCAACTTTTAGAGTTCGTTGAACATCACATTAAAAATCATGTTAAATTGGACATTAATCGCATGATCAAATGATTTATCTTACAGTACATTTTCGGATTAGGATCCTCACCTTGAATAATCTCTCCTATAATTATTTTATTTTATTTTATGAAATGGAATGGAATGGAATTATTTTATTATATGCACCCTTCTGATCTCTGGCGACTTGGTTCTGCTCTGGCGGATTGGAGTTGACCTTCGGCGTCGTGGTTTGGCTTCGACAAAAGATTTTGGAACTTCGATTTCTTGGGCGGAGCCGGAGATTGAATAAGTGGGGTGTTTTTTATTTTGTTGTTGGTTTTTCCTTCCCCTCCCTTTTGTGGAGTGTTTCCCCACCTGTTGTGCCAAGGCCGGTCTTAGGACAAGTCCCAAGAGGCCGCTGTTTAGGGACTCCAAATTTGGAGCCCAAAATAGGGCCCCCTTCGTAAATAAGTATATATATTATTTTTTCGTTCTACTAGAGTTGTCTTTCTTGGCCCAGCCGAAATGTCGATTTCATTCCGTATAGAGTGTCCAAGTTTGAATCCTTGCACGGTACTTTCTTTTTATTTATTTATTTTTTTGCAAAAAATAATCAAAATTGTAGCTCCTAAGTTTTGAACCAACGTCGAGTAGGATACAAGACAAATACTTTGGCTTCCATAACCAAAGCATGTAATGTGCTCTATAAAGATGAAGTTGTAATATAAAGAAATATTTCTATTATAGTAGTTTAATTTCTTAAATATCTGGGGCTACACCCTACTTCATGATTTCGCTTTGGGCTTTCAAATCCCTTGGGCCAGCCCTACGTTGTGTAGTAATTTCCTTATAGATATTGTTACTGCTGCACGGTTGGAACCGGGTTTCCTTGTAGAATTTAATTTCTACCACCACGTCTTCGACTATCCGGCCTCATTGTTGGAAGGGATTTGCAGTATGTGTCATTGAACCTGCTAGTGCATTGCTCGTGTCTAGATTTTGGTATTTTTAGTTCACTTTTGTATATTATAGCGATGAAATCTTTGTATTGCCTTAAGGCCTTTTGGAATGAAGTTGCCTCCTATACAATATTATACATCCGAGCAAAAAACGGAAGACCCAAAATGCTACGTGCACAATTGTTGTGTTGAATTGTTTGTGGAAATCCTGTAATGGGCCCTACAGAACTGTTTGTGCACGATCTATACGTGCACGATCTATCTGCGTGAGTAGTGTTTCCTTGTGTTCAATGGCGCTCTGTCTCTAAATGGGAATTTTTGCCAAAAAAGGCAAAAAAATTGTGCCATGTATGCTACACAGGTCACACAATTGGGCAACTCGCCCAATCGGAGTACCATTTTACTAAGGAACGCTGCTACAGGTACAGCAAAGGCTGCACAGCAGCCGTGCACAGATCAGTTTTGTGCCCGTCTCGGGTTTTGCAAAGATGATCGGAGCCGCTCATTTTGTTCAAAATACGTCGTTTATGGTCTCCGTAAAAAATCACCTCAATCCGATATCGGAGAGGGTGTTTGCAAATCATCTAACTTTGCTTCAAAATTTGGCTATGAACGACTCAGATCATCTTTGCGAAATCCGAGACGGGCACAAAACTGATCTGTGCACGGCTGCTGTGTAGCCTTTGCTGTGCAAGCAGACTTTCTGTTTACTAAGGCAATGGGATGAAATTCCGGGATTTTAACATCCCGGTGGAGAATAAAATAGAAATGAGAAAAATGCCAAAGCAATTTATTAAAAAGTCCAGAAGTCAATTACAAGTAAGGAACTTATCAGAAAAATTACAAGGACAAAAGTTTCATTTTCTTGCAGATGCGGCGAAGGGCAGTAGTATCCAATAAACGGCTAGGTGGGCCAGGAATAAAGAAGTTACTCACTGGTAGATGGTCCGCCTCATTAAAATTGCCTTAAGAGCAGCTCATTCCTTGGGGATTGGAAATTGTTACATACTGAAAATTTTTCATCCCAACTTATTTCACCATCGGAAATATTTACAAAAATCATTATGACTCTCCATTTGTTTCAGTGTAAAATATTTACAATTAAAAATATTTTTTATGTAAAATGCTTTTACCAAAATTGTTTTGTCTGTTTTCATTTTTCAGTGTTTGGTGATAATTTAAATAAGTCATGAAGTTCCATTTAAATAATCAAAACGTTTGCAAAAACTATTCCCTTAATTAGTCTGAATGTGTTCATATTTTTTTCATGGTATATGCTCGCGTTTGTATGTATTATTGCACTCTATTCCTAGTGTGTATAATGAGAGAGAGAGAGAGAGAGAGAGAGAGAGAGAGAGAGAGAGAGAGAGAGAGAGAGAGTAAAGGCATATAAACAGTTACCCCCAGCTGTGGAGTGAAAATAAAATTTGATCATAGACGTCTGATTAGAATTATAGTGAGAGAAGAAATGGGGTTCTTGTTGGAACCCCCCCTCTGGCCGCCCGCTCTATCACTCCTGACCCTTTTTGCATGCATTGCTCGAATCATGTTGAAAACTTGAAATTAAGCAACCTTCATGTGCTCCGTGCATGATTGTCCCTTTGCCCGTCTGTTTGGCATCTTCTCCTTCCCCCAATTCCCTTTGTCCTCACTTCCTTTCTGAGTCTCTTCCTAAGTGGCTCCTCGATCTCCAATTGTCAGTCCAAGCTTACCCACCCGTCGGGTTTGCCTTGGGCGATAATCTTCCACTCTGTCTTGTTGGTGTATTTATTTAATTGGAACGACCGGAATAGGTTCCTTTTTCGGTCCTTATTATCGCATAATGATACACTGGAACAAATTTTTTTTAACCACACTGATATTTTGGCTCGGGCTTCGTAATGGTACTTTATAGCCCATATATATAATGCTGGGCGAAATTCCAGTCCATCCACGATTTGGGTTGGAAGGAAACCTCCCGATTTTGGCATGGTGATGCTTAATATTGATGGGGCCGTGGATTCTCAAAGTAATGTCGCTTGCGGGGTCTCTTTCGGGACCACGCGGTGGTTTTATTAGTGGCTTCCAAAGAAAAATTGGGAAGTGCTCGACCTTGGCAGCAGAGTTGCATTGTGGGCCTTAAGGGATGGCCTCAAACTTTTGCAAATGATCTTCATTAATTATTTCAGTATTGTTATCTGTACTGATGCTATTGCAGTGATCAATATATACCATTCAAGACCGAAACCAGTCAATGGCTCATCCTTTGAGCAATTTGATAACTGATTGCAGGTTCCTAATGGAGGGAATCACGGTGACAAACTTCAAGCATGAGTACCGGAAGGTGAATTGTTTGTGCCGACTTGCTAGCAAGGAGTGCGCTGACCCATTCATTGGGTTTTCTATCTTTTACTGTTATTCCGTCTTTGTTGTTATTTCAATTAAATGCAGCTAGACTATGTAGAGGTTAAATACCCCAGACTTATTAGCTCTTAAACTTTTCCAAATCAAATTATTAGTAAAGTTTACTCGTCTTGTTCATCTAGTTGAAAATTATCCTCATTGTGAATTTTCGTGACCAATAAATGAAAAAAAAACAGTTCTAACTCAGCTTAAATATGTTCTGCAATCATATATCTGATAGGGTTTTAAAGGAAAACATCTTCACAAGAAATCAACTTAACTAAGGCCTTAGGGTGTGTTGCATTAGCTAAAATAAGTATTTATTTTTTAAATAATACTCGTACGTGATGCATTGTAAGAGAATGACTTGTCGCGTGAAACGGAAAATAAGTACTTAAAAATAATAACCTTAGCAAAACAGAGCCTAAATCAAGTTGATTTATTGCATAACGTTCTTTTTTTCCTGAAATTACTAGATAAATTCTTAACAAATCTGTTTGATCTTCCACGAAATAAGTGAGCGAATTCTCGTGGGTGTATGAATGTGGAGTATAGATGATGTGCCTATACATGTGTGCAATTTAGCCATGTGCTGAGAATGAATTGCATGAATGAAATACTTAACTAAATAACTTGTAATTATGTTTAGGAGAAAAACTTTATTACGGAGGTGCATCGCGGCCATCCGTTTCGCCTTTGAACAGTTCGAATTTAAATAAAACTTTTCCGTGGAAGAGCTCATGCTCATCCGTGAATATATAAACCAATCTCCTTTACAACGATTTGTCAACGGGGCCACCTCACCTTCTGCAAACGCGTGAAATTAAATAACTATGGGAGGGGTTGAAGAGAGAGAAAAAATAAAGATAGGAGAAATGGACCCGATAATAAAAATTAAAACATGTTAGGGTGCATTTGATAACCTTTTTAGTTTTTTTAATTTTAAGAAATTAGAAATAGAAACAGGTTTATATTTTCATAAGAATAAAAACAAAAAACATGTTCGGGAATATTTTTGTTTCTAAAAAAAACTGGGGAAAACATCTTTTCGTAGTTTTCATAGTTTACAAAAACTCTACAAAAGTTTATGAAAAACAAAAAAAGTAAAAATTTATTAGTACCCAACAAGTTTTCTTCATTAATTTTTAAAAAATAAAAATAAAAATAAAAATGTTACCATACGTCCTCTTAATGCTCCATTTGAACATTGAGAACGTAGGAGAAATGTATACGTGGTCAGAAACAAAAGTAGATCAATGCCTAAAATTATTTAGGATAAATGGAGGAAAACTAAATTAAAGAATATTCCATCAGAAATGGTACGCTTCATGAAACAGAAAACATGAAAGAATTTGATTTTCGCGCTCCACTTCTTTCTAAGCTAAAAGTTTTACGAAGTGTGTAGAAGATATAATTACTCTAGAAAGATTTTTGCATGGGTAAAACTAGAAAAATCTAGATCAAAGTTAAGCGATCTTTGTAATTAAAGCACATGTGCTTATCTCTAACTGGACAATTCTAGAGAATTGGATGTCGGTGAAAGTGCTCTATAAATAGAGCCTTATTGTACTCACTTTGGTACAATGAAAAAAATAAAAGGGGCGACTATTCGCAACCTCGAATTTTTTACCTTAGCCCACACATTTCGGTAAGTAGTTGTTGAAAATCAAACATAACATTTTAGTAAATAACTATTGAAAACAAAATTATATTTCGGTAACTACATGTTGAAAACATGTTCAACCTTCGGTAAACAACTGCCGAACATACATTTTTGGTAAATACCTGTTAAAAAAATATTATATCTCAGTAATTGTATGCTGAAAATGTATCTCAATTTCGGTAACTAACTGTCGAGTATAATTGAAAATTTTTAACGGGCTAAGAGAAAAAATACAGGGCTGCGAATAGTCGGTCCCAAAATAAAAGCCTTTCACAACTTGTCTTTATAACATCTCTCACTCATCATTTCTTTATAAATTCCACTTTCTTGTCCAATTTACTTCACAATCTAACTAAGCACCCCAACAATTTTGGTATCAGAGTCTAACCCCTCAATCCATCCTTGACCTCCTAAGTTTCCCATCCTCCACCATGGAAGCTAACAATTCCACCTTCAACTATGCACAAACTCTCATCCCCATATTTGAGGGAGAAAACTAAGAATATTGGAGCATCCAAACGAAAATTCTATTGATAAGGGCAGTTTTGTGGTGATGTTTCCGGGCTTGCATCATATCTCAAATCCTCCTCATTCACGGCATGGCCGAAGCTTTGATGAAACTGGTGGGCGAAGTAAATTGGGCCTCGGGGGAGGACTAAAGCTTCGTAGAAACATATGATCAGGTCTTCCGGAGTGCAGCCGAACTTGATGAGAAGCAGGATAGCAAGATGCTCGCTGAAATATTGGCATGCGTTCAGGCCTGTCATGTCCTCCTCACGAACCTTGATTCCCGCCTCCCACCGTGTACCCCTCCGCCGAGCGCTCCTCCGACCCTACCGTCCTCCTCGACCTGCCCTCCTTGCTCCCAGAGTTCCTGGATATATTTTGATCATTACAGTAGTTTAAAACTTCTAAAGTTTTTAAATCAAATTTGAGCAATTAAAACTGTTCATGTCGTTCAATTTACTTATCAGTGTTATGCTAGCTTCTTCCTTAATATGTACCGTATGTATGGCCCCATGATTGTGGTATGAATGATATGTAAATTCTTCTTTTATGGCTTGGTTCGAATAGTAAAAAATGGAATCTTCATATGAAGTGTCATTTCCCATTAATATCACGGGAGCATGTTGTGCAAATTAATTTGCAAACTGTTGTATTAATAATAACATTAACCATGACAATGTTATACAATTTGGTATCATCAAATTTTGAAATACTTCTCATAAAAAAAGTGTACTCAAATTTTTTGTTGTTGTTATCGGTTTATTGTTGTAGTATGTTACTTTTGATCTAAGAAGTACGGACACGTTCCCTACACATAAAATTATGTGTCCGTATATTTAAATTTTTTTTTTGAGTCGTACATATTTTGGACATGTTCTGACACGTATTCGTCATGTATCGGACATGTTTTGTGTTGTTATGGAGTAAGTTTTAAAACTTGAAATGGAGTAGCAATGTACTATTTGAGATGTGAACTAAATTTATTTAAAACCAATACCAAATAACTTAACGATGAAAACACAATCCCTATTCTCATTTTTTCATTGAACTTTTCATCTTTAATTTGGAAAAAATAATTTTTATATAATTTTCTCCTTTTCTGCCTTGTCATAGAATACTTTCAATTTGTCATTTGTTGTAATGTAAAAAGCATCTAAAACACATGGTTGAATAGTAGATAGTTCATTTCTTAATGAAGTGCTTGTTTTTTTTTGAAGGAACAGAAGAATTGTAAGAAGAAAATGAGCGGTAGTGGCGATTGCAAAATTGCAATACCATTGCATATTGTTGCCTGGCGTAAAAAGTAGAAGAGTTCTAACTTCGAATTTAGGATTGGGAGTTGCTGTAGTGCAGCAGCCGCACTACATGGTGTAATGCGATGGATCCGACCGTCCATCTCAATATGAAGGGCTCGAATTTAACTTGAGCTCCTACAAATCCAACCCGTTCATTGTCAAGATGGACGGGCCGGATTGACCGCACTACACGTGTAGTGCAGGGTTCATTACTGCATCGCCGGATCCTTGAATCTAGGTGCATGAAATTCATGGATGTAAAAAGTGGGCCGCCCAATATTTATCTCAATTATGTACTTGTAACTACCATTTGGATTCGGCATAGAAATTCATCTATGTTTTCGGCAAAAAAACTTATTCTTCTTAAGGTTTTTTTTAACACAAGTCATTTTAGCAATGACAAAACAGTTTTGCTATTCTTATGTGGACTGTGCAAAATTGGAATGGCTTTCCATCACACGTGCCTCCCACGTGCATCGTACGTGCTCTTATAGTAATTACTCTATAAAAAGAAGGAGAATCACGGCCGGGAGGGCAGCACCAACTCGGCAAATCACAGCATATCTCGAGCAGCAGCAGAGAAGAAAAAAAAGCTAGGGAAATTCTTTACTCTTTGCATGGTAGCTTTAGTTCTATGGAGTTCCACTATATGATCATGTTTCCGTACTCCATGAGCGGCTAAATTTTAAAACTAAGATTGAGAATGAAGTCCCGTTAGTAACTATTATTAAATTATTTAAGAAATTTGGTTTTACCTGGCCGAGTACCGAATATGTGATTTTATTATGATTAAATTGTTCTTACTCCAAATCAATTGTAAGGGATAGATTTTGGATACGAGTTCAATCATGTTATTCTCATGATTTGAAATTTTCTTTAGCCTTGGATACTGATTTTGCATTGTTAACTATAAAACTAGATATATTTTTTTAACGAAAGGATATATCATGAAGAAAGGAATCACAATAAGAGAAAGCATCCCAGCTAAGTTGACACCTAAACCCTTACAATTATTTGCCAAAAACATGAACCAGAAAGGGGAAAAAAAAAAAAAAGAGTTAACGAGATGTCAAACGAAAAGTACAGTAAATTGATTCTCTTGAATTCTCTGGACCCCTCGATTTCCCTTTTTATATCACCTTATTGGCCCTCTTTTCTTTCTTAATAAGAGAATAGCCAGAATTCTTTTCAATCAAAACTTACCAATTAATGAGTATCCTAAGGGGAAGAGAATCATTTTCTGACCAAAGCTTTTCCTATTTGGTCCATTAACAATCATAGGTGTGCACAACCTAATATCATTAATTAGAAGAAACGTACCTAAGTCTACGGTAAATAACCCCTCAGGCATCTGCCCTTAATTAAAAGGAAATAACAGTAGGCATAATTTCTAATAAATGAAAACCAGCATCCATTTGGAACCCCAAGTTTGCCAATCGGTCAGCACATGCAGCCAATTCCTTTCTGGTAGCTTTGTATCACCTCTGTTACACCCAATTTCTGCAGAAGGTACCTGCAATTGTTCAATAATGCACTAATTAAGTTGATGGGTTTCACCACATGGTTTGCAAATAATGTAACCATAACCATCGAGTCTGTCTCAATTTCAAGGTTCGGGAGACGTTATCTATCCGCTAATTGAAGGCCATCACGCAAACCCCATAGCTCTGCCGCCAAACTAGTAGTAGCTCCAATGTTGCGGCTGTAACCTATCACCCAATTACCATGATGATCCCCGAGGTTGCCTTTGATGAGCTGTTCCGGGATGTTCCATACGAATTTAATTTGAAATTAAACCATGAGGCCTCCAACCTGCATTGATCCATAATGGCCTTTTGCTGCTATCCCGATTACCAACTATATTATCTCATGCTTGTGCTGCCGCTAAAATAAGATTTGAAATGCTATCCCTTTCGATAGTATTTTGCCCGAATGCTTTACGGTTCTTGTTAAGCCAAATTTTCCAACAAGCAATAGGAAATATGGTCGCCCAATGGGAAAATTTCAAAATGACACCTGGACTTTGCATCAAATGTCACAGAGACACTTGAACTTAAGTTTATATCAATTAAACACATGCACTAACAAAATTCCCAAATTTAGATACTTGAACTTAAGTTTATTTCAATTAAATACCTGTACTAACAAAATCCCCAAATTTAGACCCCCGCCGTTATACTCCGTCCTAAAAATTGCTGACATGACATCTCCAACCCGTTTAAGTTGCCTCATTGCACAAGTTTCTAACAAGGGACGATGCACCCAAGCGAAACCCATAGGCGGACTTCAGGTCTAGGTTGAAGTGAGGGAGATGGTGGAACAATAGGCAGACTTCTGGAGAGAGAAATAGAGGGAAATAAATTAGGTTAAGGTCATTTTCCCTCAAAACCATGTTTTTTTCCCCAAACCCAGTTCTTCTTTCTGCTCGGCATACTTCTAATGATGGATTTCGCTTGGGTGCATCGTCCTCTGTTGGAAACATATGCAATGAGGCAACTTAAACAGGTTGGAGATACCATATCAACAATTTTTTGGACGGAGTATAACGGCGAGGGTCTAAATTTTGGGATTTTGTTAGTACAGGTGTTTAAATTTGGGAATTTTGTTAGTACATGTGTTTAAATTTGGAAATTTTGTTAGTACATGTGTTTAATTGATATAAAATTAAGTTCAGGTGTCTCTGTGACATTTGGTGCAAAGTTTGGGTGCCATCTTGAAATTTTCCCTCGTCCAATACTTGGTCAGAGAAAGAATATGTTTTGATTGACGGTTTGATTTTACCCAAGAAGAAATATTGGCATAGTAGAAGTCATGCAAATCGGACAGGATTTGTAGAGTATCCCACACACCTCCCTCGCACTCAGATAGTCCCGCAAAGCATGAATTGCATTTTCTGGGATCATGGGGCATGCAATGAGGACAAGACGGGTTGTAGTGAGTGATATCACTTTATTTGGTTGAGCTTTTAAAAAGTTATTTTTGAGAGTTGGAGTTGTAATGAGTGGAGAGATAGAGAGAAAAATTTATTGAAAACTGTGCCGAGAGTTGAAAGTTACTCTAAAAAAGGGCAACCAAACACAGCGTTACGCGAAACAACGTATCCATAGGGGGAGATTAAAAGAGAGACGAGAAAAATCCCAGCAATAATTACCATTCCGTAAATCCTGAACCGTGAGGTTACTTTCATCAGGGAGGAGGGGACCCTCCACCAAAGTACGGATCGGGCTGCAGCCCAGCCAATCATCCCACAACAAGGCTGTGCTGGTACCATTTTTTATGAGAATTTTGGTCCCATCGATCACAAAGAGGTTTGTTAGTACCCTTGAGGATGCTCCTCCAAGTATAGGAAGGTTTGTGATGCTTTTTCCCTCTATAAATTGCCATATTTTCCTAACAGGACCCTAGCCGAAAGCGCATTCTTGTCGTGGTCGAGTCTCCAATTGAGTTTAGTCATCAGAAGTTTTGTAATCATTTTCTATAGCATGTATTACAAAAAATAAAGAACTAAAACTCATGATATAAAGTATTCTATCTTGTACCACTCAAACATATATACCCTGACCTGTGAATTGAGATAAATTTCTTACATGGACAAAAAACAAGCGTTGAAATAATCACATTTGTGGGTTTGATACGTACGAATCCTTAGAACTTATGATGTACAGGCCAAAAGGCTCTGGGAAATATGACAAGTTCTTTAGTGATGGCGTCTATAATTGTGCTGGTTGCGGGACGCCACTCTACAAATCTACCACCAAATTCAACTCTGGGTGTGGTTGGCCTGCTTTCTACGAGGGCCTCCTGGGAGCAATTAATCGCACTGTGAGTATCAATGGTCTTTTTGGTTTGATTATTTCCTGGAATTAAGTCCCCGGCCACCTGTTTTCTAAGACAAGAAACGCAAATTTTCAGCCGGACCCAGATGGGAGAAGAACCGAAATCACATGTGCAGCTTGCGGTGGTCATTTAGGCCATGTCTTCAAAGGCGGGGGATTTAAGACGCCTACGGATGAACGTCACTGTGTCAACAGTAGTCTCGATCAAGTTTTCCCCAGAGGAGGATACATCTGCTTCCCCTTTGGCAATTATCATGCAGGTTACAATGCAAGAATGAGCTCCTTTCGTACTTCGATGAAGTCTGGTAACGAGAATGCATGGTTCTGCAGTTGTATTGCTTGGTGTTGTTTGAGTCTTGAGTACTTGGTGTTGAGTTTCTCTCACGAGGTGGAGGGCCCTTCCTGTAACTTAAATGTTGATCTCCTTTGTTTTCTCCTGTACTCGTCTGAAAGGTAGCTTTTTATGTTTTCATCTTGTTCACCTTCTCTTTATAAGGTTTCTAGAGAAATATTACGATAGAAAACTTGGTCATCTTTCTCCTTTGTTGAATAGCGGAACACAAAACCCCAACCGGTAGCTCGAGTGGCAATAGGGATGAGCGGTAAACTCCGACATCCAAACTTGGCGACCTCTTGGAGCCGGTCTAGGTTGTAAGAGAAAAATCTCATGAATACCATAGCCTTGGCGTGGATGACTTGCCTTTAACCAGATCAGGGAGGAGAATAGTCAAGGTGCTCGAAAGCTGGTCCAGACACCGATATCCGTCGAACCAAAAAAAATAAAAGAAGAATACTGATTCTCCTAACGTTAAAGCATAACATAGAGCTATACGTATGTGAAAAACTTCAAGGCAGGGACAACACCATGAAGGGAAAAAAGACACAGTAAACAAGTCGTAAATAAAAAGAGTTCCTTTAGAATCAATTACGAGTCCTTGATCTTGGTTAAGATGTTCTTGGCTCGTGAACAGCCATATATAGTAGATAAGTTCTTCAATATGATGTACGCCAGAATCCCAAAAAATGACTCAGAATTGTGACTGGTGTGATGTTCATACACATTGGATGGGTAAAATAGTACTTGGATAGAGCGCGTAGCTTACGCACGAACATTCTTATTACATTTCAATGTTCTTTTAGACACGGGCATCCTGCTACTTTCTATATATGTTTGTAATGTCTCAAAGAATAACACAAAAGTTTTTCTATTGATCTCGAATAATTTTTTTTAATATTATTATCGGATATCAAGGATTGCCCACTGGAACAAAATCAATTCCATTATGGCTGAAACTCTATACAAAGGCAACCATCCATTAGGATCAATTATTACCTTTATTGTAGGAGACTTATTCTCCTAATTATTTTCTTCCAATTTGATTGTATCCGTTTCCTATATGTATGATTGTATTCTTCCATTGAAACAAAGGGAAATAAAAACAATTCATTCAGTTCTTATCAAATATCTCCTTCAGGTTTCTTTTCCTTAGAAAATAAAATTACTATTTTTCAGTGGACAAAATTATTATTGTTGCGCGACTTTCGGAGGAATTCGTGTTTTCGGCCCGATGGTGGACCAGGCGGGCCTAGCTTTGGACCACTGCTGCTATGCTACATGTGGTAATTCGTTTTTGCCCCCTGTGGTAAAGGTCATTCCCACATTGATCCTAACGTGGAGTTCAACTAAGCTGAAAGAATTACTTTTCTAATTCCTATCATTGAGGCGAATTAATAATCTACAAATGTTTGGTGCAAAATTAACGAATATAAATTTTTTTGGGTAAGACAAAAAATGCTAAAAATTAAGCGGAATAGGGTCTAAGTCTAAGCCAGTAATCCCAACTGAAGGCAATGAAAAACAGACTTGCTTAGAGCATCCGCAATGTAATAATCAAAAGTAAATACTCAAAACTTGTCACGTCAGTTTTTGATTATTCATTTAGAGGGTTGCTAAAGTTAGTAATGTGAAATCCCACATTGTTACTTTTGATTATTCAAATGCCCAAATTTGATTATTAATTAGGAGGTTGTTAACTTTGATTATTACAATATGAACACTTTTTAAGCACATATTGTTAACTTTAGCAATGTTTTGATTTTGATTATTACATTGTAGATACTCTTATGCTATTTAAACAAATAGCTAGCTCTTAGTCCAAAAGCAGAAACCGAAAACTGTAATAAAAAACTTCTGCAAACTAAGCCAGGTAACTAACAGATCCTAGAACCTAGAATGGGTCTTCCATGGGCCCGTCATCGCCTGACGGGGGGTGTCATCATTGTCATTGCCATCACCAGAATCCTCACTAGAGGGCTCAGCCCGGGACGGACGAGTGCTCGGGGGACTTTTCCATCAAGTTTCGCATTTATGTCCTTAACCGTCCGATCAACATCGATGACTTTCGACAGAATTTGTTTCACATTATCGCTGGTTTGTTGGGCGTCTAGGCCAGCGAGAGTATTCGATAATGCAACAGCAGCTTCCCGTGAACCCTTGTTTGCAGCCAAAATGAAAGACCCTAGCACCTTCAGTGAGGTCTCAACCGTTGTTTGCACGACCATAATGTTAGATGCAATGGAAAGAAAGGTCTGCAAAAGTTAAAACAGATAAACAAAAATGAGTTGAATTTTTAAGATTTAATAGCATAAACAAAAACAAGATAATTACATACCCTTAATGGTAATTTCAACCTTCTGGTTTTCGTTTTTTCGTTCATACTCTATCTTCGATTTATCTTCTTCATCCTGAAGGAGAGAGAGGAGAAGGGAAGAAAGCTGAATGAGAGGGAAAGAAGACTGAAGATGGAAAGGAGGGAGAGAAGGGAGTGGAGGTCCCCTTATTCCTGCTTGAGGTAAACATGGAGTATTGGTTTTCTTTTAGTAATTAGCAAATGATCTCCTTCTGGCTTTTGCTTCTGACATGATGGTCGTCAGGGCATTTGTGGATACTGTGCTCAAGGTTATGGGAGGTGCATTTTGGATGGACACGAAATCCCTACCTCGAATTGTATACACAAAGATCCAACCCGAACAAGCGAGCCATAGCTTTTGACTTCGAAATCCTCCATGAACACTTCTCTCCGAGCCCAAACCAATGAATTATGAGCTTGAAATGACGTTTAAAGGGTGGAATGGAAGTTGAATTGCCATGGGTTTGAAGCTTTAAAGGTGGGTTTTGGTGTAAGAGGGTGAGAGAGAGGGAAACCGAGAGAGAGGGAGACCGAGAGAGAAAGAGAAAGCCAGCTAGAGAGAGAGAGAAATGAGGGAGGTTTTTTTGATCTCTTGCAACACTCACACACCCCTTATATACTAGCACTCAAACCAATTGCACTCACACTCCCGAAATTAATAATCCTATTATTTAAGCCCCAAATCAAATAAACTCCCACTTTTTTTCTCATTTATTTTCTAAATTCTAGTGTTTATAAAACCTTTAAATCATTTTTAGAAAAATACGGGTCTCTACACTCCATGCCTCCATAATATTTTAAAACACTCCACATGTCTAGCACCTAGTGGAGTGTTTTGTAATCTTCTATATTGGCTAACTGTCTAACGTTTAACTTTTTAGACCATTGTCGAATAGTCTAAAATATTCTTCAAATTTCTATTATGTTATCCTCCACTCTAGAATACTTAGAACACATGTTACGCTATTTCATGGTTATCAATGGTCTTTTTGGTTTGATTATTTCCTGGAATTAAGTCCCCGGCCACCTGTTTTCTAAGACAAGAAACGCAAATTTTCAGCCGGACCCAGATGGGAGAAGAACCGAAATCACATGTGCAGCTTGTGGTGGTCATTTAGGCCATGTCTTCAAAGGTGAGGGATTTAATAGGTCTACAGATGAATGTCACCGTGTCAACAATAGTCTCGATCAAGTTTTCCCTAGAGGAGGCTACGTCTGCTCCCCTTTGGCAATTATCATGCAGGTTATAATGCAAGAATGAGCTCCTTTCATACTTCGATGAAGTCCGGTAACGAGTATGCATGGTTCTGCAGTTGTATTGCTTGGTGTTGTTTGAGTCTTGAGTACTTGGTGTTGAGTTTCTCTCACGAGGTGGAGGGCCCTTCCTGTAACTTAAATGTTGATCTCCTTTGTTTCTCCTGTACTCGTCTGAAAGGTAGCTTTTTATGTTTTCATCTTGTTCACCTTCTCTTTCTAAGGTTTCTAGAGAAATATTACGATAGCAAACTTGGTCATCTTTCTCCTTTGTTGAATAGCGGAACACAAAACCCGGCCCAACCGTTGGCTCAAGTGGCAACAGGGATGAGCTCTAAACTCTAACATCCACACTTGGCAACCTCTTGGGGCCAGTCTAGGTTGTAAGAGAAAAATCTCCTGAATGCCATAGCCCTGGCGTGAATGACTTGCCTTTGATCAAATTGGGGAGGACAATAGTCGAGGTGTTCGTAAGCTGATCCAGACACCCATGTCCATCGAACCAAAAAAATAAAAGAAGAATACTGATACTCCTAACGTTAAAGCATAACATAGAGGTACACTTGAAAACCTTCAAGCCATGCAGGGACAACACCATGAAGGGAAAAAAGACACAGTAAACAAGTCGTAAATAAAAAGAGTTCTTTAGATTCAATAACGAGTCCTTGATCTTGGTTAAGATAATGTTCTTGGCTCGTGAACAGCCATAGTAGATAAGTTCTTCAATATGATGTACGCTAGAATCCCAAATAATGACTCAGAATTGTAACTGCTGTGATGTTCATACACATTGGACGGATAAAGCAGTATTTGGATAGAGCGCGTAGCTTAAGCACGAACATTCTTATTACGTTTTAATGTTCTTTTTAGGCATGGGCATTCCGCTAGTTCCTATATACGTCTCGAAGAATAACGCAAAAGTTTTTCTATAGATCTCAAATAAATTTTTTTAATATTATTAATGGATATCAAGATTGCCCACAGGAACAAAATCAATCTTATTATGACAGGAACTCTATACAAAAGCAACCATCTATTAGGATTAATTATTACCTTTATTGTAGGAGGCTTATTCTCCTAATTATTTTCCTTCCAATTTGATTTTATCCGTTTTCTATATGTATGATTGTATTCTTCCATAGATACAAAGGAAAATAAAAACAATTCATTCAGTTCTTATCAAATTTCTCCTTCAGGTTCCTTTTCCTTTAGGATAAAATTACTACTATTTTTCAGTGGACAAAATTATTATTGTTGCACGACTTCCGGAGGAATTCGTGTTTTCGGCCCGATGGTGGACCCGGCGGGCCTAGCTTTGGACCCCTGCTACACGTGGTAATTCGTGTTTTGCCCCTATGGTAAGGGCCATTCTCACATTGATCCTAACGTGGAGTTTTTTTTTTGGAAAGCGTAACGTGGAGTTCAACTAAGTTAAAAGAATTACTTTTCTAATTCCTATTATGGAGATGAATCAATAATTCATAAATATTTGGTGCAAAATTAACGAATACGAATTTTTTTAAATACGGACAAAAAATGCTAAAAATTAAACGGGATAGGATTTAAGCCAGTAATCCCAACTGAAGGCAATGAAAAACAGACTTGTTTATGCTATTTAAACAAATAGCTAGCACTTAGTCAAAAAGCAGAAACCAAACTGTAATAAAAAACTTCTTCAAACTGAGCCGCTAGAATCCTAACTATCTCACTAGAGGGTTCCGCCCCAGGGCGGACGAGTGCTCGGGAGACTTCCCGTCAAGTTTCACATCAATGTCCTTAACCATCCTATCAACATTAATGAACTTTCGACAGAATTTGTTTCACATTATCGCTGGTTTCTTGTGTGTCGAGGCCGACAAGAGTCTTCGATAAAGCAACAACAGCTTCCCCTGAATCCTTGTTTGTAGCCAAAATGAAAGACCCTAACACCTTTAGTGAGGTTATCGCTGGTTTCTTGTGTGTCGAGGCCGACAAGAGTCTTCGATAAAGCAACAACAGCTTCCCCTGAACCCTTGTTTGTAGCCAAAATGAAAGACCCTAACACCTTTAGTGAGGTCTCTTTCTTATTGAAGGGAAAGACGAAAGAGGGAGAAAGGAAAAAGATCGAGGATGGAAAGGAGGGAGAGAATGGAAAGGAAGGGAAGAAGGGTGAAGGAAAGGGAAGAGAAGGGAAGAATGGTGGAGGAGAGGGAGGAGAAGGGAAGAAAGCTGAAGGTGAGGGAAAAAAGACTGAAAAGGAGGGAGGAGAGGTAAGAAAGTTGAAGGGAAGGGGGGAGAAGGTAAGAAAGTTGAAGGAGAGGGAAAGAAGACTGAAGATGGAAAGGAGGAGGGAGAGAAAGGAGTGGAGGGTCCCCTTATTCCTGCTAAAGGTAAACATGAAGTATTGGTTTTCTTTTAGTGGTGTGTTTGGAGACAGAAGGTACGTGATCGATCTTCCAATTGACGTTGGCAACATTCTGCTTTAGTTCTGCCACTTCCTTGCTCAACAATTGCATAGAGAGTGGTCTTCATGGCATCTCCGGTCTCCTTCGCGTCAATCCCCAGAAAGGCCTTTTTGAAATCATTAGAAGCCATTTGGATTCCTTTCTTCCCCACCCATGCTGCACCTCCAATTAACTTCAATATATTATCCACGACACCCTCAGCAACCATTAGATCAGAGGTCAACCTAAGAAGAGCTGGAAGAAAAACTAAAACGTGAAAGAGAGCATAATTACTACCCGAGTTAAAAAAAGAGCATAATCGATCCATTCTACTGTAATTAAAAGAAAACTATTTACCTTTAACAGGTATAACTATTCCTCTCCATTCTCTCCCTCCTTTCCCCCCACACACACACAACTTTTTTTTATCAATCACCGAAGATCAGCGAAAATATGGGTGCAAGTGAAAGACTGATGATTCATTCCCTTTTATAACGAACCACCTTCGTTCTCCTAAGAAATACCATGCCTCCATAATATTTTAAAACATTCCACATGTCTAGCATCTAGTGGAGTGTTTTGTAATCTTCTATGTTGTCCAACGTTCTAGCAAGAACTTTCTCAAACTTGTTAGACCATTGTAGAATGGTCTAAAATATTCTTCAATTTTCTAATATGTTATCCTCCACTCTAGAATACTTAGAACACATGTTACGCTATTTCATGATTATCTTATGCTTCAAAGGGTACATGTTACACCACTTACACGTCTTGGGCTCATGCAATTAAGTCTCTTTCTGGTTATTGCAAAATGTTATGCCTTGTCATGGTTATTGTTATGCATGGATATTGTTATTACTACACCGACTTATGGCGGGAATTTTATTTGTTTCCATTTCATTTGGAAGGAGCTATGTCAAATAATAAATGGTAGCTCAAATGGTAAGGTGCTTCCTTTTTTTCTGTCCAAGAATAAATTAAAAATGGTAAGGAGCTTCCTTGAAATTATTCTAGATTAGGTTAATTAAATGTACACTGAAAAAGTGAAGCTATAAGAGCATCCACAATGTAATAATCAAAATTAGATAACCAAAAGTGGCCACATTATTTTTTAATTTTTCATTTAGAAGTTGTTAAAATTAGTAATGTAACATTGTTTACTTTTTGTCCATAATCAAAAAGAAACATGAAATTTGTTATAGGTAGTGCATTATATTAACATGAAATTTGCACTTCGGCCCTTTGAGAAAGCCCAGGCGTAATTGCTTATTAATTGGGCTTGTTGGCTACTTTCATTTGGAAGAAGTTTTTTTTTTTTTCAAAACAATAAAACCTTTTTTTCTCCTCATTTATGCAGGCTTAAAAGTTTGAACTTTTAATTTGAAAATTAATTAGAGACCACATTGTCAAATATTACCCGAATGATAGTACACATTCACCAACCACACCCCTCTGAGTGCTCCACATATATGTGGGTCCTATTCTATAATTATATATGTGAGGCTCACACATATGTGAGAGCAGTTTTAGATGTGTATGTAGGATTTCTACAAATATTATTATGCTAATTTTAAATAAATGACGACAAAAAATAAAGTGCGTTTAGAGGAGTTCAGAGATCATTTTCCTTCCAAAATATGAGCTAAACAGAGATGGGCTAGTAGCTAGAGTTAGGCCCACGGTTCTCTCTAGACTGGGGTAATAGAAATGCATGCCCACAAGTAATGCAACTTATGTGAAAGCTCATGATGTAATTGGAATCGTACAATCTCCAACATGATTAATGAATAACCATGTCCATGTCCTGGGTTGAAACTTGAAAGTTAACTGTGACTCCAACGCGTCATCTCGATCATTTGGGCTTACCTTGGCTTGGCGTGTTATCTTTCCTTTTGCTTGTTGGATCGAATATCTGGCCCCTTCGTAACAGAATTAATATCAAAACAAACCTGGATCAAGCTAGCTAGAGATGAAATTCACCAATCACCATGCCGATAAAATGTTCTTTGCTCAAGCTACTGAATGGAGATATATTGCCCTTTCTGATGTGGAACCCCGCACTAGAAGCAAGGTTTGTGTCCACTGGCACGGGCCCCGCCCTTTATTCTTTCAAATTAAACACTGATGGGGCTTTTAAGAAAAATAGTAGTACAGGTTTGGCCACAGGAGGTGGTCTTATTCTTGAAACAAATGAGAATTGGGTAACTGGTTTTATTTATTTATTTTTATCATAATTGGTTAACTGGTTTCCACAGGAAAATGAGAACCATGCAAAGTTTGGAGGCCGAATTGTGGGCTCTTCGTGATGGGTTGGAACTGGTCCATAGCATGCATTTGAGGCCTTTTGAAGTGGAAATGGATGCTTTGGCAGTTATCCAACGGATAATGGGCCCAAGTCAATCTCACCGTTTGCACGTTTGAGAGAGAGAGAGAGAGAGAGAGAGAGAGAGAGAGAGATGAATGTGGTCTGGGATTGAAATTTTTGGTGCATTGATTTGTTATGTTTGATTTTTTGGGTACATAAATCCACCTTACTTAAATGAGGAGCCCACGCGTAATTTTTTTTTTTTGCATTGTGGCCAGCTCAGTGTTTGTATTAGTCCGCCAATCATGTCAATATGCATGTTTCGACACTTCATTAACGGTAATGCTGCATTGAAAAGCACTTCATAATATAAGGATGGAATCGGTACGAAAATATTACAAGAACGATTTTGAAATTAGCTATAATCTATAAAAAATAAAAATAAAAAAATAGAAAGAAAGTACATAAGTCTGTTGTGCCAAGATTTTAAAATAGCATGGGAGAGAGAAAATCAGATATCTAATTTTGAGAATATAATTTCAAGTTGGATAGTTCATCAGAATCATTCATATATATATTTTACTATGCCAGACGTAAAAATGTACTGAAACAAAATTGCAGAAAATTTCGGTAACCAAACATTAAATGAAGATAAGTGATAGTAACAAGAAAGAAGAAATTATAAAGGTTCAAAAAGGAGTAGAATAGAATGAGAAAGAGATAGAAAGTTCATATAATTTCCACATGGACACTTTTTGCCCCCCTTAATTCCCACTAGTAAAAACACAAACCCTCAAAATCCCTTAGGCGTGAGTGACAAACCCAAGTGGGGTGCACTATCATGGTGAAATCCACCCCAACCAAAAACCCACCCCCCTCCTTGTTACAATGCATGCTTACATACCCAAAGTCATTGTCCACGAGTCAACCCCACATCCACTATCATACATCCATGCATTCACCTCACCATACATCATGCATGCATGCACCCATCCATCCATCAAGATCTATACCAATTTCTGATGTACCTCTGTTCCGACGTATTTTTAGTCATATGATCATGTCTCGAGATCCCCTAGATTAATGATTTCACAAAAAAAAAATTGATTGAAAATGCATCGGAAGAGAGGTACAATATGAAAGAGGTACATAAGAGTTTGAGTACTCCCGGTTCATCACCCTTAAAAAAAATTTGCTAATTAAATCCTAGTAATAAGCTCTCTATCTCACCCCTCTTTTTAGACCTTTTTAATGTACCCACCACAACCGCCGCCGCTATGGGCTAATTCCGGCGAGTCGCGAACGTTTGGAACACCACACTCCCGACGGCCGGGAAGTCATCCGCCGCGACGCTCCGGCATTTCAACCCCATCGGCTCCAACGCGCTCTTGACACGCGTCCACACCTCCCGCCCGGCGCCCGTCGTGGCCACCGACATGGTCGCCGGCCGGAAAACCTTCGCCACCTTCTTCAACACCTCGCCGAGACCGTCGCAGCCCGGCCCGACCCACTCGAAACTCGCGTAGCTGAACCCGTCCTCCGGCGTCACGTGGATCGTCGAGTACCTATCCATATCAACTCCGTTCATAGAATACCCGCACGGGTCAAACCCATAATCGCAGATAATCGCATTAGGGGTTATGTCGCCGATCCCCGTCATCGCCGTCATCTCTTTCCCATCCATATCGCCGGAATACTCGCAATTGGGTCGCCGGAAAAATTTTCTCGCCAGAACGGGGTCCAGCTCCGTCATGCAAACCTCAACGGTGTAAAACTCGTCGGAAACGAAGTGGGTCCCATCGCTGGCAGTGAAAGCATGCCATTGGTGGTGATCGGAATCGGACGAATCCATCACAGTGGCCTTTCTGTAAATAAGTGTGTTCGGGAGCTTATTTTCCAAGTAATTGACCTCTTCCCTGAAGCTTGTGTGGGGGTAAGGTTGGGAATTCGGAAAAATGAAGCTGCCTCGGGTGTACCTGCACCCGCAGAGGATCAGACCCATATCGGCAGCGTAGCCCAGCAACGGACGGATGGATTTCAACAGCTGGGTGGTCCCACATGTTTTTATGATGATCTTGGTGGGGTAAACGAACAGGCTCGATTCCGACAAGACATAAGCATCGAAGTAGTGGTTGGCGACCGCTGACACCACGGTGCACTGCACCGCGTGGAGCACTTTCTCAAGCGATTCGAACCCCAGCCGCCGGAGGCCGAGGTCGACCCGACCTCCGGCGACCGCTACAGGGTCGTCGCCGGAGAAGTTCAGCTCCAGGCGCTTTTCGAAGCCTTCGAAGCCGGCCATTGAGGTGTTTTTATAAAATAAAAACAAAAACTAAGTGGATGGATGGATGGGAGGAGGAAGAGTACTAATGTTGGGCGTTAATGAGAGGAAGTGGTGGATTTTGTGAAGTTGTTGAACTACAGGGAGGAGGGTGTGTGTATATATATGTGTGGATATGTAGAGAGAGTGAGAGAGAGAGGCAGAGGGAGAGAGAGAGAGAGAGAGAGAGAGAGAGAGAGAGAGAGAGAGAGAGAGTGGGGGGAAGAGGGCATGCGGGTGAGGCAACCAAGAAGGTAATCATTTTGGAGGCATCATGAATGGCAGATGATGGTTTTTGATGGGTGAGGGGAGAGATCTTTCAACAGACAAGGAACATGAAAACGTAATTTATGCCCACGCGCACTCTACTTATATTTAACTTGTCAATTTTGTGGGAAAGAAAAGTGTGTTTTTTACTAAAAAGGATTTTTTTTTCCCCTGTGGTATTGGTTGACAATCATTGTATTTTGTTTGATTATGCATGTTAACTTCACATCAAATCCCAAGTTTTGAAAATCCTGTTAAAAAATCCAAAAATCAATTAATATTACTCACACGATCCTCGCAATGAGAAATCCTCGTAGAGAATTCAAATTCCACTACGAGGTTTATTGTCGTCAATAAGTACTCCCAACATTTTGAAATATTATAATTGGGATCCTCGTAGAGAATTCAGATTCTGCTACGAGATATATTGCCGTCAATAAGTACTCCCAACATTTTGGAATATTATAATTGGTTTTTGGGGTGACCTTCAAATAAAGACAATGGTTGCTGGTTATTTGGATCCAACTTTTAGTTTTTTTTTTTTTTCCCATGAAGATAATCGAATTACAAATGGGTATTTTAGCAATCAATCCGCATGAAAAAATTAATTAAGTGCATTAGAGGAAAGTTACCTATCATTCTAGCAATTTGGATATTGATAATTTTGTGTTGGATATGGTTCAAAGGGCCGGCTCATGCCCAATGGAAGGCACCATTTTTTGGATTTGGCATTAATCCTGTAGTGATCCGACAGTCCATTTCAGTATGGACGGGCACAGATTTGGACCGTTCATTACTCAAATTAAAATACGAGTTGTCCAATATTGTTGAAATGAATAGCTGGATCAGCTGCACTACAACCTTGTAGGACAATCCGCTCTACAGGATCCTTGGATCCCGGATCCACTGTGACAAAGGCCTAGGAAAGTCAAAACAATAAAATCACAAAAGTTTATAGGGATACCTATGTGCAACTGGAAGGCTAACAGAAACTGTGTAAAATTAACCTCATTTTCCTTTCAATTGGTTCATTCTACCATTTTTGTTTTCCAACTTAGAAGATGATCCCAATTCTTTTAAGGCCCAAATATTTAATCCCATCAATAGTTTAAAAAACAAATATCCAGTGCTGAAACTCTCACTTACGTAGTCTATGAATGTATTCAGACTTAATCCGAAGGTATATTTGTTTTCTCGACTTGAACCCTTAACCGCAAGGCCATAATGGAACAACCAAACAACTGCAGCTGCACCTCGAGTAGAACTTATAAGGTAGTAGAAATTAAGATTCAAAGAAATACTGTATATGAAGGCCCCACTTTAGGCTTCTAATGATATTGGGCAGGCCCTCAGTTTGAAAAAGCATGGGGCCATTGTAAATAATAAAATTAGATGTTAGTTTTATTATGGTGCATGTGAAGATATATTAAAGAAATTGACTTTTATACTTTTGGTTTTACCACATACACTCCTTTTTTGTTTTTATTCATGTGAATTTACTATATTGCCCCAATGTGTAAAAAAGTGAATTTATGAAAGGGTAAAAAGGTAAATTCACATGAATAAGAACAAAAAAAAGAGTGTATGTGATAAAAAGGAGAGCGTAAAAGTCAATTCCCTATATTTATTGACAAGGTAGCTCAGGAAAACAGAGACATAATAATAGACAAGGTGCTTCTGTTCATGACAAACAATTATTAGAGTTCCTACGCGGAGACAAGCTTATTTTCCGTTTAAAGGTTTTAATCAAGTGGATATACATAAGGATTTAAATCAACAAAAGAAAAACGAAAAAAATAAAAACTCCTCAATCAACCAAATCCATTGATATGAGAGCACCGTCCTAGTGTTTTCTGAAAACATGCTAGACTGTCTGTTTCTTAATTATGTCTACGTTGAAGAAAGAAAATGAGATTACATTCTTTCCCCCAAAGGTGAAAAACTCACCGTTTCCATCACCTGTTATGGGCCACACCGTGCGTATTGCAGTAATCTGAGTCTTTTATCTTGTAGGACCCATATATGGATGTGTAGGACCCATATATGGATGTCGATAGATATATCAAAATTTGAAAATTTTCATTTATAAAATACACAGTCATGGACAGTTTTAACTTTAAAGAATTAGACTATCTAGTTTACACTTTACAAAGCAAAATTTAAAATTTTGATATACCTATCGACGTCCATTCAATTTGATTTTTGTGTGGATATGCTACTCCAAAGGTTCTTCAAAATGAACGATTTAGATTACTGCAATGAAAGAACGATGGGGCCCACAAATGTGGGTGGTGAAAACTGTGGGGTTTCCACCTAAGGTGGAAAGAATTTTGTAGACTATCTCTCCCTTTATATATATTTCTCCAACAATCCCTCATGATAAAGCAAAATAAGAATTGTTAAGAATACTCCCTTAATTTATATTTCTCCAACAATCTATCATGGACTTTATCTATTAATTTCAAATTTTAATTAATTAGTACCTCTAAAATGTGAATATAAATCTATTTAAAACAAATTAAAAATGGTTACAAAAGTTATTTTTATTTCGTGATGTATTTTACCCATATGACGAATCAAAAATACATAACATGTTTTTTAAGTGCTCAGAATGGCCATCCATTTGAGTAAGTTTAAGATTTTCGGCATAAATCTTGATAATCGAACTTCGAAATATTTTATTGTCTTAGATTTTTGCTTCTGCTTCTGCATACCATAGCTACAACACACATTGGGAGAGAAATGAAATGAATTTTGGCAAAGTTTCTTTAGTCTCTCAAGGTTTGGTATTCGATAAATTAAATAAGAAATTTTAAAATATATTTGACAATAGTTTCACACTTCAATTATATGTCTCTATGTTAAAAAAAAAAAAAAATTATTGGTATGATTGTTGTTATTTATGATAAACGTACTGTAGACACCCTACCCTGGACTATCCAAATTAGATTAATTTACGGTCTTTTGTTGCTCCAATGATGATTAAAGGTCGGGAACATTCTAAAGGTCGATGACAGGACTTGAGTTTTGAGCTTTGGGCATTCCCCATCCAAAACCCTTTCAAAGCCCTTCAAGCCAGATGGCCCCAGCAAACCCAACCACCATACGCCAGTGTCCACTTGGCGTGCGCCAGTAAACTGCCACGTGTCGATCATCGACCGTTGACTCAGTTTGACTGGCGCACGCAGGTCAACATCTGGCGCACGCTGGTCAAAGCCAGTCAAATCACTACTTTTCTGTCACGTGCTCGGGACTTTGTAACCGCCCCAGTACGACGAAAGGCCCCCTGATGATTGTTTTCTGCAGCGGACGTTCCCCTCTCTCTCCTACACACCCCATCACCTAGTCCCATGCATTTAATGCATGGGAGGCTCCTTTCTAACCTAACCACACTCCTAACCCAACTGATCACAGCCTCTCCTCAGTCACATTGTGGCTATAAATACCCCCCTTGCATTCATTTGCAAGGGGTTACTTCCTTTAAGAGCATTCAAGGCCATCCCCCATTCCTTTTTTGTTTTCTTTGCTTCTCCTCTCTTCTTCCATTGAAGGAGCAAGCAAGAACTCTCTCATAGCTCACTGTTGTCTTTCCACCATCTAACCTTCATCTTCAACCTCAAAGCACTAAAACCGTCCATCAACCTCTAACCAAAGGTATACCACCTTTGTGGTTCTTTCTGTTTTCGATCCCTGAGGGGAACCAGTGAGGTCCAGGCTAGTAATCAATACTAGCCCTGGCCTTAAACTGGTAAAATGTAACAATCTGTGAGATGACCAGTGGCGCACGCCAGTACCGTCATGCTGTACGCCGGTAACGGTAGTATGAGCATTACTGGTGTGGGGATCATTGGATCGTCCATTTTATTTGCTTATATTTCTATCGTTACTTTAGCATGCTAATAACCAGTTTTATAGCTTCCTGTATCCTAAGAACTGTTTAGGTGTATCATTCCATACTTGCTTCTCTTTGCTTTAGAAGGCCCCTGGGTTATCTCTGGTCATGTTCCAGAGCCCAGACGATGCAAAGCCAAACACTGGACAAAAGGTATAAGTGGCGTACGGCTTCCCCACGAATGGCGTACGGCAATGATACCAAGGTCCAACGGCTAGCCCTTGCATCATAGTTCAATCCTGGCCTTTCGTTATCTCCCTACTCTGTTTATGGGGTTTCTTATCTGTTTTCATGGCTTTAAGTCATTTTTTATATTTGTATCTGTAAATACGATTGCATTATAAACTGCTTGGTTTGTCCTGGGTGTGCATTGGTCCATTCCAGAGCCCAGAGGGTTGCAAACAAAGGCTGCGAGTGCAAATGAGTGGTGTATGCCAGTCTTAAGGTGGCGTACGCAGGTTGTATCGATATGCAATGGCCTGGCCAGTGCATACCGATAAATTGCCTGCTCACATCTCTGAAAGGCAGCGAACCCCATTCTGTTTAAGCTGCTCTCAGTGCTTGTTCTCAATCTATAAATTCTCTTTTGATTCAAGCAAATCATCATCCATAAACATTTTATCACATAACTGCAAACTGTTACAGGCTTAATCCCCATTAACTGCTCCCCCGCTCTAACTGGCTAAAAAATGATCAATGATAGAAAAATGCAAATATTTTTACAAAATGCCCGAGTAGAGACCGATTTCCGGATTGGACGAGAGGGGTGCCATAAAAGCCTTCCCTTCTCGTAACCTGGCTCCCGAACCTCAGATATCAAAGGTGATGACGGTCCAGTCTACAAGCCTTTTCAAAACTCAAACAAACGTAGCAGAACGTTTTCGAGTTCAGTTCCTTGGGTATTTCTCCACTAAAACCCGAGTGACGACTCTGAATCGAAGCGTCTCACCGCGCTTTTCAAAAGAGGGCCGCACCCGATCTTTAAACAACAAAATTGAGAAATTTTGGGGCGCGTGCCCACACGTACTAGTTTTTTAGACAAATTATTTACGGCGAACGTATTATTCTCCTCCTTTAAAAATCAATTATTTACGACGAACGTATTACTCTCCTCTTTTAAAAATCAATTATTTGATTTGGTTGAAAACAACTTTTAGCTTCCACAGGTGGTAGATTAGATGGTTCGACACCATACTGGCACTCTTTTCTTGAATCTAGTGGCTAAAGTGGTTTTTGCTACTATGATTTATCATATTTGGGGGGAGCGTAACAGACGTATTTTCCAACAGCATAGAGGCTTGGATGTGGGGGGTTTGGAAGCTCAAATTTGCACAAAGGTTAGAGCTTGTATCAGTTCTTGGAGAGGAGTGACGAGAATAGGAGTTAATTTGGCCATATGCTCTCGTTAGCGCTTCTCTAGTCATATTTTTGACTCTAGGTATTAGCAAGTAGCTTGTATAGTTGCTGGTTTTGGGTTAGTTCAGTCTTTTTTGTTGATTGTTGGTAGAGTGCTCTGCTGAGCAATTTTTGGCTTGGTTCACTGGTGAATGCTCCTTTGATTTTGTATCCCGTTTGTTGTGAATAAAAACTTTAATTACCCAAAAAAAAAAAAAAAAACTTTTCGCTTCCAATCTTTTATTATGTGCAATTTCAGCACAATTTATGTTCTTTCATGGTTTGTATATTACGAATTTTCTGTTAGTATGATAATCTAGATTTATGCACATAGCCGTGCATCGCACGGGTTCACTGCTGGTAGAACTTGAATCACACATAGCCGGACAACGATTTGAGCTTACTTACACGGTCATCGTAGAGTCAGACAATGGACAAATACGAGGTGGTTTCCGAGTCCGAAGATTACCCCTTTCATTTTGTTTAGGACAAATATGATTCCATCATATCAACTGAGCACCTCACGAGCTCGGCGCGGTAATGCTCAGCTTGGCTTGTTTAGTAAATAAGCCGAGCTCGAATTCAAATTTTCGGCTCGTTTAATTAGTGAATGAGTTCAATAATAGCCCGACTCTTTAAAGGAGGTTCGAATCGATTAAATAGTCTAAATATGTTTAGACTATTTTTTTTTAAAAGGCCAAAAAAATTTATAATCTTTGAAATTGTTACAAAGATTAAAGGAAAATGGGTGATGGCATCATACTCCTAAATCTAAGAACATAAAATTTTTGAAAATAAGAATAATCTTGTGCCCATCCGATACCCATATCCAAGATTGGCAAGAAATCAATCAAGAAAAGACAAATTAAAAAAAAAAGACTAAACTCGACTCGTTATGACTCGAGTACAAGTTTTTGACTTGTTTAGTAGAGCTCGGCTGGTCTGCAGCCCCTGTATGTATTAAAGATGAGTCGTGGGCCCACCGTGACCAATTAGACCTCTCCAGTTGGCCATGGGGTTTTTTCAGGTATGGGCATGCAGGTGGGATACTTAACAAAAACACAAACGTGCCCAGAGAGAAATCCATCAATTGTTTTCCAAGACATAAAAAACAAAAGGAATCATAGGCGTGGCAGCTAAAATTATGAGAATATTGATGAGTTAGGAGGGAGGGAAGGTCCGTACGTCAAACACAAAGGCATCATCCACATCATTTTTATGCTCCATGCACTGCATTACCATTTTGGGCCATCTCAATCGCACATCGACAAATTTTTTGAGAACCAATTAATCTCATCGTCCATTAGTAAGAAACCCATTCAAAGTCGGTGTAGAGTTTCAGATGGACTGACCCCTAAGAGTCAATAGCAACCGGGGATTTAGCCTCCCTCTTTTTTTTCCCTTGAGAATTAATTTGAACACTCATATTCTATCCACTTCTTGTTTATTTTTCTCATTCATGCAAAGTTTCACTTTATTCTTTTCAGCATTGGGGGGAAAATCCGAAAATGTGTGAAGGTTAGTTTTATTACTCCTTCCGTCTCATTTTTTTGTCCAATTTTTATTATTCGTGTCGTTCTTTAAATGCTTATATGTCTCAATCTATAATGTTTTTCATAATTTTAAAAACCTATTATAGACCTAATCGAGAATTATCAAACAAGATCTATATTGCATATTTTTAGAGATTCATATTGAAAGATATAAGCTATTGAAAACTGACACGAACATCAAAAAAAGAACAAACAAAATGAGATGAAGGGAGTAGTTTATATAAATAAGTACTCCCTCCGTCCCTTTTTAATTGTCCTACTTCGTAATTCCAACTTATTAAAAAGACATCATCATTATACCTTTCACATCAACTTTTCCTCCACTTTCCCTACTTACCCATCATCATTACACTTTTTCTCACTAACTTTTCAAAAAGGAATATACTTTTAGGGACAAAATAAACAATACACCAACTTTTACTCACTAACTTTACAAAATGGACACTTATTAAGGGACAGCCCAAAATGGAATACTGGACTATTAAAAAAGGACGGAGGGAGTAGAAAAAAAAAAGAAAAAGAAAAGAAGTGTACTTAAAGTAAAAGGGGAGTGCTAGTCTTTTGGAATTTACCATTGCAAAGTACTAAAAATTACTTGAAAACTTCTGTCGTTTTATTATTTGGCAGTGGCAAAAATTGTTTCTTGTATTTTCATCATTACTAGTTAGCTTTTGGAAGGAGTAGTGGAGTAATGTTGCTCCTGGTAATTTTACCACAACAATCTCCCCCTTGGGCTTTAAAGACTACATACTAGTAGGACTGTAAATGAACCAAGTTACTCGCGAGCTCGGCTCGTTAAGGCTTGGCTCGATTCGGTTCGTTTAGCAAACGAGCCGAGCTCGAGCTGAGTGGAGCTTAGCTCGTTCAACAAAAACTCGGCTCGTTAAGGAAGGCTCGACTCGATTAAATAGGCTTATTTAGTAAATGGATAAGCTCGGCTTGTTAAGGGCTCGGCTCGGCTCTTTTACACCCCTACACACCGGCCACATCAAGTTACTTTAGACCTATGAGGGTTAGTTTTATAATTTTACATAAAAAATACCGACTAAAAGAAGGGTACCTGAATAAAAGAGGAGTACTAAAGTAAAATTTCGTTTTCTTTTGGTATTTACCACTGCAAAAAAAATTAATGCTTTACTTGAAAACTTCTATTTGTTTCCTTAATTGGAGGGGCAAAAATCATTTTTTTAGTATTTGTCATTATTAGTTAGCTTTAGGAAGTAGTAATGTTGCTGCCCCAACTAATTGTTCCCCCCTTAGCTTTCAAGACTAGACAACATCACAAGTTACTTCAGCAGTTAATTCAGCTCATTAGGGTTAACTTTGGCTTTGTATGATTGGTAGCAGAAATTACAACTAGTATGTAGAAGCTAGCAAGTTTGTCTTTGGCTCAGGAAGACAAATAATGTGTTTGATTCACATCGATACCAATGTCGGCCGATCAGCGTAACTTTAATTCTACTTCCGCGACAACCTCAAAAAACCTTAAAAAAAATGAACGACTTGAATCAGAAGGTATGAGCAATTAATGATGTGAAATAGTGAGTCTGGGAATCAAAATTTGCAGTTTTGAAGAGGGAAGGCCAGGGGGGAATGATTCAGAAGGTATGCTTTGATGAGTAATCTGATGGGTTTTGCTGGCACTGTCCAATAGTAATGACCACAGGCCTCATCTCTTGTGCTCGCACGCCTACCCACCAAACTCAAAAACACTCTCCCCCCACATCACAAACCTCACACTCCTCTCATCTCATACACAACCAACCAACATGGCAAGACAGAGATATTCCACTATGAGTACATCTCTCTCTCTCTCTCTCTCTCTCTCTCTCTCTCTCTCTAAAGCAATTTCAAGATTAGACTTGTCTGCCAGCATGAGTGTTGTCCCTTATTCGGATCATCCAAAACACTTTTGGATAGTCCGGACGAGGGACAACACACATGCTGACTTTGAAGGTCGGCAGGATCACTGTAGATGTTGAATTGTGAACTTAAATTCATCGGATTCATCTCGGTAATCTAAAATATTCATCTTGTTAGGCTAATTAAAATGCAAGGATATAATCTGCGCGAAAATTGAGATGAACTAAATATCAATAGTTAGATTGTCGAGTTAGTTTTGTCACAAGACATTCAGGCAAATGTGGTTCATCCGGGTGCGGTTTCATCTGGGTGAAACCACACCCCCTAATACAATATACAGTGCATACTGCTAGAACTGCAGAAAAGTTTTAGTCTCTTGAAAAAAAAATGGTCAACCACCTCCAACTCTAAAGATGAAGATACACCATACATTGGACCAAATCTAACTTGAAAAGTCTCAAAAACAATTAAAAGACTTTTAATTAACAAAATCCCTACTTTTACATCAAAAGGTGTTATTACTATTTCCCTTTCGAGATAAACTGTTTCGAATTTGGGTAAGTAGAGGGGGGGACAAAGAAAAGAATTACTATAATAACCCTATATCCTTAATCTAAAGTTGGCTCCACTAAACACCTTTTTAATCCCAAATTAACCCACATTCATTCTCCCCCTCCCCACCCAAATCATCTCCCCCATGCTCCTATGATTGGACCCACTTCCCGGTCCCACGTGTCTCCCGACGCTGGCCCTACGAAATTACACATCATCCCATATGTGCCCTACCCTCACAGCACACATGGTCCTATATAGTGGAAAAACCCACTTGATTTCTCGACACGTGGTCCCCGGCGGGTGCTCGACGGCGCGACATTTGGATGAGTTGGAATGGTTACAAGTGCCTTTAGCCGCCATATATGTACATAGACAACATGCTTGCACAGCTTGTTGGAGGTGCAAATTTAGGTTGATATATAGATTGCAGAGAGAGCACTATGCAAGAGTGCATAATATTGTGAGTGCAACTGTACCATGCGCACATCAAAATTTAAATGGACTAATGGATTGTGTCCCCACCACTCTTGTACCACAAAAAGATTTTTAAAGTTTGGATAGATACAAGGGTCCAAACTATATATGTAGCTAGGGTACTGCAATTTTCAAAGTACAAATCAAAGTGCATCCCTAGCCTTTAGGTAAAATGGGAAGAAATTTTTTCTAATAATTGCAAAATTTGACTAGTTATTTGGTTGCATTGAATTATTTTGGATTTATGCTATTTGCCATAGGGTCCATAAAAAGATTCAGAATCAAGTGTTCGAGTGTGTTTTATTAACTAAAATAAGTATTGTGAGAGAAGATCTGTTTCGTAAAATAGAAAATAAATACTTGAAACATAAGAACTTTAGTGGAATGAAGTAAGTGGTAAAATAAATGTCATTGTTTCGCCCTTTTAGAATCTAGAAAGGCGAGACACGAAAAACCCATATTCACGTTTACGGACAAGTACACATATATCGTAGAAATAAAAATAACCCACGTCTCTATCTTCCAAGTCTAGCTATATAACCATGTTCAGTTATCAAAAGAAACTCAAAAACTTTTTGATGAGTTTTAAGACTTGGGTTAATGGCTAATCATCACTCCTAAGCACCTCTATTGTGTTTTTCCCGGCATCATATTTATGCATGTTGGAAATTTTACGGAATTTCAGATAAATGAAATCGGGTTATCGGAGGGTCTCTCGAGGCAACCGTGCTCGTTCCGGGTTCGTTGAATCTGAACGCACCACATTCAATAGACGTATTGAATTGTGGGATTCTGTAACTCCCGTAAACCTCCTCATGATGGTGCATTATTTCTGTAACCTCCCTCATTCAAATGGCAGAATTGATGACAGCATTTGATGGCTGCAATTTATTTTCTGGAGTTACAATTGGCACCATCCATCTATAAAAGGAGGCTCACATCTTTGTTCAAGCACCAGAAAATTCACAGCAGTACGAACAAGTTCTGATATTCGTTCTTTGAGAGAGAGAGAGATAAACGGTAGTCAGTTCGCTAAGGCGGTCGACGGCGGTGTTCCGACGGCTTGCAGTTTAGCCAAGCCAACACTGGGAGGAAGACGCCGAACACGAACCTATAACACCGACGGTAGGTGGCGAATTTTTCTTAAGGAGATCGACTATGGTATCACACAGGACTCGGTTTGATTCTAAGAAATTCTGTTCATATCTTGTTCTTTGTAATTCTGGTTTGTAATTGTATTTTGTTTCAATTATGTAATTGTTGCATTATCAATGAAACTGTTCTCTGGATTATGTGTTACTGCCGAAATTTTCCCAACAACGCATGCCCAAACACAAACTAGTCCGAGTTTATCTCTTTGAGCCATCTCCTCGCAAGCAAAACTTTGCGCGGAAGAGGTTGTGAAAGAAAATTTTGGTTGACAGTAGGACTGTAAACGAGCCAAATCAAATCGAATATTAGAATGTTCAAATTCGTTCATTAAGTTTTTTAGCGAACTCAAGCACAAGCCGAACTCAATGAAAATTATGACGAGCCAAACTCGAAACGAGCTTGCTCAGGTTTGGGTCGAACTCGAGTTTGTTCACGAGCCTTAACAATCCAATAATATCATATTTTTATGCTCTCATACAGGTCTAAAACTGCAAATAAAATTTTCATTATGTACATAAATATGTTCATATACATATGAAATGATAAAAACATATACATAAGTAAATTTTTAGTAATGGTAAACGTTTAGACTTGTACAAGTTTTAAAATTTTCACTATATAACTATATAAAATCCCCATAATACACATATTTCAGGTTCACGAGCCTAATCGAGCCAAATACTGCTGCGTTCATGTTCGGCTCATTTATGAAACGAGCCTAAAATTGAGATTCAAGTTCGATTCATTTAGTAGGCGAATCGAATTCGAACGAGCCTTTACCGAGTCTAGTTTCGAACAGTTCACGAACAGCTCAGTTCATTTACTGCCCTAGTTGATGATTTGACCTAAACTACGGTCAGATCAGTTCCGAATTACCTAAAACAAATCTAAGTTTTTATATAACAAATCTAAGTTTTATTAGAAGAAAGAAAGAAATAAATAAAACAAAAAAATAAATACGAGGGGGGATGGGCGAACAAATGATTGCTCGCAGGTGGGCTTGTTGAGAGATCTAATTGCTAGAGCCTAGAGGAGAGAAGAAGAGACATTTTTAGGAGTTTTCCAAAAAGTGCTAATAATCTTTCCACTGCTTTGGTGCCCCCACAAACAAAACACAAATAAATAATCCTCCCTCTCTCTCTCTCTCTCCCTGCCTCGAGCCCTGTCATACCAAATCTCTCGATGGGATGAAACCTTACACGCTACATCATTCCCTCGTGCTTCTCTCTCTCTCTCTCTCTCTCTCTCTCTCTGTCTTCCAGAATCTCTCTCGATTGCTCCCAGCAAATAGCATCATTTCTTTATGTGTTTTTGTGCAACTTTTGTGACCTCAATCTGCTATATTCTCTGCTGTGCATTATGATCCCTTCTTTTCCTTTTTGGATGGATATATATATATATATATGTATATATACACGGTCCGGATCCAATGAGGGATTCCGCACGGTCTTACCGTGCAGGACTCCCCTTTTCAGAGCCAATTTTGACGATCCGAGCCGCTCAAAGTGATCAAAACGTGATTTTAAGGGTACCCGCGATAAATCAGCAAAAAAAATGATCGGAAAGGGCTTGATCTGAACAGTTTTTTATTGAACAATTCAGTAAAAAATTGCTCGGATCAAGCCCTCCCCGATTATTTTTTTTGCTGATTTCTCGTGGGTACCCATAAAATCACATTTTGCACATTTTGAGCAGCTCGAATCATCGAAATATGCTCGGAAAAGGAGAGTCCCGCATGATAAAACCTTACGGGATCCCTCATTGGATAATTTTTGTATATATATATATATATATATATATATATATAGTCTTTCATCAACTCATTTGCCCTTTGAATTCAATTTTCCTTTCAAGAGGTAAACAAATGAGAATTTTTACTTCATAAACATATAGTACTTCATTGGTCTCAAAATGTAACTTTCTCGAACAGAGCCCAAAAAAAAAAAAAATTAATGAGCTCGTAAATACGTTCAATCTCAATATGCTTACATAACATTTTCAATCTCAATTCAGCGATCACATCGATCTAGGTTCGTTAGTTCTACGGTCCTAATTGGTTGAAGTTAGACTATGCTTGGTTTCAACTAATGCCACCTCTAAATTTGCTAATGCCAAAATTACTAACGCCACCTCTAAATTTACTACTGTGACCCCAATATCACTATTGGCCCTCCAAATGTACTATTGTTATGGCAAAATCCACTTTGATCCATACAAATATGTAAAACGTATGAAAAAAATTAAAAATAGGAATGAGAATTGTTATAGTATTTCTCAGCACATCAAACATGGAAAAATATACTCCAGTATTTCAATTTCAGTCCTTTTAATATCGTTGAAATCTCATTTTCGTCCCTGTGTCTATTCCATTTCAGCGAACCAAATACACCCTTTAATTAGTGCTAATGACAATTGAGTACTCCCAAGCATATGAATGCTCAGTCGCTGACATAAACATGTTGTCATTCCTGGTGTTCGGGTCCTTAACAACTTGACTTATTAAAACGGCAAAACTCAGAAAGGCCAGGGTTTGTTTAACTTTTGGTAAATGCTTCTAAGTGGGCCCTAAAGGGAAAGAGAGAGAAGTTTGGGGAGAGAGTTTCAAGAGATTCTCATGCCGTGGAGAGAGAGAGAGAGAGAGAGAGAGAGAGAGAGAGAGAGAGAGAATTGGAAGTTCTTTTTTGATAATGTCCAAAGGGGTTTCAGGCATGGATATGCAAACATGGAGGCCATCATGTTCCCTCTGCTCCAAACTCTGTCCCTCCGACGAAAAGTTTTTTTTACTATTGGCCAACTTTTTACGCACCTTGACTCACAACCCATTCTCCCCCACCCCACCCCTTCCCAAATCTTCCTAGATTTCCCTTCCAAGTCCCATGACATCACACACCCATCTCTCTCCCTCTCTCTCTCTCTCTCTCTCTCTCTCACACACACACACACACACCTCTTCCTTGTTATAGAGTGTAAAGTTTGATAGTACACCGAGTCATTCTTGTCCCGAATCTGTAAGCAAGAATCGGAGCCATGTCCTTAGGTGGAGGTTTTAAGGCATACCATCCAATGCACATTATACTGAGAATAGTTTCAGTTTTTAAGTTCTATAGAGGGATTCGGGACTCGCACAATTTGGTGTACAATATTATCACATTTCATATTCGATAACAAGAAGGAGAATGACACTAGTATCAAGAGAATGAATTACATAAATCTGGTATTAATTGAATCGCGTAAATCGCTTATCCTTGTGGGTTTTGCTTTAACTCTATATTTTTCAAGTTTTTTTTTTTTTAATTTGTATTCCAAAAATTCTGGCTTAGGACTATCGAAGCCCTAAATCTCTCTCATGGAACGCAATGAAGGTTGTCTTATTGTTTTATTTAACTTTATTAAGCATTAGGGAAGTGGGATTAGGCTTTTGGAAGAGGGACCAAAAGAGAGCAATAGTGGTGTTGTCGGCATCTTGGAACTCATACACATGCGTCTGTAATTAGTGCCTAATGCAAGAGATTAGATTCTCATTGTAGCCAAAACATGATTGCTCTCCTAATTAATTATACATTACTTATTAAGTTAGTGAGGCTGGGGTGAAGCATATATCCCTTTGACCACATTCACCTAACGTTTTCTCTTCACCTTGATGCTTAAGTTGGAGAAGCTACTCCACCTATTTGGTAGGCCATTTTTTTATTATCCGTTAGCACCACGTCACCGTCTGCAAGAGTTGGGGTCGAAGCTAAAATTCCAGCGCGTGCTACATGCATTATTAAATAGTATGTTTAACTCCCACAAAACGACTATGGAAAATTGAACTCGAGGATATATAATCATTAGCCATGCCAAGATTTTATGCATGCTAGGATCTGAAGCTTGGCATTCACTTTGATTGAATATAAAAGTTACTATAAACATCAATTAGTTATGATCTCTTGTGACATCTTTCGGTCTTATGCCTGAAATACAGGGGAGTGTCGCTATAGTAATTCCCAATTTTTTAAACACTTTCACAATGTATATGTGTGTATATAGATATTTGTATAATAATATGCATGTTTATAAACCCCAGATAGCCACATCGCCCTCAGCTAAAACTCGAGATACGGCCACTTTAGAGCCCCCAAAAATTATAAATTTTAGAATCCATCCTATTTTGATACCTCTTATAACAGTTCAAAAAAAAGAATCCATTTAATCTTCGCTTTAGACCCCGAAAAATTAGGGCCGACCCTATCCTGGCTATACACCCACACAATTAACTTCCAAAAGTAGTTCTTCCCATCAAAACCCCCACTAAAACCCTGCAAGTTGGTCATATAATAAAACTCAATTTTGACTACGAAATGCACACCTCACTTCTGGAAATGTAAACGCTGATATTTATTTAAACTAAACCAATTATTATTGCCTAGGTGTCAAATCTAATCTTTATCAACCATTAACCAATGAACTTACAAATAGGGTAGCAACATGATGGTATTTGGCTTTTGGATTTTCCAAATAAGGTTTGTAGCAATGGGTATAATCATAACGATCTTATTATAATCAAAGGAAATAATTGGATAATGGTGCACGTTTTAATGCACTAAGTATGAGTAGTGGACAATTAAATATGTCGTTTTTTCTACAGTGCAACTTTCTTTTTTATAATTCAGTGTCCGAACTACCTTACGCACGCCTTGATTAATCCCAAACCTTAAGACTAATGACCAAGCAAACCTCCACCATCCAATGATTACAGGTCTAACTAAAGCCGGGCTAAAGTACCATATGGACACAACCAACACACGAACTGATAGCATGCGGTGGGAGGCGACCCTCGGACTAAAGGCTTCTCATGAGTTCCCTTTGAAACTGCTAGTGAATATTAATGTATGTGTATACTGAATGCACCACAGTTAAAAAGAAAAACATAAAACATAGAATACACTCAGCAATATGATATAAAGACTTCACGATTCCAAGCAACTGAAAAGTACCAATTCCTACAAGAATTCCTCTTTCGTCTTACGTTCACGTTTTGTCGAAAACAATCCGAACAATATTTCCTTTCTTCACCAAAAAGAATGTTATCTACCATGGGAACCATCACTCAAACAAATGGCAAAATTACAACAATGAATACCAATGGAAAACATTACACTAAGGGCAAATAAGTGGAAAGAATGTTGACTTGCCTGTGTGGCTCAACCTCGTGTTGCTAGGCGCTCCAAGCTTTATCAAAACTGATCTTCAACCCATGAATCGCAACGCCCATGGATCACGGTAATCTTGTTTACATGAAACACAAGTCAACATCAACACCTATCTTTCCCTCAAGTTCCCATGAAAAACAAATACTCGAGGCTAATCATGGTTGGAGTGAAGCAAACTGATGCCCCGAGCATGGCATGCCCCTCTCTCCTTCCCTGATAAGATTTTTTTTGTTTGAGAACTGCAAAGCTTTAGTCAATCAGACAACACACATCATCGTTGCCAAAAGATTTTAACACATTACTTGACACCCCGATTTGACCCCTATACTTTTGTAGTGGCAGCAGATGGACATTTCCCTAATGTATTCCACAATATATATTCCCCAGAGGTAACCTGTTGCAAGAAAAAAAACCAAGTAAAAATTGTATCCACAGTTGTCATACTCTTTACAGAACACTACAACATCTGCAAACCAAAAGGAGATTCGGTAACAATAAGTAACATTAATGTTACTTCTGGATGAACTTCATGGAAATCAGCAGTTTAGTGCATGTGGGCAGCATACACCCTTTCAAACTACTATAGTATGGCAGGAATTACTATATAATCTGTTTTCAATACTTTTCAACACAGGAACCACATAGTGTTGTCCTCACAGAGATCTTCGATGAATAAACATTGGTTTTATTTTTTTCCATGTATCCTAAAAAATCAGTTTGCATTCCATCTCCTTTGCCACTGACCTCACTCTGTTAAGCACCAATCACACACAACAAATCCACAAGAAATTGAGCTCTCAAGCTCTCAGAAATCAGTGATACCAAAGGAACCTCCACTATACTGTGTCCATCCTTGTGAAATGTCAAGTGCATTTGCACTTCAAAATCATCGATCCCATCGGGATGCATTTGAATCTTGGATTTTCGAGAGAAATGGAACTACTTGCACAACTTGTTTAAATCTACTTTAACTCCTCCCCTACCTACTGACCTTCAATTGAATCAACGAAGCCACAGTTTTTTCATAACAGAAGCGAATTTGATTGTGCTTCAGCAGTTATCTAATTTTAGCCACCTGTATTCAGCAAAGAAAACCCCACTACCTGTTTTCATTCTGAAACTCTAATTGGAGAAGCTTTCCCAACAGAACCCCCATCACAAAACCCAATAATATATGCAGCATTAGCCTAGTTTCCCAAGCAGTCCTAGTAGAAGTCAAACTTGTTCAATCCAAACATTCAAATTTCAGAAAGTGTGATGCCTATCTCTGTGTTCAGCATGTATTTCATATTCAGAAGTGAATTTTTGGCTCCTATCATCATCTTTTAGTAGCCTTTATTGGAAATGATCTTTACCCACAGATGCTTGTATACTAACACAGTAATCAAATACATGACATCCCAAATGACATCTCTATGCAAATTTGAGAGCAGAAAATTCAAGCTATTGAATTAAGCGAGTTTCTTTGTAGACCTTGATAATAGTGGGCTACCAATTTAGATAAATCGGTAAAGGCCAATACCGTGTATAACCTAACTCCTTTATACGAGCTCTTTAGACACTCTTTTTCCCCATTTCAGATCAATGTGTTCTTACATGGAATAAGGGAAACAACCATAAAATTAACTGAAGAGAAAAACTTAACAAACAAAAATGAAGAGAAAGATAACCTGAATTGAGAACTCCACCGGTGCTTTTACAGCTGGAAAGATGCTTACCTGCATTCAGCACAAATGCTAAGAAAGCTTGCAAGCCCACACAAATTAAGCAGTTCCATCATGCAATGTTGACGTAAAGCTACTTGTCGGAGCTTTGATGCATTTAGAAGAGGTATTCAACATGGAACCAGCCAACAGGGAATTAAAGCAACGATGTGCAAGTGCTATGTCTCAAGCAGGTATCAATTCTAGGAAAGTTCTGTATTTAACAGGTCAACAAACTATTTTCATAGAACAAGTATATGACTTTATATTAAGTGATATTGCTAGTCAGGATTAAAGCTGTCGTTCCAAATATGTGAAAGGGAATTTGTCTCCAGAATGCATAGGCTACATTTGCAGAACAGTCTCTGCCTAAAACGCTTCATGAAAGACGGTCATAACCACAGAAGTAAAACATATTCTTCACAGAGACAGAACAATTAAGACTGTCATAGTAAAAACAAGAGGCAGGCGCTTAACATACAGAGAAGCTGGCTATTTCAATTCTCACCTTCTTTTAATCTTCACATAAGTATTAAGCCAGAGAATACCAAACCAGAGAATGAAGATTTAAAAAAAAAAAAAATCAAGATGAGAATTACGAGAGAAGTATATTTTCATGAGCTGCCACTTTTATGGTGATGAGCGTTATGGGGGAGGGGCTGGAGGGTCAAGCTTCAAGACACACAAAACACTACAGTAGAAAATCTACAAGCGGGCTTCAAGGACTTACAGATTTTGGATCAATGGAGATTCCAGATAAGGATGCCCCCCCGATCTTGAAAGACACCTGTATTCATGAAAAGTGAACTGTTTATGAAAAAAAAAGTGATTCTTCAATGTAAAAGGGTAAACTGTACGAGCATGAACAACTGTAAGTTGACACCCACATACTTCAATACAAGCACAGTACCCATGCAATGCACAGAAAAAATGCTGGGGTGTTTACCTCTCAGTAATTTTCAAATTAACACTAAATGGGTAACTTTTATAAAGAGAGAGAGAGTTTGAATGTAAGGGAACTTTGAAAGTTTTTCTGTTAAGTTGAAAACCAGAAGAGAGGGGATATGATTATTAGAAGCTGAAGTGAATTTTTGAACGATTTTCTAATTTTTCCCAAAAAAGGAGAGAGGAGAGTGCCGTTTGTCATATGTGCTTAGCATATAGTATAGTTCATCTACTCTCATAAGTCCCCATGTATATGAATTTTAGGAATGGCCTTGAGACAATACTTAAACTAAACATTAAGGAAATGGCAGCAAGGCATATTCAGATAAAACAAATAACTCCAGGATATTAGCACAAAGAAAAATGAGTTATTTCCAAAGATTTACATCATACATATAACAGCACATAAATGATTTTAGGACATACTTTAGCATAATCATAGGCCTGCCAGCAAAATGGCTCCTCGAGGTCAACTGCTTGGAGGTCCTTATTCATTTTTTCCAATAAAAACTCCTCTACATTCACCAAACTATTAGTGGCCTCGGGTTCTGTATCACTGTCTTCACCAGCTACACTTCCCAATACTGACCCAGAGGATATCGATCTTTGTGTTTGCCATGGTGCAAACTTAACTGTTCCGGGAAAAGTTGCTTCAATGCTCTTACCACTAATACCTCTTCCACTTGTTATAATTTTCCACTCAACTGAATGCTCCGTAGTTGAAACTGTTCCAACAGAAGGTGTCCCATCAAACGAAACCACTCTTCGCCTAGGAAAAGGCATGGTCACGGTGCAGAACTCTAGTGTTAGAGGAGCTTTATAACGTTCCATAAGGTGCAACTTAAATAGAAATGCGCCTTCATTTTCAGAGACCATTGACAGCTGATAAAAACCTTTTATTGGAGGACCAATGCCACAAAGAGCTTGATAACGCATCAACACAAAGTTACCCAATGGTGGTGTAAACATCACAGCCTGCTTATCTACTCCTTGCTCCGGAACTTGAGCGCAAGGATGAAATGATAAAACCTCTATGCGAGCTGTGTCCAACCCAGTCATGGGGAAAGAAACATCCGGCAAACCTTCTAGTTCTGCTCTACAATTCACTTGACCAGAAATTGAAATGACATCTGGAATCTCATCTCGGTCATACATCGCAGCATTCACTGCCTCATGAATAGTGAAAATGATTCTCTGCTTCCCTTTATATATATATGGTTTCCAAGCAGGCTGTTTTCTGTCTGCAGGGGGCAAATCTGTTGAAGCAAAGCCATAAAGCTTAATAGCGGAAATATTGGAATAATTGAGGTCCAAGGGTGTACCTATGTAAAGGCCAACAAGCACGTAAGAGGTAGCCATTAGATCGAATAAGCTGATCCATGTAACCAAACATATAACAAATTTGAGCTGGGAAATACCATAATAAAGAGTACCGACCAAAGGGCATTGAGCTGCTAATAAAATTTCGAAGAGTATCTTTGTCCAAGGGCCGTGAATTTGGAGCATCTGACGCAATGGCCCCACCTAGAGCAGTGCTCGAAGTAGAAGAAGCTGGAACTGGTGCTGCAGCAGGTTTTGCTCTCCCCGAAATTCCTATACTGCCAGTTAGGGAATCCAATAACCCCCCCACTGATGGAGAAACACTAACAACCACCTCAGGCTCTGGAGTATCCCCAGCAACTACGTCCCCTACGGCATGTGCCACCATAAAGGCCCTATGCATACAAAAAGATACAAGTCAGTATTTTTTATGCATGTGTCATATGATGGTAAATGAGCGATACTGACGTTATCAAACTAATCTATACACTACAAAAGAGAACAATTCTGTGCCAATTTCAAGGAGGATAGAAAAAGAATGGAAATCAGGAGGTCCTTGAACAAATTAACCACTATGAATGGAGCAACGGTACTAGAAAACATGCAAAAGTGAAACATTAGAAAATTTAAGGAGGAAGTTCCGTATTTCTGTAGGAAAAATATGATTTTCTAACCACAAGTTTCAAGTTCAGTGTCCATGTATTGCAGGGGAAAGAGGATAGACCCTAATAAAAGGGATTGAGTCTATTATCTGATGCTTCATGTACGATATTGCATGTAACTTACCATACCCTGTGATGGATGGAAGATCAAGGAGGAGGGATGACAAACTTTCATCCATTCCAACAGCATTTCCACAATCAGGTCTTTTACATATTCTCGCATATGCCTTCAGATGACGAGGTTCAACTAAAGGCAATACAAGGATGCAGTAATGGCCTTTTATGTGCAAAATTAAAGGCCATAAGAGATGATTCTCAACGTGGTTTTCTTTGTTAACATATAGGCTTATAATATGACGTGTAATTGGATCATCAACCCACGAATCGGACCCTTCAGCTGACTGAGCTACACGTATGCCAAACCCACGAGCAGACCCCTCCCTACAAAAGACAACAAATTAGTAATAAATCCTCAAAGAAATATTTCAAGACGAACTATCATGCACCAACAGTATAGATGACACTCAGTGAAAATAATGAAACTGCACAGTAACTCATGACCAAATAATACAAACAAATGATGTTGACTACCAAGACTTGATCATATAGTTTGTAACAATAAGCAAATGTGTGACCTGACAGCAATCACCTTAAATGTAATGCAATGGTTGGGAGGATGACTCAAGTAACAACGACAATAAAAAAACGCACGCACGCGTAGTCATGTACTCTCCATTTGACTTGAATTTGTTATTCCTAAATGCAAATGTAACCAAAAAAAACTTGTATCCATGAATATTGTATATATAAAGCCCGAGATGAGAAAGCAAACAAAGAGTACAACACAGAATAGTAGGGGCTCAATCTGCCAGCTACAAGGGAAAAGGATAATAAATTATGCCCTCGAAGTGAATAAAAACAAGACTGTCCTTAGCGTTAAGACTATGTAATTGATGGCATGAATTAGAAAAGGCCCCAACCCTTTCTTTTTTGGGTGGGCAAGAGATGGTTCAAAATATTTAACATGACATGACAGTTGACACTATTCAGGCTTCCACAAGTGCAACACTAGCCAGCAAAAGAAAACCTCAGTATTGAATAGAATGTCAATTGGTCTGGTGCACAGTATGAGAAACTAGAAATTGGGATAGGAGTACAGGATAACCTCATAACTAAGCTACATGATATGGTATAACAGAGATAGGCTCGTTGTCAAAATAAAACATTAGAATTGCACATGTAACAGAATCGAATCAGGAACTCGACTTGCGTTGAATCTTTCTTTTCTTCAAACTGGATACACAAAAACACAATTCTATGAGCATTGTGGCTCCCTTTTTCAAACTGAATTACGACCACGTCGACCAGTCGTCACTAAACTACTTTTCAACACCACCTCACGTTAGCTATTTGATTGAAACTGAGACTCTTTTCTTTTTCTTTCTGGTTCTAGATCCTGCTAGCCCTACCCATTTCTTTGTCCTTCTTGACTCACTTGCCCTATTTTCTCCCTCTAATCTAATGTGAGACTGTCAGGAGGGTGGCCCAAACTTTAGAAGAACTCCAATGTTACAATTCATAGGCTCACCCGTTACAATTTTTGGAAAAAAATAAATACCACCCTCAAACACATATTATTCAAATCACATAGCCAATATGAACGTCCCCACCCTCAACTAAAACTCCGGCATCCATCCTCGCCCACGGTGCTCAAACTTCAAAAATTCAAGCATTATCAAGTGCTACTAAACACTAATATAGAAATGCATCTCTCGACACAAATATATTTAAAAGTTAAAACCCATATTCACGTGTCAATTGTAATCAAATTTGTGAGTGTTTAACCAATTTCACAAACTAATAAGCCAAAGAAAGATACAAAAAAGAATCTTAAGTCACAAATTACCTCGTTTTGCGGTCCACAAACGCAGAAGCCAACTCTGAATCAGTCGGAAGCAATGGCAGCAGGTCGTTTCCAACATTCTCGTCGGAACAGCTCTCGTTCTCGCTCTTACAGGCGGCGCGCCACCGCCTCTCCACCACCGGAAACCTCCTGTTCATTCACACCACATTACTACTAATCGAAATCTAAAATCAAGTCGAATTTATTCCTAATCTCCAACTGAACAAAGATCCAAACCAAATGACGAACACAAAAACCCTAGGACTTCATCTGAACCCGTACGTATACATATACACACAAAGTATAGGCATGTGATCAAGTTCAATTTATTACCACAGATGGAAATAAACGAAGATTCAACATGAAAACCCTAGTATTTTGTCTGAAAGCGTATAGATGAAATATATGTAGTGTGTAGATATATATGAGTGTGCAAGTGTATGAAGTACCTGGAGAAGACAACGACGTCGTGATTGTTGAGGATCCAGAGAGCTCTGATGCTGCAACCGCCGGCCATGGATGTTTTCTGAACTCCTTTTTGTTAGGAGTTATATATATGTCGGAAAAATGTCGTGTATGTATATGTGGAGAGAGAGAGAGAGAGAGAGAGAGATGGTGGTGTTTTGTTTGTAGTAATTTCGAGTATTTCTAAATCTGGACAAATGGATGTTTGCCGGTGCAAATCTGTTTGTGGGGTATGCCACGTCGCCTGGTCGTATTGTGCGACTGCAAATGAATAAAGCAGCTCGAGAACTTGTCTTGGCTCGTTAACGCTTTGCTCGACTCGTTTACTAAATAAATCGAGCTCAAGTTTAAATTTTCGGCTCGTTTAGTAAATGAGCTGAATGACTCAGCGACTCGGCTCGTTTGATGAAAACCCGACTCGTTAAGAAGGTTCGACTTAATTAAAAAAACTCGTTTAGTAAATGAACCGAGCGCGATAAAAGCTTGGCTCGTTTGTACTCATCCACTTGAACCTGTATCTGCTAAAAGAATTATTTCTTACGCATTCTTGGTACTAAAACATTGTTATGAGGAGGACAAAAATAATTCATCAAGTACCTTATATCATCGTACTTATTCTTGATGTCGGCATATGTTTGATGTGCTAAACAACATCTTTTGATATTTGGTGAAACAAATAAGTTTGTCCAGAGAGACAAATAGTGTACGGATTGTGCACATATTTTATTGTAGGGTCCATCACAGGTCTCATACAAACAATCCAAGCCGTTCAATAGATGTAAAATATTTTTTCAAAAGTTTCCGCAAAAAATTAGCTCAATTCGATACTTATAGTTGTTTGATTCAATCATCTAATTTTTCATTATCCGAAAGTCATGAAGAAAGCAAATGAAGAAAGACTTTATTACAATAATGACACAGCGTTTATCATTGACACGTGATATCATTATCCAATAACAAGAAAGCACTTCAAGACGGCAAACTATACTTCACAGATGTAACTACTACAGTACTACTTCAATTCTCCCATTAACCGGTCACATTTTGCAGAGTGGAATTTACCATGCATATGGTTTCCAATATTGGTTGATTATATTTGAGGGCAATGATCACGTGATATAACTGTCGTACGAAAGGTGTGTTTTTTTTTTTTACAGAGGGAGAGTCAGGATATTCTTTATTCCTATAGTATTTTATTGCATTGGAAGGCGCATATTCATGTGATTTTACAAACAGTTAGAGTGGGATAGAGATATGATTGGCACCCCTCCTCGCCCGGGTGTAGTTTCATATGCATTTGAAGTGCACATTGGCAGGAGGGAGGGAGGGATGAGGAGTTGTAATCCATGAATACGAATCAAGTTTTTGACACAGAGCATATACTGCTTAGTTTTGAAAGCAGTACCACTAGTTCTCTCTAAGAAAGCAACAAAACACACAACTAGGGCTTCAAACAAGGCGAGTTAATGAATTATTCAGCGTTAGTATTTTCATCAACTTTGAGTGGATTCCAAGCCTTTTTCAAACACATAAGATAATCAAGGCATTAGTATGAGAAAACAAAAAACACACTTTTCAAGCGCAAATTCCGACACACCCCTCTCTCAATCCATACAGGACCCATATGAGATGGGGAGCTAACTTAAATTTCTAGAACCGCCCCTGCCCCTGCCCCTGCTCTTTACCACTGCTAAATTGAGCAGTTGAACAAGACCCTTGTGAAACTCAAGTCCCTTCTTGTCGCTTCCTCATTACACCGCATCAATATCCAGGAATTATAGTGTGCGCCAAACCATACAGTTAACGTAAATGATAAGAGCAAATGATTACCATAGCAATTTTTAGACGACATGCTTCGGTGGAAAGTATAAGGGGCTGCACACACCATTTTATCTAAAAGAATGCTGCAAATGGTGCTATTTTTCAGGAAAAGAGAAGAGAGGAGGGAAGAAAACTGCACGTTTTTAAGGTACGTTTGCGTTCGTAAAAGAGATGGAACCAATCCCATCAAATCAGAAAAGAGAACTACGAAAACAAAACTGCAACTCGGGAAACTATACATTTATTGCGCGCCATTACAACTTTCTTCATATTATTATGATTGCAACAACAAAAAATGACCAAGGAACCATAAAAATGGGGGAAAGTTCCAGGATTGTTGTACAAATAAGCAGAACAGCAAATCCCTCGGCCTTATTCATATAAACTTACCACTACTTCCTAATCAACACCCTTGGGATTCACATCACCAATTTTATTAAGTAATCTGGCGGGTTCTAAAGGTCAACACAGAGGTAGGAGATGATGGAGCCAGCCCTACGTTTAGTCCTCTGGCTAACTTTCCACTTCTCAACGTGGACCTTCTTTATGCTGACGCAGGTAGAAATCACGGTGGCAACCCCGGCCATGGTTATACCCGGACAATACACCATGTGGCAGGATTCGAGCAACGTGCACTTCTTGACGAGATGGGCCAGACCAACGTCTGTAACCTGACGGCAGTGTGATAGCACTATGTCCTTGAGTAATGGACACCCTTCACCTAACTCGGCCATTGCTATATCCCCTAGGTTCTGTTGAAAGAAACAAATGGAGTAAGAAAAAATGGAATCTAAACTTCTTTTAGAACAAAGTGAGGCTTTTGTGTCAAAGCATGCATGACTCCTTCACATGCAGGAGAACGTTGGATTAGATCTATGCTACATGGACCCTGGCAGGGTGTCGGATGCAGGTATGTGTCTAAACCTCGAAGTCATCTATTTTAATACCAAGGATACAGGGACACACCAAAATATTCATAGATTTGAGCTTATTCTTTGTTTGTAAGAGTAATGGTATTGACAAGGTGCCTTGGGAAAGTTCATGCGTCATATCGGAGTTCTATGAATAGTTGACGGCAAATTCAATACAAAATATTCTTGTTAGTTGATGGCCAACTGAACATGACGGACATTAATCCTATATTTTCAACCCAGTGTTGAGTGTCTGAACTCTGAACTTTATGCATTTAGAAGACTCCATGTAAACCATAGGTTTAGATGGTACAATCAAGAGTATCCACAGTATCATCATCTACTAGTATGTGACTTATCTAGGGAAAGGGCACACCAAGAACAATAATGAAAGAAAGAAAAATGGCGCCTGCTAGAATCCAATTGCCACCTAGGCACCTACTACCCTTCTTAAGTTAAAAAAATGTCTCCTAGGTTCTTCTAATACATCCTCAATTCATCTTGAGCTGTGTGCTAACTTTATGAGTATCCATTATGATTTATATGTCATACTAATCCCTATTCACATGGTACATTGGGAATGTAGCTAAACAGTCTTTTGTGAGAAACTAGCCCCAAAAAAAAAATACTCTGTGAATAGTTCGTGTATGGAGACAAAGATTGGGGAGTGGATTATCGGTCTATGTCCATGACTAGGAACAGATTGGTCGGATCTTATACATATAAAAAAAATTAGATGAAGCGTAGTGGTGAAGTGTAATGAAGCAAAATAGATTGTAGAAAACTAGCATCAGAAATCTGTGTTCTGCTCTCTTATACAAGTGTTGCTTTTCATTTAAGTCTCAGATGGAGAAAAAGTATTAAAGGAACTACAAAATCCTATGTACATAATCACATCACAGTAGTACCATGCAACAATGCCCTCCATCAATTGCAATTTAATAGCAATGTACTATCAGAATATATCGGATAGAGTCATGAAGGCAAATACACACACAAGCATTGGGAGAGAAGTATACCTGAAGAACACTTACATCAAGGTAAGTGAGTTGAGGACATCCTCTTGCAATTGCTATTATTCCCAAATCCCCTATTTGATGACAACCACTGACATTTAAATGTTGTAGGGGGCAACCTCGACCAATAGCTATTAGTGCCTCATCCCCTACCCTGTCATTAAACATAAATTAAGTCAGACAAGACTTCAAATAGTGTCAGAGCCACAAATTGATAAAGGATGGACAAAAATAGTTTAAAACTTTAAAACAACATTAAAACCCAAATATTGACCACTTCACACCTGTTTAAGTCAGATGACGGCAAAAAAAATGCCAATAATTTATACGCACACCAAGTAGGGATATGATAGATATACTACTCGGGAGACCACAAAGGGTAGAAGACTACAGACCGGATCACAACAGTGGCGGAAAATGGTTGGGAAGAAGGGAGATGGAGGAACAAAAGTGAAGACAAATGAGAGGTGTATAAACGGAGGGCGAATATATCAGCAGTATGGGGGTGATTTTTAAACAAAAAAGAAAAAAAAAATTGAAAGGGCCAAAGTATAGGGATATTAACGAAAAAAATAAATAAAAGTGAGGGGCTATAAAAAGGTGTGAGGGGAAAATGAAAAGCCTATTTTATGAGAATAGATAATCTAAAATTACAGATAACTCCTGGCCTCTATTTTGCTTGGCCTCCAAGACCAATAACACGACGCCAACATAAGACTTAAGTGAGCTTACAAACCGCAGATAAAGGTAACGGATCGGAACAAACTTGACCCAAAACAACAAAAAGGTATCTGCACAAACATAACTTTATCACTCTAGATTTCCACCCAAACAAGACCGATAACAGAAACTTGCTCTACGGTATTATTTTGTACGTTTTGAGGTCATCCCTCATGAAACGTATGACTAACATATTTCTAAATTTCTTTTCGGGTAACTAGGACCTAGGTTGTACCAAATTTAACTGAAACCCATATCTTAAAAGCCAAACACACACCCGAAGACTAAATAAGAGCAGACAATTATATCTCAAACAGATGGTGCATAAGGTAATCTTCCCTGATATCCTTCTTTAACTTAAGCAGCCACTAAACATACAAACCGCTGGAAAACATATTAAGTCAACGAAGTACGAAAGGGAAAACCCAACCACTCATTACACCAAAGATCAACCTTTGTTGGAATAAAAACAACCTTCCATGTCTCCATGAAAACCAAATTTACCACATCTTGTTTTGCAAATTATGTGGTTAAACTTAGTATACATGTGACTACTTTGATTATTCCAATTGATATTTAGATGTTCACCGCTGCATCTTCGAGTACAACCATAATAGATAATGAGCAACGGAACAAAGGAAATGGACATACAGATAGAAAGCCATTACAACCAAAAAAATAGACTTGAAGGGAATGGGTGGAAAGAAGATCTGCAATTCTTGAGAAAATGACGAGGAGAAGTTCATACCGATCACAAAACCGAAGGCTGAGCTCTGTAAGGAATTTACAATTCTCACCAACAGCTATAATTCCCATATTCCCAACCTATTAAGGACCCAAAAAATAAGATAAATAAAATCAATATCTGAAGAATGAAGAATGAACTAAATGCAGGAAGAACACAGAAATCTAGTATTCCAAGACATCAAAATCGTAGATTTCAACAGTAAAACGTTCACCTTTAGGATAAGGAAATAAAATATCAGATCTAGAGGGTTAAAACTCATTACGCTTTTCTCGTTCAATAATGCCAAAATACTTCAAAATATGGAAGACAGGGAAGGAATGGCTTGATTCTAAGAACACATAAGCAGTTATACCACTGTTAGTGTCCTGATTATGAACATCGATACAGATTAGATTGGTACTTCCACCATCATCCCGAAACACAACCCGTAACTAAATTCCAGTGCAGAAGAAGTCTAAGCTAAAACAATTATTCACAGCAGAAGACTATTTGAGGCATGCATATGAACGCCGCATAGGATTCAAACAACTAAGAGACCATCACCAAAAGGTATAAGTTAAACCAAGCGACATAAGGAGGAGAATGTAGGGTGAAACAATCACCTCATAACATCGCCGAATGTGAAGCTTTTTCAAGTTTCTGCAGCCCACAGCTATACTGTATATGGCATCATCCCCAATATTTGAACAATCTACCAAATGAAGAGCTTGCAAGTGTTTGCAGCCTTTGCCAATCTCAGAAAGGGCATAATTACCTATTTTCTGGCAGTACAGAAGAGCTAACTCCGAAAGGCGTCTGTAGTACGTGATCAAGAACCATACTTAAATGAAAGGCAAGTATTAGAACAAATGCACACTGTCAGAAAAGTTGGCATGATAGAAAGCCAACAATAACTAGTTAAAACTCGATACAGTTGGCTTAACTCAATAGGATGAAACACAAACAAATAGAAAATACAATTTATATGAATCTCTCTGCCAAAACAATTGTCATCGTTATCATTGGATATTACTTCCTCACCAGTAAATAACAAATGGAAACCCTTTTTCTGAAGGTTCTGTTTTCAAAATAATGTTGTTAAAGGTCAATGGTTTGTTGGGAAGTTCTAACTGAGGTTTTATTAAAAACAAAAAAGATGAAAATGACTCCTTTTTCTGAAGGTTCTGTTTTCAAATTGATTTTTCTAGGGGACAATAATCAAAATAGAAATCAGAGTAAGCTGTAGGCTACCAGTCATTAGTGAAATAAGACTCAAATACCACATTCACACGGTAACCTATTAAAGATTTATACAATGTAAAAGTAAATTAATGAAACCAAACCCTACGTGCAAGATCTTCCCACAAACTCCAATCCACTTGTGCCAATATTGTGGCAACCATTGACTTCAAGATGTGTAAGTTCAGAGCAACCTGTGGCAACTGCTTCCAAACCCTTGTCGCTTAAGAAATAGCAATCACTTAATGTAAGATTTTTTAGCCTCCTACACCCTTTTCCAATTGCATAGAGACTCCTGGAAACATGAACATAAAAAAATAAACCAAAATGAGTGTGCGGAAAAGACATTTCTTCTTTTCATCCTCCTTTTTATTAGTTCTTTAACCAGATATTCAGCCATAATACTAGCTTACAGCTAGACGCCGAATAACTTATATCAATACCCAAAATCCATAATTTCTGCAATAGACCAGAAAACAAAATGATTGAGGCAAACCCTAGGTTATATGTTCGTCATTAAGCAAAACTATTTTGAACAACCAGTAAAAGTAGTTACCAAATCCACACAGTAAAGCTTCAAAATAAGAAGACAAGAATTTCACAGTTCTCCCTTCCTTTCTTCTACCATTGTGTCATTCAAAATGACTGCTTATAGCATTTGAAGTAGTCAGATGCTCAAACCAAGGGGACTAAATTTCCTCACTTAGAGCCTTTGATATCATCATAGAGGCTCCAGAGCTTATTTTAAAACAAATTAAGTCACAGAGACAGAGAGAGAGAGAGAGAGAGAGAGAGAGAGAGAGAGAGAGAGAGAGAGAGAAAGTGAGTTTACAATTACGAAATCAATGTCAAAAGAGCAACAATGGCTAGTAAAAACATCCAGGAAGAATGACTGACTTGTCAGTAAACCTTTGGAAACTGTAAAGAGCCAATAACTCCAATGCTGAACAGAAGATGCCGACTGCTTCCAGAGCCTCATCTGTAACATTGATGCATTGTAACTTAAGAACTTTCAATAGTGGACATCCTTTTGCCACAGCAAGGACCCCTTTGTTGTTGATGAATTCCGAGTCCAACGATAATGTCTCAAGAGATATGCAATGAGATCCTACTGCTTCCAAGGAGACATCGGTTATTTTTGCACAAGCTGCAACTCCAAGAGATTTTAGGGAGCTCCCACAATGGATAGCTAACTCAGTCAACCCTGTATCCGACAGGCCTTCACAAAATCGCAAATTTAGATCTTCAAGTTGCTTACAACACTCCCCAACAGCAGCTAGACCTCGATCTCCAGCATAACAACCCTTGAAAAGAAAAATATGAACATCTGGGTTGACATAATTCTTGCATTTAGCACAGGATTCTCAAAAAATCAACAGAGGGTCCAAAGTAAATGCATATGTATGTGGCAGGATAGAAAAGTGATCAAGAGAAACAATAAAATCCTTACTAACAGATAGAAATTAAATATATTCGCAAATTACAAAGTAGGTACGCAGAAAATTAGAAAATATAAGGTAGGTTTCAACTATAAACCCTAAGATTCGGTGTCTTGTTCACCATGGACTCTTTTCCTAGATGAAGCAATATTACCATTTGAGTGAACAGGATTCCTTATATTGCAGTATATGAGGAGAAGAACAAAACAAATGGTAAACAGGAATGGAGAATGGATGTCTGATATTTCGGTTCCATTTCACTACAAAAAAAAAAGTACAGCCAATTAGCATCCATTATTGGGTGTCAGGTAGTAGATACGAAACAGATCTACATTTGTCAACAATTGCTCTGAGTGACTGTCCTCATACAAGAACCCACAACAAACAAGTTGGCTGATGCAAGTGGAGTGGTAGCCCAGTGGTTGGCACTTTGTACTCCCATGCATTTGGAATGAGTGCAAACCTCACTAACTACAATTAACACTACTGACTTTCGCCAAGCAGAAAAACAAACAAAACAAGTTGGCTGAGTTTTCAAACACTAAACTAATAAAATGTATTAAGAGTTATCAACACAAACATGCAGACAAAGAAATCCCCGCATAATCAAGCATCAAACTTGTATACTAAATCTCAGTGACCAAGAAATACAGCAGTCTTAGTTTTGGAAGATTTTCCTGGACAAATCAATACAGAAACTGCAACAAGGATTCAAGCAAAGCCCAGCTGCCCATTTGTCCTCCTCCGCCAGATACAGCACTCAGTTAAGGTGTCACAACTCACAAGGTACAAACTAGAAGTGAGGACCAAGCTAGCACCGAAGCTCTTGCCCTTCCAGTTGAGCATTATACAAAAGAGAGTATAACATACTAGAAACCAGCTCCGCATACACAAACTAAAGGACTAGGACACGCATGCAACACCATACTTGATTTCCAGAGAGAGGGAAAAACCATCATTGATTAGGAAAAAACCACGATTGATTGAATAGCACTCTAATTTCTTAATGGTGGTTTAAGCAACAAGAAGTATGAACCCAATAGGAGACGATACCAACAAAAAGTAGAAGTAAAAAATCAAGGTTAACAGGTAGACGTTTACCTGCAAATCCAAAGATCTCAAGAAACGGCACTTCTCAGCTATAGATTTTAACCCTGCACTTGTCACATTAGAGCACCAGATGAGGCTCAATTTCTCAAGTTTTGTAAAGCCTTCACTCACGGCAGTCAGACCAGCATCTGATAAACAGTATGAATCCATTTCAACCTCTTCAGACACACGTTTCTCAGTTCTATGACGAAGCTTTGGATACAATAGTGCTGATGGATCACCACCATGTCTTCTTCCCTGCATACGGGGGCAGAATAGACAATTCAATGACATAGTTATAAACAGTGATCATAACAAGCTCAGTTGCATCTTTCCATGAGATATAAATCCAACTATTGGCTCAAAGCAACTTAAACAAGAAGAAAGGGAAATAAGCATGTCACAAGCTAAAACCAGAACTTTGGGAGTAAATCAAGTGATTTGTGCTGTCAATAAACATTATCCCTAGCAGCTTCTATTGGCCATATCTGGCGTGACTTGTGAGAATAGAGGTATCCTAAAGAATACACAAAATCAGATCTAGCAGTGTGGTCGAAGAGATGCAACAAAATGAAAGGTTAACTCAAAAAGATAACCGTATGGGACCTACGTCAGAGCTCGTTTATACTTCTATTCTCCGAATGCAAAGGCCTGCAATGCCTGAAATTGTTTGAAAACAAATCATTTGAAGAAAGCTGGATTTTCCTGGGTGAGAGTACTTGCTCGTAGCTGTAATTAAACTGAAAATATCCAATAATTTTCGCTCTGAAATATTAAATCTTTATGGAGGAGAAGAAACCACATTCCATGTTGTAAGACTAATCTCAAAGGATTGAATCCTAAATCCCTTTTGATCTGAGGGGTCTCTTCTTTCAAAGACAAATGTTAGAACTATGGCTCAAGTATGGAAGCAAAGAACACACCTACGAAACACAATGCACTAGTTATGAAAGATAGCTTCCCCTCCTCCCTTCCCACCCAGCTACCCATCCCATATCCCTTCAATTATGATCCCAATTAGTTGAAAAACAAAAGAGCCACGAACAGGAATGCCAACTTACCAAAACAACCATTAGAAGAAGGGCCCCACACACTACGGTGCTAATGAAATATCATGTCAAGAAACTGGTAAGGAATGATTTAGTATATATAACTGACACTCGAAACCATCAAAATGACGTCTATTCCTTTTCGAGCTTCATTAGCCACATCTAATGACTAAAATTAAGTTTGCAAATTATTTAGCTGTCTTTGGCTACATCTCAACTAAATTTCGAACTATTCAGTTGATTCGGAGAGCACAGGCAAATATTCAAAAGGCCAAAACAGAACTTACCCATAAATCTTTCCAATGCGCACCCCCCCTCCCCATATTTTTTTGAACGGCATCCAATGCCCCAATTTGACACACTGCTACCTAAAATTACCAACAACCTTACAAAACTTGGACTTTTAAGCTTTAAGTCAGACAACTCCATTTCATGTTTGGGCGCATGAAATTGCCCAATGACCAACTTTGATATACACTACCACCTCATTGGCAGAGAGTTTTTGCAATTCGACTTCTAAGCTTGAGGTCAAACAATACCCATTCCGAACTGTCCCCAATTGATTGGGACATAAGGGTCAGTTTGGTTTGGTTTGGATTATCAAAATGGGTTGGAACAGAGCAAAACCAAACACTACCAATGAAATCCAATCAAAAACTCCACAAAAGAAGAAGAAGAAAAACCTCAAATACTCGAAAATCCAAATGGAACTTCCCCTCAACTCAATCCTGTACCCCAATTAACATAGTTCAACCTAAAATTAGCAAAACTCCGACTTTTAAGCTTGAAGACAAACGATCCCCAATCCAATTCCAATGGTTACCCAAACAAACACTACCAATTGTAATCAAAGCAATCAAAAACTAAAGAATAAAAGACACTAATTGGCCAGCACAGAAATGGAGAGCCTAAACTATCAAAAAACCAAACAGAACTTCCCCTTAATCAAGTGTGCCAATTTGATATATACCGCAACCAAAACCTAGCAAAACCTCGGAAAAGCACACTTCCAATTCCAAATTGGCCAAGTGAAAGTCACTCGATTATCCAAACGGATTAACTACAATTGCAATGAAACCATTCAAAAAACCCCCAAGGGGTTTGCCTAGAGGTCTAAAGCTTAGCACTTAGGGGTTTGCTCGCTTAGGTTCGAAACCTTTAGGTGCTGTAAACTCCTTTGGGTCAGATCATACAGAGCAAAAGCTTAGTCTTTTAATTGGGCTCCCCACAAGTGCGCGGTGGGATTGAGCCTCCCATGAGGATTAGTGGAGGTGTAAGTAAGCTGGCCCGAACAACTGAGTTATTAAAAAAAAAAAATCCAAACACTAGCAAAACCTCGAAAAACCACATTTCCAATTCCAATTTGCAGATTCACGGAACCGACCACAATTCAATAGATACAAACACTAACAATTGACAAACATATCAATAAAAAATAAAAATAAAAAACCTATAAAAGCAATCTGAGACGCTTACGAATTGGCCGGGGGCGGAGAGGTGCTCGTCGATGTAGACGTTCTTAATGTTGACGAAGCGGCGGGCCAGGAGCTTGATGAGGGAGTCGGGGTTGTTGGAGGCGCCGACCCGGATGGTGTCGCGGGTCAGCTTCTCGAGGCCGAGCCAGCGCTTGCACACCAGGGAGGAGGCGTCGCGGCTCGACTTCGAGTCGAGCCGGTTGAGGATCTCCAGAATCAGCTCGTCGGGCAGCGCCGTGTTGATCCGATCATGGCCTCTCATTTTATGGAGAAAAAAAAATACGGAAATTCTTGCGCAAATGCGTTCGTACGTACTCCACTTGTATTCGGATGTAATTGTACGCAGAATGGAGCGAGATGAGAGAGGAGAGATCTCGGAGAATAAATATGAGAGAGAGAGAGAGAGAGAGAGAGAGAGAGAGAGAAGGGGAAAGTGTGGGAATTGAGATAACTGAAGTTTCAGGCAGTCGGTGGATTCGGCGGTTGCGGGAGGGACTCGTGAATACAGATTCCAAAGTGTGTTTTCAAGGAGAGCAATCAGAGCATGTCCGTCCTCCAATTTGGTGATGCAGCAGCAAGTTTACGGAGAAAACAAAAGGGAAATGATAATTGCATTTCAAAAATTGACGCAAGTCCTCCAAAATTAGTGTAATTTTAAATTTTTTTTTATTTTTTGAAGTACGTGTATCAATTTTTGGAATGTCAATATCATTTTCCAAACAAAATCGTTGATTTCGTTGACGGGTTAACTTTTGATTATCTATCTAATTTTGATAAAATTGTTGTAGACGTTCTAACGGCCCCCTCTATATTTGTTCAATAAAAGTGGATCTTACATATGTGTGTTACGAAATGATGTTAAATCAGTTTTTTAAAAAAAGAAAAGATTTGATGTTAAATCGTAATTATTCTTTTCAATGAGATTTTAAACAAAAGGGTAAAGAAACACTTAAACTCCCTTGTCTTTTACTCGCTGTTGATTAAAACTCTTCATCTTTAGAACCAATCAAACACCCATCCTCATTTATCAACTGGTATCACTTAACACCCTTCCGTCCAAATTTTGAACGGAACCTTGCTTCTTCGTCCAAATTAATTTGTTTATGTCACATTTACCGTTCATTTTTTAGGGAAAGATCCGTCCTCCTCATTCTTTCTCTTCTAAAGCTTATAAAAATCTCTTCCTGATACATACATAGTCACCAATATGTTATTTTACCAGCAAAAAATATATTACTCTTTAAGGCATTATAAAACCCTCATCCCAAACTTTTCCTCTAGAATGGGAGGATAAAAGTGACATACAAAAATTAATTTGGATGGAAGTAGCAAAATTCCGTCCAAAACAAGGACGGATGGGTGTTAAGTGATACCGGCTGCTAGATAAGGGGTGTGGTTGGTTGATTTAAAAAATGACGAGTGTTAAGTGATACAGGGACAGCTAGTGAAAGATGAGGAGGTCTGAGTGATTTTTGCCTAAACAATAATGAGCCGGAAACTGACCACTTGCACGGCAGTTTCCGATAGGATTGCCGAAAAGCATACCTCATTTCAATTTATTTGGTTTGTATCTTGATAACCAACGATCGAGATCTGCTTATTACCGAGACGAAATCCAAGCCGTTGGATCTGACGGTTCTGAGGTGCACAATATGGCTCTGTGCACACCACTGCACAACACCATCTCCCAATTCTTTAGACGTTGTCTCACTTTTAAAGTATTTGTTTCTTTTAGTTTGTGAGGTTTTATTTAATTTTGAAATTTTCATTTAATAGAATTAGTTGAAATTAAACCAATTCTGTAATGATATAGTAAATAATTTTATGAATTAAAATATATAATCAATTTCTATTTTGTAGAATAGAACGACGGAGAAAGAAGTACACATGCTAAATTTATGTTTAAGAGCATCTCCATCCTTCAAATCAATTCAAAATCTATAAAATCTTTCTTCCTCATATAAGGTGTCGAATTTGTATTTTATTAATCTTCAATTAAAGTGCCTCTACTGAAATCGTGACATTTTCATAATTTGAAGTTCTTATTTTAAATATTATTCGACATCACTTTTATTTGACTTTAGGCCCCGTTCCAGAAACGAAATAAGAACTTATTTTTTGTGTAATAAGAAGGCTTGTTCCTGAAAAGATTGACCAATTACTTATTTTTTGAGAAGACAATTTCAAGCTCAAAAATCATGTACTTACGCAAATAATTTTCCTATCAATATGGATCTTGTTTGATAGATCTCATTGAGATCTTTAATACGGTGAAAAAAAAATTGAAAAATTATTTCTCATTTACATTATTTTTGAGTTTGAAAACGTGAAATAAGCTGCTTATTTGGATTTTGTGGAACAAACCTTCTTATTTTTCTTTGAGAAGTGGCAAAATAAGTACTTATTTTTTAAGAAGGTTTCTGGAATGGAGCCTTAGTATTCTAAAAGTCGGCCTAGGCGGCCATCCAACAACTAGAGGTCGACTTGTTATTGTATAACATTTTCTATTGCTAAGTTATACATAAATGAACGTAAACTAAAAATTATTCATTTCTTCTAGTTCCACACAATCATCATATAAAAAAACTAATTACATTAGAAATCCAAACACAATCGGGCTGGTGAGACTAGTGAGAGAATGGCGAATCCGTCATCTCCCATACCTCCTCAGCCTTTTACCCACCACCCCACTTCGCGCCCTCCTCAGCCTTTTTCCTACCACCCCACCCTTTTTCCCACCACCCACTTCGAGCCCTCTTCAGCCTTTTCCTTACCACCCCACTTCGCGCCCACACCCCACAACCCTGGCTTACTCCAGAGTCAACATGCCACTCCCATCTCACTCTCCATATTGTCAAACCCGACCTCCACTCCACCGCCACCCTAGTCATGCACAACCACCGAGCCCATCCCTTACTTTCGCAACCACGACGCCTTCCATTTTCTATCACAACTCCAGTCCAAAACCTCCAACCTACCTTCACTCTTTCTAATGTCACACCTCACGATTGAGCGTAGCGAAATTGTAGTAAAACTTCCATTCGATGTTCAAAGGTTTCAGGTGGTGGTTGTTAGAGGTCTGGCGGTTGGCAGCTGTGAAGGAATGTAGAGGTTGCGGTAGGGTGGGGTGCGCGACTAGCGTGGCAGTGGCAAGAGGAGGTTGTCAACTTTTTGTTTCATATTGGTTAAGATATCGGATAATCACTATCAAATATGGGTGCAGCAACCTTTTGATTGCCCTCTGTACCCATCATTTACCTGTAATCAAACTTCTCCCTTTCCTTTTCCCCGAACACATCGTTTAATAAGAGAGATAGAGCAGCACAAGCAAAAACCAACGAAAGAGTTGAAAAAGGTGCTAGACAAAGCAGCGATAGAACAATTTATTTGAGGCCGAATGTGTCCAAAAGCCTATTTAGCAGAAATATAGACTGACAAAGGAGCGATATAGCATTGTTGTTATAACCATATATGTACTACCCGCAGTGGTCTTTGCAGTCAATCACAGATACAGAAAAGCCAAAAAAAAAAAAAAACACAATCCAGGGAATACCCTTGGAGGAAGTGCACCATTGAACTAGTTGTCAGCATTTCTAAGAACCCTCAAAATGGCAAGGAACAGGTTGAGAATATCGAGATACAGAGTGACAGATGCCCATATGTACTCGTCGTATGAGAACCTCTTGATCAGGTTATCGGTATCGTAAACTATGTACCCTGAGAAAATCACGGCACTGATTCCACCATAAATCGCAACTGAGGTGGACCCCAGAGGGAAGAACATCTGCGGAACAGCATTACACCAACCACATCAGGTACGTGAACCATTAATTTAGATGTGCGTGCACATGTAATTGGTCGGGGATATTGGCTCCATTTGTTTCTACGTAAAATATTTCCATGACAAATATTTTCTTGATTATACAGTGTTTGGTTGAACAAAGAGGGAATAAAATACTTTTGTTAAAAACATTTTCCATCCAAAGCCGGAAAATGACTAATGACTTATCCTCGAAAATTCCCTAAGACATTTCCTAATATTCGCTCCACTTGAAGCGCATGTGAACAAAGAGGGAAACAGTGATTCAATAACTTGTGAACCAATCTGTGTAACACTGATGTGGAAGATCAGGAGGCTATGGAGGGGCCCAAGGTTGTTGGGTTCAAGAAGGAATTGTAAAGAAAGTTTTTGCAATATATCTTTAAAAATGTGGCCAAACCTTAAATAAATAAAAAAGTATCAATTTCATTACAACACTTTTACATCGAAAAAATAAATTCTAAAAGGAACAAGCAACAAGGAACATGCAAGAGGGAGGGAAATTTAACCTGGAGAAAGCCAGCCAACATGAGGGTAAAGAGGCTAGTGAACAAGATTGGTCCGAGATAACTGAAGTCCTTGCCCTTCTTAGCAGCCCAGAAAGCATAGCCAGTCAAAGAGGCCACCACGGCTGACGTCAAAATTAATGCTTCAAGAACAATTCTTCCTGTAAAATTCCCAAATCCCGATGCAACATGATATCAGAGATTAGTTTCATGTGATAATTTAAAAGAGGAGAATCATCGTGCAGTCAATATTACGTCTGTTAAATATGATTTAAACAGTTTGAAGAAAGTAAACTAACCATCTGTGTTGGCACAGCTAACACCAACGGTGAGACTAAGGGACACAGTAAAAAGTCCAAGGACAATCAAGTTCAGCGGATGCCTTTGCTGGTACACGTACATGGGCCACAGCACTGTATGTTAATGAGACATAAGCTTGGTATGTTAGCATTCCGATTCCAAACCAGACATGAAATCAAGAAGAATTCTCGACCTATTGCTAATGGTGACTGACCATCAATGGTATATTACTCCATTAAACACCTTCCACATTACATGGCCAGAAATCAACAGGATAAGAGATGGCACAAAAACCAACAGCAATTCAATACAAAAATAGAAGCATGGTGACGTTGTTGCGGACGCGGGAACAATTAATAAATCACTGTTAGTCAAAAAAGTGAAACACGTTCCCCCTTCTTTGTGTTTGGAGCATGGTGACGTTGTTGTGGACGCGGGAACAATTAATAAATCACTGTTAGTCAAAAAAGTGAAACACGTTCCCCCTTCTTTGTGTTTGGAGACTTGTATGTTAGTCAAAAAAGTGAAACACGTTCCCCCTCCTTTGTGTTTGGAGACTTGTACACCATCTATCTACTCAGCAAATGAATTCGCTTAGACCGTGTATGGATCTTGGATTTATGTATGGATACGGGAGGGAAAGAAAGAAAGGAAAAGGACACAAGAAAATTTTCAAAAATTCGTTTCCCTTCCTAGTTCCTACAATTTTTCATCCACCAGTCCAAGAACCAAAACCAACCAAAAGGCAAGCCATGCATATCTGAAATCTAGATAAGGTGGAGAGCAGAACAAATGGTTCAGCAGCCGGCTGGAAATTGGAATCCGGAAGGGGTATTTGGCATTCCATCAACATTTACATTATCAATTGGTCTTTCCAATCACAGCGTTATTATGGACAAAAAGACCTCTTGCATAGTATCTCCTGAATTAGTGTTACAAATCAGAATGAAATATAATCGTGTTCTAACACTTCAGTTCCACAGCAATTTCCAGCATTAAACAACTCTGGAGTCCGGACCATAGAAAACCACAAAAAATCTTCGAAGTACCAAAAGGATCAAATTAAAACCCAAACGATTCGGCAAAAAAAACTTCAGACACTAGTCAGTTTCCAATTTCACATCCCTCTAGTCAACTCATAGAACAATCAAATCCAAACTGGTCAACGCAAGAACAAGACCCTAAATGCATCCCTGTGAACAATCCCCCCTAGTGACCATCAAAGGAGAACTAAGCCTTAATCATGATTAGAATCATTCCCCCCTCCCAATCCAACCCCCCCCCCCCCCCCCCCCCCCCCCAAACAAAAAATTAAAATACTCTAGCCAACAACCAAAGTTACCAAGCAGAGATCAAAGCACAAGTGATCACCCAAGAACAGAACCATAAATCTAACCCACTAAAAAAAAACCCAACGAAGCGAAACCCAAATGATCAGGAGAAATAAACCAAGTCCCCAACAAAGGGGACCTAAACCCAAATTCAGATGCAACCCCCTAAAAGAAAAAGAATACAAATTACAGAAGTGCCCTAGTCAGAATCGTGGATCAATCCAAAAGAACCCTAAACAAACCCTCTAAGAATTGCCCACGCTTCTATATTAACAGATGGAGGTTTTGAGATCTAACCCTAAAGAAACCCCATAGTCAATTTCCCAATTTCACCACATCCCTCTAGTCAATGATCATAGAACCATCAAATCAAAACTGGTCAACGCCAGAACAAAACCCTCGATGCAACCCAGCAAACAATCCCCCGAAATCATCAGAACGAATAAACTAAGACCCTATCAAACGGGACCCAAACCCAAATTCAATTCAACCCTCTAAAAATTTCCCAATTACAGTAATTTCCCAGCCAGAATCAAGGATCAACCCAACACAACCCTAACGAAACACCAAGAATTACCTACGCTACACTATCTACAGATCGAATAAACCAAGACCCTACCAAGGGGGACCCAAACCCAAATTCAATGCAACCCACTATAAATTTTCCCAATTACAGAAATGCCACAGTCAAAATCAAGGATCAACCCACCACAACCCTAAACAAACCCACCAAGAATTACCCAATTACAATATCTACAGACCGAAAAAGTTACGAGATCTAGGGGGGTGGAGGGCTTACAGACGAGGGGAAGGAACAAGAAGAAGAGGAGGAGGCCGGAGTTTCCCCTGAGGAGGTCGTTGATGGGTGAATAGAGGACGGTGACGAAGGAGACGATGGTGGTCAGAACGAGCTGGGCCGCGACTATGCCGTAGACCTTGCGGATGAAGCCCCATCGGAGCTGGTTCTCTCCGTAGCTTAGACCTGGGTATAGGGTGCCCGCCTCTAAGTCTTTGTCATCGCCCTTGGTGCTCAATCTGTCGAATCCGTTCATCTTCTCTCTCTCCTCGATTCTTCTTCTTCCTCTCTCTTTATCGATATGTATGTATCTGAGTGGCCCGTGTGGGTATTGCTATTCTGGTGGACGGGGGTATTTATCTTGAGAAAATTGCAGGAACAACTCCTTGTACTTACGATAAATAAAGAAACGTCTCCGGAGAGTTTATGAATTTGTGAAAACGCCCCTTACTTTTAGCAATCCGTTGGGTATGGGCAATGCTACGGACATGAATCGATATACACAGAAATAACCGAGACCATCTGATGCACATGAATCTGATAAGATAATCGAACAGTTAGGAACTCATTTTATGTCCGGATCTATTGACATTATTTATACCCGTAATATTTTTTGTTGGATATTTAAAATTATGTGCACTCAACTACCCAAGAGTGTGCACAACTATTTGTACCCGTAATAGTTTTTGTACCCGTGATATTACTTTGGAAACTGATTTTCGCATTCTACTTTTCACTGATGGCGCTTCAATTTTAACGTAAAGTTACTAGTAACTTCATAAATAAAGTGGAACGCCAACCGTAAAAACTGAAGCGCAAATATCAATTTCCTATTACTTTTCATGTGTATGTTCACTATTATCCCCTCATCACCACCAATTCCAATTCCCTCTAAGTTGTAAGAGCATGTACACCAGGTAAGCTAAAACTTCTTTTGTAGTTATTGTAGTTATTTTACGGAGGAAAACAACAAAAAAAACAAGGTGCAGCAAATGAGGTAAAAGTGAAAGAAAAATAGAACGGCTCGGTAGAAATATTGATGCACTGTTCACCATGTATCCAATAAACAATAAATTTAATGGAAAATGAAGAAATACTTTGAAACTGGAAAACGAAGAAATACTTCAAATTGGAACAAAGAAAGGCGTGGGATGTCCGGCGAAGTTGGAATCGATCTCAAAGGAGGTATTCAACAAGCGGAAGTCGGCTTGGATTTGTGCAGAGGTCGGCTTGGAAGAGGGCAGAGAGCTAGAGGAGGTTGGCTTGGATCTAGGTTTTGAGTTTCTCTCCTCTCAACAGTGTATATTGTATGAATATATGAGGGATAGAGAGAGGATGATAGAGAATCTGGTGTAGGCTGGAAAGGAAAAGTGAATGGGTAAAATATAAAAGTACCTTTTTGAGTGGGTAAAATTGCTATCCTTGGTGTACATGCTCATTAAAATGTAACCACTCATCTTTTTTTCGGTTCTACAAATGAAAAGAAAGAAAAGTATTGATTGATTGTAAACCAGAGGAAGGAAAGTATCAAGTAATAACCTAACTTTATGGTTTTGAGGTTGAAGATATTGTTGTGTGGAATGACGTTTGTAAACCCCTACGTTTGATAGTGAGCACGGACAAAGTTAGACTCAGAGACCATTTAAATACACATTGTAAACGTTGGAGATGCAATAGATGTGATTTGTATATTAGGGACCTGAATGACGTTTCGCCAATACATTGGGGACCATCATAAAAAAAAAAAACTCCAAGGAAAATAAAAAGTGAGAAAGACAAGTGTGAATGCTTTTCGTTTTAATTCTGCTTTAACTTTCAGATTAGGAACCAAACAAGCCGATCAAAAAATAAAGGGACCAAACAAGAAATCAGGGAATAGTATTTATTTATCATCCCTTTCTCTTTCATTTTCCTAGATTCCAAACACAGCCATAATCTTGACAGAGAAATAGGAAAAATGAGAGGGCCTGGTATTTTCATCACTGCATCAGAGTAAAATAGACAAATACAGAGGCACCTCTCAGGTTACTAAAATTGTTACGTCAACATTTGATTAGGGGTAGATGGAGGTTTATAGATCCGGATAGGAAGGAACAACTAGCCTTTAAAAACAAGCAGGAATATCCATCAGGATGTTAGAGAGTCAACCTCAATTCTTTGACAAAGTCCTAGCCTGCTTCAAAATATACTCAACACCCCTAGGTATTGTCAATTTCTATCGAAAATGGGAAATATTATTCGGTGCTCCTGGGTACTTCACGGGGTGCCCCGACTCCTCAACTACACATTCAAGTGGGGCCAGAATTAAGTTTATGAATTTCACATGGTGGTAGGTATTGGAGTACCACATGACGGTGCCCAAGAATATAGAATAACTAGTCAGAAAATAGAGCCAGAAAGTCTCTGTCCTTCACTCAAGCTATCTTCTGTAGTTATAATCACCCTCCATTTAGTAGACCACAATACCACATTTGTTATGCGTGAAGTCTAGCCTTCCCTAGTACCACCACCATGAAAACAGAGCTCATGTTTTCTGCAATTCAAAGGCCTTTTCCTAAAGACCTCTGCAATCCAAACACTGTAGGAAAAGACGAAGAAAATGCCTATGGTAATCATGTTCAACTTCATAGCAAGTTCATAGTATCATCTTTTAGTCTTACATTCTAAGAATAAGACATTCAAAATCAAAATGAAGTTATCTCATTTGTTAGGCTTCCACAAATAATGGACTACGATGAACCACAGTCAATATAAAAAAAGACTTTCATGTAGCCCTCTGTAAAGATACAGTTTCTTAAACTCGGCTTTTCTAGAAATAACAAATCCATCCACAAGGTTATCCAACAACTTGCTGTAAAATTTATACCACAATTACTGAAAATTTCTCCAAAGCATCTGCACACGTGAAGATATGAACCAGAGCTAAGAAATGCATCATAGCATGGACTTACCAAAGATTCCTACAATAACAACCATAGTATAAGAGCAAGTTGTCCACGCACAAAAAAAATGGATACTTGGACGGTTGTCTTTACCCTATCTTACATCTGCTTGGAGCGGAAGTCGGGTGTGGATATGTGTAGTGTCGTATTCATCAGAGGACTGTGGGACATGCCTGGATGTTCCTGAAAAGATTGGAAAAAATCAGTAGAACTTACAGGGGAATACCAAAAGCAATCTAACAAGTTAACAACGGATGGAAGCTGGCAAGAACCTACAAAAGATGTGGACCATCCTGTGCTACACATAACCATCAAATACCATGGCTATACAAAAGCAAGACAGCTGCAAATAAGCAGCAGCTAGAACCACTTGGAGCCCAGATCTGAAACAGAACCCCAGCCACATTTTCACATCCGCATGCCCCAGCAACGTCAACAAACACAGACAAGGATCTCAGCAGCCTCAAAAGGATTGAGAGTGGAGATTTTATTCAGATCGGTTACACGGCCTGTCTCAATTTGGTGCCATCTGTTCAGATGGAAGCCACAGAGTTGCTCAAAAAACTAGAATATGTGAGGGACAAAAGACAAGGTCCTTGGAAGTTGAATGAGTTTTGTCAAGCAAGAGAATGTCAAGAATTACCCGTTGAGGGAGCATGACAGATAGGAAAGTTAGATCCCCTGATACCCCTAGAGGGGATGATGTCCTAGTAAACTGATGGCATCTTCTCGACCAGATTACAGTTCAACTGCCCCTTCTTCACTCAAAGGCCTGATTTCCATACTTCCCAGAAGGCACTGAAGTTGCTTCCAGTACAAGAAACAATTTCTTTTATCGGCTTCCAATACAAGAAAATTGACCACCACAGAAAAATGTTAGGCACCAAAATTAGATATTATACGTGCACATCTAACTAAATAAATTAGGGTTACAACAACAGGTCGATATTCAAATGCCCCCCCAAAGGTCCATTCTAGATATTTTTCTAGAGTCTCTGGTTGCAGAAGTGAAATTAATAATTATACCCACAATAACAGTTCATATTATTTGTTGCACCCAGAGAATGAACGGAAACCTAAAGAAATGGTACCATATTTGAAAGGCTCAGTTCAACTGCAGAGGTAGGTCAAATTTGTTCTAGCGGCCAGCCACACGTTGTCAAAGCTTCAGCACTAAAGGATTTCTACCACTTGAAACTAACGGATTTGAAATTTCCTTTCTCTAATAATAAGGTAAGCTTTCGTCATGGGCTCTATTCTCTATTTGCCAGGCGAAGGTCAGTCTCTTTCATTTTTATATTGAACAGGGATTTGACCAACTCGCACGAATCGTTTCAGATATGGAAACTTCAACCCAAGTAGTAAATTTGATGTTGGCATGTCACATATACTGCTGCCGCCTTACTTCCACTTTTATGGTCAATCTTGAAACTAGTCTTTGCATCTAGTTTCAATCACGTTCGGAGGTCTAAGTTGAAGGCCCAGTAATTTTAATCATGTAACTTCAGCTTGATATTGACAGTCTACAAGACTATATGAATTAACGCAGACACAAATTTTTCTTATAACCTCTAAAAGCCCTTATAGGCCATGTGGGGCACAACAGTAATTCCAATATTCTTTCTTAATAAACCAACAAAGGTACTGGTAACAGAAACCTGCACTGTCTCACAAATTCACCTAAAAAATTGTTAGTTCACAAGCAGCATGGTCATGGATGCCAGGCTTATACTAACTGAGCAGAGATATTTCCCTACGTGAACTATGAGCTAAGTTTATGGAGACCTCACAGTAAGCATCAGAAGTATTCATGAAATTTCCCTGAGATGCAATGAGAGAACGCATATGCAACTAAGTAAAGTAGTAAACAATTCTAAAAGATTTATTTCATACAAATGTACAACAATCAGAGCATAGTCTCGTCTAAATAAATGATAACAAAGTAAGAAACAAAGAAGGGCCGAGAAGACCTCTGCTGCGGTAATTTCTTTCTGCAGGATACCCCCCAGACACGTCTCAAAGTGAAGGGAATTCTTATCACATAGTTTGTCAACCAGAGAATGGAAAAGTACATTGACTGAGTGCATAACCTACATGAAACATATAATCCAAAACGAGTAAGACCTCATCCAGTTTATCTCCTACTCCTCATGAGAGACATCGAATTAGTATCTCAAAAGTTTGTTTTCAAGGTCTGAGCTAACTTTTCAGCATTTCACTCAACCATTACAATTACATCCCTTCGGCAACATACCCTTTTTCACATGAAGGACTTCTGATTCCAATACCGCCCACAAGGCACTGAAGGTGCTTCCAATACAAGAAAATTGACCACCACAGAAAATATTAGGCACCAAGATTAGATATTTAACGTGCACAATTAACTAACCAAATTAGGGTGGTCACAACAATGAGTTGATATTCAAATGCCCCCAACAAGGTCCATACTGGACATGTCTCTAGAATTGTCGGATTGAAGAAGTGAAAAACTTTAATAACACCAACAATAACGTTCGTACCATTTGGTTGTTAGTTGCTACCAGAGAACCAGTGGAAACCTGAACACATGACATGTAAAAGGCTTACTTCAATTGCGGAGGTAGGTTGAATTCGGTCTGATGGCCATGCTCATGCACACGGCGTCCAGTCCTCAATGCCACAGAATTTCAAATAGTTGGAACTAATGGATTTCAAAGTCGATAACAAAAACTAATGAATTTCATCATTTCAAACAGAAAGGGTAACATCAACCCCGGTAGTAAAATTGACGTTGGCCTTACACTGCTCCCTGCTTATTTCCCCTTTCATAGTCCTTTTTTTTATTGCTCAGCGCTTTCATAATCAAAATTGAACTAGTATTTGCACCGTGTTTCAATCACGTATGGAGGGCTAAGTTGAAGTGTCAAAACTTTTGGTTAAGTAACTTCAGCTTGATAGCGACAGTCTACAAGACTATATAAATTAGCACAAGCATAATTTTTTTCTAATATTCTCTCAAAGCTTCACAGGGCTATAGTGACCTTAATTTCTCTAATTAAGGTTGCTGGAAGTGAATGTGAAGTACAACTGTACGACAATAATTGCAATGTTCTTTCTTCATAAACAAAGAAAGGTATTGGTAATAGAGGCCTGCACTGTATAACAGATTCACTTCAATCATTGCTAGTTCAAACAGAAGCATGGTCACAGATGTCAGACTTATACTAACTGAGCAGAGATATTTCCCCAGAACTATGAGATAAATTCACATGACGTACATGGAGACCTGACAGTATGCACTAGAAGTATTCGTTGTATTCATGAGATTTCCTATGGTGTAACGAAAGAATGCAACTAACTTTAACCATTGTCGAAGATAGGTTTCACAAAATACAACAACATAGTCTCATCTAAATAGATAATGACCAAGTAAGATAAACAAAGAAGTGCTAGAAGACCTCTGGTGCGGTAATTTCTTTCCGCATGATAAACCCCAGACACGTCTCAATGTGAAGAGTCTGAAGAGAATTCTTCTCACATAGTCTATCAACCACATCTTGGCAAATACTTTTTCTCAGTACATAACCCACATTAAACATATAATCCAAAACGAGTAAAACCTCATCCAGCTTATCTCCTTGTGAGAGACATTGAATTAGTCTCTCAAAGGTCTGCTTTCGTGGTCTGAGCCCACTTTTCAGCATTGCACTCAACCATTCCATACCTTCGGCAACATACCCTTTATTGCTCAACCCAGTTATGATGAAATCATAAGTACAAACTGCTGGTTCTATGCCCCTATTTTGCATATCTATCCACAAGATTTTTGCTTTGTCCAAATCTTCCATTTCACAAAGCTTTTCTATGAGGGAAGTATAAGTGGAAGCTGACGGCTGCAAGCCCTGCTCCAGAAGTTCGTCCAACAGGTTCATACTTTCACGTATCTTCAATTCTTTGCATAAACCTTGAATCATTGAATTGTACGTGATTATGTCACGAGCAATTCCCTTTTCGTCCATTTCTTGAAACAACTCACAAGCTTCCTCTGTTCTTCCATGCAAGCAAAGCCCACTGATCATAGTGCTGTAACTGACTGTGGTCTCTTTGTAACCTCTACAACACATTTCCTTGTACAACTCCTTTGCATCTTCAATATAACCAACTTTACACAACCCATAAATGAGCGCATTATACGTGTATTCATTTGGAAGAATTCCTTTCCGAACCATCTCAAACCACAACTTCCGTGCATCCCCAATCCTTTTCATCTCGCAAAGACAGTGTATCATAGTTGTATACATGACCCTATTCGGAGCATACCCTCTATCTTTTAAATCATTGAAAATCCGAAATCCTTCACGCCAAACACCCCTCTTGCAAAGGTTGTTGATTATTTCCTGATACGTATAAATATCAGGCCGACAGTTCTTCGCAATCATAGTATGAAGGAGTGCAGAAACGCTAGAATACTTCCCATCCTTACAAAACCCAGATATCAACTTATTAAAAGCAACATTACTAGGAACAAAACCATCTTCCAGAACTTGTCTCAGTAGCTCATAACCTTTCGAAACATTATTATCAATGCAAAAAGCTCGAATCAAATACTCAACTGTATCCACGTCCCCCACAATGCCATTATCCATCATCTCCCCATACAACTTCCAAACAACATCAATCTTCCCAGCTTGAACGGAACCAAACAAAGCCAAATTCCACGTCTCTAATGCCGGGCAAAAACCAAACTCTTTCAAGTGATCAAACACATTCAATGCTTCCTCAATCGACCTGTTATCACAAGTTTCACACAGACATCTAATGTATCTCTCCAAAGAATCCGGTTGAGGAGTAAAATCTACATAACCCAAAAAAGACTTGGCAGCGCTCGTAGCTTTGGCCTCCACAAGACTATCAAAAATCACACTACACAACAACTTATCCGGCACGAATCCACGGTTAGTAGAACTAAGCCAGTAAAAGAAGCGAAGAGAGAGAAAGGCATTGTTTTGCTGCTTGAAAATCTCATGAAAAAACTGTAGGTCGAGGAAATTGACGCTAGGGTAATCAGAGACTAGGGTCTGTTCCCACCTCGGCCGGGTTCGGATTACCTTAGAAACCTCTTTTGCGATCTGGGTCAAGCCCTCGAGCTTGTTCTGGTGATGGGTCTGAACGAATTCTTCGCCGCCGCCGCCGCCGCCGAGGGATCGGATTTGGGGATTGGGGTTTTGGATTGTGCGAGGTGGGTTTTGGCGGTGGATAAGGGTTTTGAAAGAGGGTGGAGGTCTGGCCATTCACTGCCACTGGTGATTTTATTGGGTGTTGGGGTTTTTGTTTCTATTTTTTGGTTAAAAACAGATTCAGAAGATGTAGGAATGGGGGCAAAAGTATAGAAGCGTTACCAATTGTAGAAGCTCAAAGCAACTGAGGATGAAAGGAAGTGTTACCAGGTGTTGATCAACTACGGTGGTTCGTACTACGGTAGTTCCTCCACTTTGTGAGCATGCGTGTTGGGTGAATCCGGTCCGGGCCGTGTGTTGGATGAATCCAGGCCGTCCGTGCTGATGGAGACAACATGCATGATACCCCTGGAATTTTTGTAGAGCTCACTGAAAAGTGCTATATACACACAAAAAAGTAAGTAATGACTTCACACAAGAGATAAGCTTGATCAAATATTGATTGGTGGAGTATATCAAAAATTGAATTTTAATTTGTAAAATGAACTGTTTGATTTTTTAAAGTTGATGCACGGACGGGTGCGCGAACGCGAGCGTGAAAGCGTTTGCCAAATACCTAAAATTCATGAATGCGAGAATTGAAAACGGCGCGAGTGTAAAACCACAAATGAGAGCACGAATGCAAGCCATTTTTGTAGTATTGTGTGACTAAGGTTTTACTCAAAATTTTCACCACATTGTGGGAGACCCAAGCCCAATACCAAGTAGTATTGTGTGACTAAGGTTTTACTCAAAATTTTCACCACATTATGGGAGACCCAAGCCCAATACCAAATTACAAATGGCTAGTTTCTGGAGGTGGTGGGCGGTGGTCGTCATTTTTTCAATGCTGTTTGGCGACTTCTGGTGGGGTGGCGGTGGTTTCTGACGGTCGTAGGAGGTGCACAAGTCTCCAGCGAGGGTAGCAGGATCCGAATTGAGGGGCTATGAAGGTCGCCGGTTGGGTATGGCGGTCGCCGATCCTGTAGTAGTAGCAGTGGTGAAAGGAATTTACGGTTCACAAAATGACTAAAGAGAGATTTTACACATATTTTTGAGCAAGGGCTAGAGATACACTCTTGCCCTGTGGAAGAAGAAATTTTATGACAAAGATAGGTTAACTTTTTATAAATAGCAGTTAGTATTAATTTGTTTTAGGAAAATGATTTTTAATCTATTCTTGCTTTTATAAATGGACTATAAAATTTTGTCTATAAAATTACATAATAGGTGAGTTCATGCTATATTTTTTGTCTTCAGACTAATGCCAAAATACCACTTGTTTTTCCCTTAAAAATACCACATATACCATTCAGTCCACGAAGTTAAGTGAAATGAGTTGTATTGAACAATGGGTATTTTGAACTAAAATACCGAAACTATCATTTTGACAATAGCGTGAACGCATCGATTACCCCAAGGAAGGTATTATATGACCCCGCGTGAGGGGAGAGTTAATCCAGACTTTTTGAAACAACACAGAAAACTAACCGTGAGACTTGATAGATGTTCCAAATTAGTCCTCTCTCTTTCGGGCAGGCTACTTCATTACAAACCAAACCAACCATAAAGAGGGGATCAAGGGTATATACCCTTTGAATCCAAACATCTACAGCAGAACTCAGGAGAAAAACATAACACATCAGACGAGGGGAAAAACATATCCCAAAAACTAGATCCAAAGCGATCCAAAGCCGCAATAGCCATAGAACAACACACTCGCTATAACAGTGTTTTGGACACGATTGTCCGGAGTTGTGTTCTAAAAAATCGACAACCCAGGGTTGCTTGCAGAAATGGTCTCATGATCCTCCCGGAAAAGAGAATGAAAGTCATTAGACTCGGTACAAATACTTATATGAAGATGCAAATGACTGATTGCCAATACCACAGCATCAATGAGGTAAGCAATTGCAAGGCATTGTCCCTGAGCTATGTAGCTCCTCATAAAGTATCCCACCAATCTTGAAATACATGTTGAAACAATACTTACTTTCACTTTTGTAGAAAGCACATTGACTGCATGGCCACGACGAATCACCAAAGTAGAAAGGCTTCATTGATAGTGATTTCCAACAGAATCTATAAAAGACAAGCTTTTATGCAGGATTAATGAAGTTGGATGACGGGTGGAGTGAGGTCTTCCGCAGACCTATTTCTAACCATTATAATGTGATGAAAGTATAAAAAGCATGCAAGTCCCAAGTAATGAGGTCTGGACATTGAGAGAAATCTGTAAAATATTCCTACACATTTCAATCATACCAAAAAAATTATGGGAGTTTTTCAATAAAATTACTCTCGACTCCCTCTGTGTGTGTATATTTGTCAGACTATTTATTAAAGTACTACTAAATTTTTAGACCTTCATCTTTTACAGTCCTTTCTGTGTAATTAATAGGGTGAGGTGAACTAACATATTTAGTCACAAATATACGTTACTTATATTTTACCCACACATAAATGTATTATTTTAAAGAAATTATGAACACTCGTGTTAAGTTTTTACTTAACGATACAATAAAAAATGTAAAATGATGTTGGGAGCTTGAGGATGATTTTGCATCTCACATTGTAAACTTCTATTTTAAATATAGTGGAATCTTTCCATTCATGAGGAGTAGATGTTGAGGCCAAACCATGTAAAAATTTGGTGTGTGCTTGTTTCGTGTGTGTTTATTATTTTTTGGCTGCGCTTCTAGTGCGGCTGGGATCAAAATAATGACAACCCTACGAAGGTGGCCACTTGGAGTTTCACGGTGGTGTGGTAGTCGTAGGAGAGAGAGAGAGAGAGAGAGAGAGAGAGAGAGAGAGAGAGAGAGAGAGACCTGAGTTGCAATGCCGACGGCAGATTGTGGCGAGAAGCAGCTATAGTAGTAGTGGATGGTGTTTCTGGTTCAAAGGGGCTGGAGATGCTTATTCCAATGAGCTAGAGCATTTACTCATTTTTACTCGATGAAAGAAGAAATTGAATAAGGGCTAGAGATGGATCCAAACATGTACAACATAAAACAAGAGGGAAAAAAAAACATCAGACTAGGGGAAAGACATCCCAAAAACTAGATACAAAGCCCTTGGAGCAATCAAAGCCGGCCTCGACTTTTCAGTGGCCAAGAGTGAAGATGAAATATTTCTTTTTGTTGGACTATTATAAGGGATGTCAAGATAGAAGGGCCCTTTCAAAATTTGTAAACTTCCAAGCCTCAAGCGGCCTCCAAAGCTTTAGCTCAGAACAAACTTTGGTAGCACTAGAACAACAAACTCACCCTAAAAACTTCCAAATTAAGTTCTAAACATTCTATGAGACCAGTGTGGTACCAGTCACTATAGAATTTAACGTAATTGACATGAAAATAACGTCCAGAAAGAACAAACGGGCATCCAGGTTCGTCCACAGCGTTTATTTTTCACATAGGGTAAGGGCATTTGACCAAAGTTGTCAATACTGTACCGGCCAGCGTACCGTTTTCACTACTGGAATGGTACGTACCGGTACCGGGCTGTATTCCGGTACCGCTCCGGATTTACCGCAATTAATATTATATATATTTAATATATATCTACCATTTTTAAAAATTTTAAGTGTAAACATAAACAAAATCTATAAAAAAAAAAAAACGTAATTTTGTACCGGCCGGAACACCGGAAAATGGCCGGAACAGACCGGTATTGTCCGGTACACCAGGTATTGGCCGGAACAGGCCGGTATTTCAACCGGAACGGAACGCGACTCTTTGCGTTCCATTTAAGGACCGGTACGGTACGTACCGGCCGGTACGGAACGGATTTGACAACTTTGCGTTTGACATCCAAGACCTTAACAGTTCCTCAAAAAGAACAGCAACATGAGATAAAAGCTCGAAACAACAAGAAGTTCAAATTTCCAGTACTCCCTTGTTCAGTTTTATTAAGCTGCCGCACACATGAAATATATTTATACCATGTCTCTGTCTCTTTCCTCGACAAGTATTCAGTCTCAATCGAATGGTTAAACGGTAGGCATTTGTACTCATCGTTAGAATTTTGTAGATCCTTGAAAGTAAATGCAGAATTCAAGCAAATAGCTCATAACACAAGCCCAATCAAAGCTAGTCAATACAAGAAAATTGATCAAGAAAGAAGACAAAACTAAGATATGCAAGGCTATAATCAAGGGCCAAGAAGTTGATCAAAAGCCAGCATCCATCAGAATTCAAGCTCGAGAATCAACCATTGTCAACACTCAACAGGGAAGGATACGAGTGCTTCTGAATGAATTCCTGATAAAGATGCTAACTCTGCCATCGCTAAAACATGCCAGATAATATTGCTACAACATCGAGTAATTCTGAAATGAGTGAAGGGAATGTGCTAGATAACAGAAACCAACAGACCACGGCTGCTTGCAGAAATGGTCTCATGATCCTCCTGGAAAAGAGAATGAAAGTCATTAGACGCAGTACAAATACTCAAATGAAGATACAATTGATTGATTGCCACTACCACAGCATCAATGAGGTAAGCAATTGCAGTGCATTGTCCCTGAGCTATGTAGCTCCTTATAAAGTATCCCACCAATCGTGAAATACAAGAGAGAACAATACCCACTTTCACTTTTGTAGAATGCGCATTGACTGCATAGCCTTAACAAATCACCAAAGTAGAGAGGTTTCATTGATAGTGATTTCCAACAGAATCTATAAAAGACAAGCTTTTATACAGCATGGATGATGTGAGAGTGAGGTCTTGCGGACTGCAATCTCTAATCATTATGATGTGACAAAAGTAGAAAAAAACATGCGAGTCCTAAGTAATGAGGAGGAGATGGAGTAAAATTCCCAAAAAACACTTTGTTTCTAGATAACCAAATGCACCAAAGTACACATGAAACCTTTAAAAAGATGGGACTCCCTAGAATGTTTGCGATTGTAGTGTCATTCTCCTAACCGTAGTACAACAAAGAGGCAATGCTGTGGACAACAGATGGTCTGAATCCCAGCCAAACAAACTAATAACTCCACAAAAAAGGAAAGCTCTCTTTTTTACAGAATGGAACCCCCCCAGAATGTTTGCGAAGATTAGCATTGTAGTGTCATTCTCCTAACCTTAGCTGCTGCAGACAAAGGACGGCCTGAATCCCAGCCAAACAAACTAATAACTCAAATGAATGTCCATGAACCATGGATGGTTGGTTTAGGAAGACAGGGGTAACTTTTCTCTCATACGTTTGCTTCTTATTCAAAAGGGGAAAATAAGTTGAAGTCGCGGTGAAATCCTCATCGTTAGAAAATCCCAAAATGAGTCAATCCAAGAAGCCAAATGAACATACATGGAGTGGTCAAATGAACAAAGCGGTACAGGAAGTAAGCAACCATACCACAACGGACAATACCATATTTGAATAATGCCAAACACCCTGGATAAAGCAAAATTCAGTTATGACTGGTAATAAGAAACTGAAACAATGAAGTAAACTAAGCCAAATAAAACCACAACTTGTGTTCGTATCAATTGGATCAGCAACATGAATTCTTCTTTGTTATTGTCCCTGCCAAAGGCTATATACTTAGAGGAGTTAAACAAAATCATCCAAGGACCATCGGCCCACATTCGTCAGTGCTCTCCTTTCCAAGAAAGAATGAGAGGATATCGTCATCGTCATTTGCGGATTTGTGTAAAAGTAGTTTTCACAAAATCGTCATTGACAAACATTACTTTTCCTATGTCTTGTCTTTCTTTTGATTCACATAAAGAATGATATGACTCCACCCTCACAATCCAACTAAACATAAGTATTGCTGAAAACAAACTGAAAAGACCAATAAATATTTCAACTCTACTCTATTCTATTCAATATTTAAGCAAGATTTCTAAGTCGAAAAATATAAGCAATTGCATCATTGAAAGCATCATAATGAAGAAGAGACAGCTGTGCAACAATGAAAACACATACCTAATGAGTAAATCCAGTGAAGTCTGTTTAGTAACATAGCCTCGTGGGTGAAACAAGGCTTTCCACATAAGTTCCTGCTTCAAACTGAGCTGGACGGCCATGAACCACTAGCTCCTTGGATTCCTTCTCTCGTGTATCAAAGAGGACTAATTTGTATCCTTCTACGTTAAACAAAAATTGACCGGTCCTAGATAAACTCAAGGGTCGCCAAGACTCATATCTATTATCACAAGTGACTGTAAATTTTGTCCAGGAATCTCTCACACCATACTCTTTCATCACCCAAGCATCTAGACAGCCAGGATCATAAAACTGCTCAACAAACACACAAAGGCACCCTCCAAGAACACAAAGTTGGTCAACGGTACAACCCAGAGCTGGGGATGACACAGTTCGAAATTTTTCATCAGCTAAACCAAGTGCAACGATAACATCATCCATACCATTACTAGCTACCCAGTGTAGTGCACCACAAACAAAAGCCCCCGATTGATGCTCAAAATGTGAATGATCATACGGAGAGTTCTCAACCCTTCTCCAGGAATTGGTTTTTAAAGCGTACACACTGACTAGATTATCAGCACTCTCAGTTTCTCTATGATGATAAGAAATATTTACAACTTTGTAATCATCAATGGACGAGTCATAACCAAGCCCATAATCAGCGAAAAATTTACCCTCAATTGTAAAAGGAGATTCCGGTAATTCTCTAGATTCTCTAGTGGAAGGGTTTACCAAAGAATAATTGAACCATACATCGAGCATCAATACCAAGCCATCACACGAACCACCAATCTCATCACAGCAGCTAGGGTTTTGGTCTGGTGCGAAATCTAGGTGCACTGCCAATGATTGGTGCCTGAATTGGGAAGAATCGAGTTCCACGGAGTACAAATTACAAAAAAAATTACCGAGGATAAGACGCTCGTGTTGGCTGTTGGTGCTGCGATTGAGGTGTGTCGTGATGAAATGAGGGTGGGAGATTAGAGATTGCCACGATTTCGAAACGCACCTGAATCTGCAGAGAGAGACGACGGGGAGTCTCGAGAGTATGTCGGAGATGATCTCGTCGGGAAGGTTTCGCATCGCTGGATTGGGGGGAGAGAGATATTTTTCCGAAACGTGGCATATCACTGACATTCCAGTGTAAGCAATTTCAACAACAGAGAAGCTACGTGCACAGCAGCTTGTGCACAGCAGCTATGCACAGATCCCATTTTCTCTCGGCTCGGGTCTCATAAAAATGATCGGAGCCGCTCATTTTGTTATAAATATGTCGTTTAAGATCTCTGTAAAAAATGAGTTTCGTTCGATATCGTTAGAGGCGTTAACAAAACACCCAAAATCTCTTCAGAATCTAGAAGCGGCTCCGATCATCTTTATGAGACCCGAGTCGGGAGAAAATGGGATCTGTGCACAGCTGCTGTGTACAAGCTGCTGTGCATGTAGCACACCTCTTAAGTCATTGTAATTGATGTGAGTTCTCTTCACCCTATCTTTTTTTTCTTTTCTTTTTTCATTTTCAACAAGGAAGATGAACATTAAAGAAGATTAACATTACTCTCATTTCTATTGGTCGAAGTGGTGTGGATTTCACAACAAAGTGATATCATACTTACCAAAAAGTGTAAGCATGACCTCAATCACCATTTTGATCAATAAAAGAGAAGGTATTTCAACTAATAAAAAGATAGGGTAATATTCACAAAATTGCACTTATGTTCAATTGAGATCATAACCAATCACCGTATTCTCTCTTGTGACATGGTAGATCAAATAAAAGTTTTTATCAACGTCAACTTGGGAAAATTTCTCTCCGCTGAAGTAAACTGTGACCGGTAGAGTCAACAAACTACGATAAAACAACCTATATCATTTGGATAAAAGTTTTTTTTTCCGTGAAAAAAAAAATTGATTTTGTTACTTCCCTTAGCAATATTATTTTCAAATATCTACAACGTTGGTTTTTTTTTTTTTTTTGTTGGGTTCACAATTTCCTTTTTGCCCCATGGGGGTTGCTCAAGCCTTTGGGTTTCTAGGGCTTATCCATTGGCAGGCTCTAACCATATGGTGCTCTTGGGCTTTCACCACATAATGGTGTGAGAGCCATGGACTTGTTAGTGGAGCCCACATCAACGTGCAAGGAAGAAGTTCCTTGAAACAACACGTGATGGTGCTTGAGGGGTAATTAATTATTTTTTGCAAAAAAATTAGCGGAATTGTTCTGCAGGTCTAACTAGTGACAAAGCATTATAAAGTGTTAGAGCTTTCTAGAAAGGCACATAAAAAAAATCTTCTCATTCTAAGGGAAGGGATTGACTGGCCTACTCCACCCGGGAAACATGCCATTCGACAGGGAGATTCTGAAGCCATAAATTTTGCGTTTGTGGATAGAATTCCCCGAGAAGGCTAAAATAGCAATTCCTACGCGCAATTTGATGCATAATACTATAATGGAGATTGATGCTGCTTAGCCGAATGCAAAGCAATAGCGGGAGAATCGCTTCGAATGTTCAAGCTCAGAACTTTATGCTGCTTTGTCCCGAGTTAGACTGGCAAAATAGTTCTGCTATATGTGCTATTTATAATAAGGACAAAAATTATAAAGAAGAAACTCAATTCCAAGAATCAACTTCCGTGATATGAAAATTTACTGGAGTATATGTTAGTAATTCAAATGATAGCCAATAGTCGAATGTATGTTCAAAATCTCAGATCTCAAGTGCAGATCCATTGAGCAAGAACACAACTAACTGTATACCATTTCTTCCTTCTTTTTTTCTCCGTGCCGTTAAATCTTGTTGCCAGTAGAATGCAAGAATGAGAGAATGACCTGTTTGTAAAACGGAAAATAAGTACTTAAAAAATAAGAACCTTAGCGGAACGGGGCCCCAGTTCATTTACAGTAAACCGTCGTGTTAAGAAGAAAGCCTCAATGCTCAGCCAAATACAGTGATTGACCAATCCCTGACCAATTTCAACCAACAAACGCATGTTTTATTTTTTTGGGTAAGAAAACCAACATAGAAAAGCTTGCTTAGAACAATCCCTAACATGGAAAAGCAAAGCTACTTTCATTTGAATCAGAAGCAGCCCAAGTTAATTCAAGGGGAGCTTACAACTCAACAAGGAGTATAAACATTCGATGGATCAACGATAGAAAAAACATCCGGACATACATATTATACATGAATCACCAAAGAACACGGCAGAAACAAACCAAGACATAATTGATTTTCCGAATCAGTCTTACCGGCAGCCAAAGAGATCAGTGTCGGACCAGTAACCAGCCTTTTGCTTCGTAATCAAAGTAAATAGCTTGAAATAATCCCCAAAAAGAAAAAATCGGTATGAGTTTTAAGGCAAATACATCACGTATTCTTCACTGACATGCATGTAGTTTCAAGTTCGGGCGAGGCCATTCAATATCCAAGGCCTTAATTGCTCCTTGCAAAGAAAAGCGATACGAGACAAAAAATCGAAACAACTAGTACAAATTCAAATTCGCAATACTGTCCCTTGCTCGGTACTACAATTCAGCTGCTAGCACAAATTTATACTGTGTTTCTCTATTTCTCTCGTACACAAGCCATTTGTTTCAGTTGAAAGGTTAAATGGTCGATCCTTCAAACCGGGAGCATTTTACTCCAAGTACCAAGTGTGTTTGCTGCAGGATGTCGGCAACAAATTAGAGGAAAATATTTACTCAATAAATACTATAGTATAATTTTACAGTGTGTTTTCATACATCTAACCTGTAATACAACGTACAATGCAGCATATGCCTAACAAGAGTAACAACAGATTTTTTTTGGCATAAAAAGAAATTCATTTATAAGATAATCACAAGCAAATATTTCATAGTACAACCCAATCAAAGCTAGTCAGTACCAAGAAAAATGAAACAAGAAAGAAAAAGACAGAACAAAGATTAGATATGTCGCGTGGCAATCAACAGCCAATACGTTGATCCAAAGGCCGCATCCAGCAGAATTCAAGCTCGATAACTTGCATCAACCATCGTCAGAAGGGAATGATAGAGATGTTTCTGAATGAATTCCTGATAAAGCTGCAAACTTGGTCATCTGATAAAACTGCAAACTTCGCCATCGCTAGAGCATGGGGGATAATACATATTGCTATGGCATAGAGTAAATTATACATAAGTGAAGGGATTGTGCTAGATGAAGTTGACAAACAACAGGGTTGCAATTGCAGAAAATGGTGTCATAATCCTCCTGGAAAAGTGAATGGGAGTCATTAGAATCAATACAAAAACGTGTAGCTGTGTACGAATATACAAATGATTGAATTATTGAAAAATAATAGCTACCCACTTTTGTAGAATGCACATTGAAAGCATGGCCTCAATAAATGACCAAAGTAGAAAGGATTCAATAAACGATATTATGCACCAATGTTGATGTTGGATGATGTGTGAAGTGAGAGGCAAGGTCTTGCGCAAACCTATTCTCTAGTCATTGAAGGTTGGAAAGCAGTGGAAAAAACATGTGAAGTATAAGAATAAAAATGAGAAGCCTCCTAAATAATGTGGATGGGAGATGGAGTAATTCTTGAAAAACTACATTGTTTCTAGGCTTCTAGCTAATCAAATGCACCAAAGCACAATGAAACCTTCAAAAGATGAACTCACCTGCGAAGATTAGCATTGTAGTGCCATTCCCTAACCCAAGTACAACAGAGGAGCAATTCTAGGGTAAAGGAAAACCTAAATCTGAGCTAAACCAAGTCATAATATCCCAAAAGACAAAAACAGCTTTCGCTGACATTTTCATAGAACGGAATAACCTTGTTCTCCAACCCAACCTTTGTAAGATAGAAACTCATACAGGAAAGACAATCATCCAAAGCTTGCCATAAAAGAATTTGATTTTGAAGGTTATAGGCAATGACTAGATGGCAGCATTAGGGGGACAGGGGTAACTTTTCTTGTATGTCTTATATGCATGCTTCTCATTTGACAGGGGACAATAAATTTACCTTATGGTGGAATCCCCATCATTAGAAAATCCCCAAAATGAGTATGTATGAGAAGTCAAATAAACATACATGGAGTGATTAACTGAACAAAGCAACCGTACCACAAGTTTGGACATGATCTTCGACAATGATCCGAACCATTTGCCAATTGAGGGTTTGTGTAAAATTAAGGACATAATTTCACAAAATCATCATTGACAAACATTAATTTACTTATGTCTTGTCTTTCTTTTGCTTCAAATGAAGAATGATATGAGAATCCACCCGCAAAATTTGAGCAAAAACATAAGTGTTGCCGACAACAAACTGAAAATACTTAAAATTATTTCAACTGTACAAGAGTCTAATGTGTAGTTTTTTTGAACAAAAATTTTAAGATGAAATATACAAGCAACACCACACAAAAGTAGCATCATTGTAACCATCATGATGAAGAAGAGGTAACAGTGCAGCAATGAAACACATAAACAATGGAAAATACTGTGAAGTACATACATAGTACCTAACTAGGTGATTATTAGCATTGACTCTTGGGTGAAACGAGGCTTTCCACATAAGTTCCTACTTCAAACTGAGTTGGAAGGCCCTGAACCACTAGCTCCTTGGATTCTTCCTCCCGTGGATCAAAGAGAACTAGTATGTTTTTTCCTTCTGCATTAAGTAAAACTTGACCGGTCCGAGATAAACTCAAAGGCTTCCAAGAATCATAAATATTACTACCATAAGTGACTGTAAATTTCATCCATGAATCTTTCACCCCATACTCTTTCATCACCCACAAATCTAGACAGTAAGGATCAAACTGATCAACAAACACACAAAGGCACCCTCCAAGAACACAAAGTCGGTCACCAATACAATCCGGAGTTGGAGATGGCACAGTCTGAAATTTTTCATCTTCTAAAACGAGTGCAACTATAACATCGTCTGTACCATTACTAGCTACCCAGTGGAGTGCACCACAAACAAAAGCCCCTGAATGATGTCCAAAGCATGAATGATCATAAGGAGAGTTCTCAATCCTTCTCCAGGAATTGGTCTTTAAGGCATACACACTGACTGCATTATCAGAGGACCCAGCGTCAGCTTCTTCATCATAATAACAAATATTTACAACCTTGTAGTCATCAATGGATGAGTCGTAACCAAACCCATAATCAGTGAAACCTGGGTTAGATGTAAAAGGAGATAACGGTAATTTTCTAGATTCTCGAGTAGACGGGTTCACCAAACAACAATGGAACCTTCGATCGAGCATCAACACCAAGCCATCACACGAATAACAAATCTCCTCACAATATCTAGGGTTTTGACCCGGTGGGAAATTCAGGCGCACTGCCACTGAATGGTGCCTGAATTGGGATGAATCGAGTTCCACGGTGTACCATTTTCGATGATCGCTGAGAACGACACGCTCGTACTTGTCGGTGTTTTTGTCGGTGTTGCGATTGAGGTGTTTTTTGATGAAACTAGGGTGGGAGATTAGAGAGCGCCATGGTTTCGAAACGCACCTGAATCTGCAGAGGGAGAGAACGGGGAGTCTCGAGAGTATGTCGAAGATGATTTCTTCGGGAAGGTTCGGAATCTCTGTCTTCATGGCGAGCTGTGTGATCGAGAGGGAGAGAGAGAGAGCGCCCGCTGCGGATTTTCTTCTTTGTTTCACCAATAATGTTAGAATTTTTCAAAAAATTCTCCCTATATTTTTTTACTTTCAACATTTTTTCTTTCTATCTCTCTTCACTTATTATTTTTAGGCTCCGTTCCAGAACGGATAATAAGTACTTATTTTTTAAGAAGACAATTTCAAGCTCAAAAATAAAGGGCTTAATGAAATCTAAAAATATGCAATATGGATCTTGTTTGAAAGATCTCGATGAGATCTTTAATACGGTGAAAAAAATCAAAAAATTATGTTTCATTTACATTATTTTTGAGTTTAAAAATGTGAAATAAGTACTTATTTTTAAGAAAGTGTTCTGGAACGGGGCTTTATTATTTTTAAAAAAAATTTCAAACACACATCTAAACATAGCATGAGCACTCCCCCAATCATTAAAGTCCGTCCAAGAAGGGTCCACAAGTCGGGAAATAAACGTCGCTGAAAATATTACTAATGTCAACTCTAGAATGTACCCGCTCAACACTGAAAAATTTATCTTTTTTGGGATAAAATTATGATGTTTTTTTATAACTCGGGTGTCCGGGCTGTGCACCTTTACTTATCCGGGTCCTGGGATCAAACATATGCTTGTTAGTATTTGATCGGAGGTACAGTATGTTGCCTGAACATTCCCTAAACTAGAGAAGTTAGGGTGGGCGTGGATAAAAATAGATTAGTAACTTTTGTTTTTTTTTTTTTTTTTTTTGGGGGGGGGGTATTTATTCAAATTTATTTATTTTTGCGTTTGTTAATTTTACGTTAAACTTTTGTAATTTATTGATTCGTCTCGGCGAAAGGAATCGAAAAAGTATAATTTTTTTTTTTTATCGAAACTCATATTTTTTAAAAAGACAAAAAATGACTTCTTGACTCATTTTTTTGTCTCTCTGAAAAAAATTATGTTTTGATAAAGGAAAATTTCCAAATCAGTTACTCATAGCGGACAGAGGGACCGTGCTGCGCAGCCCGTGCTGCGCAGCAGCATGCTGTGCGGGGCGAATTGCAGCCGCTCCGGTCTCGGTTTGATGATCGGAAACGTTCATTTCGTAGAGCTCGTCAAGTAGAACAAATATATCAAAAATCAGCTCATTCGGATATCATTTAGTGCCTCATCCGAACATTATTATCTTGAAATTATTAAGTGTACCAAAAAACAGTGGATTTTAATCTAGTGTTTCGGATCCATTCGTTTCAAGATAATAATGTTCGGATGAGGCACTTAATGATGTCCGATCAAGCTGATTTTTGGTACACTTATTCTACTCAGCGAGCTCTACGAAGTGAACGTTTCCGATCATCAAGCCGAGACCGGAGCGGCGGCGAATCGCCCTGCACAGCACGCTGCGCAGCACGGTCCCTCCATCCATCACTGATAGCGGAGAGATGACAAGTCACCACGCCGTCCTTTTCTTCGTACTAAAGTAACTAGCTCCCTTGAAATAATCTGCAAAAAGGACGAATCTGTGTGAGTTTCAAGGCAGATAATAAATCGCGAAGTTTTCATCCACATACATTAACTTTCAAGATAGGGTGAGGGCATTCAATATCCAGGGCAGTATCGTGTCGTTTTGTGTTTGTGTCAAAATTCTCTCAATCATAACCTGACCTGTTTAGTTTTTTGTGTTATCGCGTCGTATCATATTCGTATTCCGTGTCAAAAATACCTGACCGTAACACGCTAACTTCGTGTTGGGTTTGTGTCGTCTAATTATGTTCTCCTATAAATTCCTGCCCGGTGTCGTGTCGTGTCGTGCCGTATCTGTGTCACAATTCTTTCAACCATAACCCGATCTGTTTAGGTTTTCGTGTTATTGTTTTGTGTCATATTCATATTTTGTGTCAGAAATAACTAACCATAACCCGTTAATTTCGTGTTGGGTTCGTGTTGGGTTCTCGTGTCGCATCGGAAATTCCCATATCCATAATCCAGGGCCTTACTTGTTATTCCCAAATAAAAGCAAAAACTCGAAACAACTAGAAATTCAAATGCAAATTAGCACTAAGCTCCCTTGCTTAGTTCAATTCAGCTGCTAACACAAATTCATACTGTATTCGGAAATGCAAGCAAATATTTCATAATACAACCACAATCAAAGCTAGTCACTACAAGAAAAATGAAACGAGAAAGAAAAAGACATAAAAAAAGATTAGATTTTCAGCATTGCAATCAATGGCCAATAAGCTGAGCAGAATTCAAGCTTGATAACTTGCATCAACCATTGTCAGAGACTCATGGGAATTGATATGGGTGTTTCTGAATGAGTTCCTCATAAAGCAGCAAACTTCGCCATTGCTAGAGCTTGAGATGGGAATGTGCTAGATCACAGAAGTTGGCAAACAACAGGGTTGCAAATACAGAAATGGTCTCATGATCCTCCTGGAACGGTGAATGGGTATCAGTAGACTCGATACAAAACATATATATGATGATACAAGCAATTGATTGCCCATCTCACATGCAGCATCAATGTGGTAAGCAATTGTAGTTCATTGTCTTTGAGCTATGAAGCTCCTCATAAAGGATCCCACCAAAGTCGAGTCATATGGAAAAGTAATACGTAACCCCACTTCGTTTTTTTTGCTCGGCAGTACCTACCCCACTTTTCTAGAATGCACATTGAAAGCATGGCCACCATAAATGATAAAAGTAGAAAGGTTTTATTGACCAAGGTTTCCAACAGACTCCATAAAAGCAAATATTTTTTGCAGCAATGTTCATGTTGGATGATGTGTGGAGTGAGAGGTGAGGTATTGCGCAGACCCATCTCTAGTCATTGTGGTGCGCCAAACCGCAGGAAAAACATGTGAAGTATAAGAACAAAGATGAGAAGCCTACTAAATAATTTGGATCGCAGATGGAGTAATTCTTGACAAACAACTTTGTTTCTAGATACGCATTGTAGTGCCATTCCCTACCCAAGTACAACAGAGAAGAAATGCTAGGGTAAAGGATGACCTAACCTGAGGTAAACCAAGTGCCTGGTCCCTGAGCTATGTAGCTCCTTATAAAGTATCCCACCAACCATGAAATACAAGTGAAAACAATACCTACTTTCACTTTTGTAGAATGCACATTGACTGCATGGCCTCCACAAATCACCAAAGTAGAAAGGTTTCATCGATAGTGATTTCTGACAGAATCTATAAAAGACAAGCTTTTATGCAGCATTGACGATGTTGGATGACGGGTGGAGTGAGGTCTTGTGCAGTGCTATCTCTAATCATTATGATGTGACAAAAGTAGAAAAAACATGTGAGTCCCAAGTAATGAGGAGAAGATGGAGTAAATTCTTCCAAAACACACTTTGTTTCTAGATAGCCAAATGCACCAAAGCACACATGAAACCTTTAAAAAGATGGACTCCCTAGAATGTTTTGCAAAGATTAGCATTGTAGGGTCATTCTCCCAACCTTAGTTGCTGCAGACAAAGGACAGCCTGAATCTCAGCCAAACAAACTAATAACTCAAATGAATGTCCATGAACCATGGATGGTGTTAAGGAAGACTGGGATAACTTTTCTTGTATGTCTCACACGTTTGCTTCTCATTCAAAAGGGGAAAATAAGTCGAAGGCACGGTGAAATCCTCATTGTTAGAAAATCCCCAAATGAGTCAATCCGAGAAGCCAAATGAACATACATGGAGTGATCAAATGAACAATAAAGTAAGCAACCGTACCACAATGACAATACCATATTCGAATAATGCCAAACACCCTGGATAAAGCAAAACTCACTAATGACTGGTAATAAGAAACTGAAACAATAAAGTAAACCAAGCCAAAACAAACCACGACTTGTGTCTGTACCAATTGGATCAGCAACATGAATTCTTCTTTGTTATTGTCCCTGCCAAAGGCTATATACTTGGTAACTTAGGTGAGTTTAGTAAAATCATATAATTTTTGCCTGGTCATTTCATGTCATTAATGCAAATCTTTCCTCATTTTCTTTCATATACTCCTTTTAAGCCTTGAAAGTTTGGACATAAGCTTCCAAGCATGCGATCCATTTGTCATTAGCGGATTTGTGTAAAAGTAGGGACAAAATTTCACAAAATCATCATTGACAAACATTAATTTTCCTTTGTATTGTCTTTCTTTTGCTTCACATAAAGAATGATATGACTCCACCCTCACAATCCAACTAAACATAAGTATAGCCAAAGGCAAAAACAAACTGAAAAGGCCAATAATTATTTCAACTATACTCTATTCTATAATCTATATTTAAGCAGGATTTCTAAGTCGAAAAATATAAGCAATTGCATCATTGTAAGCATCATAATGAAGAAGAGACAGCTGTGCAACAATGAAAACACATACCTAATGAGTGTTATAGCCTTGTGGGTGAAACAAGGCTTTCCACATAAGTTCCTGCTTCAAACTGAGCTGGACAGCCATGAACCACTAGCTCCTTGGATTCCTTCTCTCGTGTATCAAAGAGGACTAATTTGTATCCTTCTACGTTAAACAAAAATTGACCGGTCCTAGATAAACTCAAGGGTCGCCAAGAATCATAGCTATTATCACAAGTGACTGAAAATTTCGTCCAGGAATCTCTCACACCATATTCTTTCATCACCCAAATATCTAGACAACCAGGATCATAAAACTGCTCAACAAACACACAAAGGCCCCCTCCAAGAACACAAAGTCGGTCACTGTTACAATCCAGACTTGGAGACGCCACAATTCGAAAATTTTCATCTTCTAAACCAAGTGCAACGATAACATCTTCTGTACCATTTCTAGCTACCCAGTGAAGTGCACCACAAACAAAAGCCCCTGATTGACGCTCAAAACGTGAATGATCATAAGGAGAGTTCTCAATCCTTCTCCAGGAATTGGTCTTTAAGGCATACACACTGACTACATTATCAGCGCACTCAGTTTCCATATGATGATAAGAAATATTTACAACTTTGTAGTCATCAATGGATGAGTCATAACCAAGCCCATAATCAGCCAAAACTTTACTCTCAATTGTAAAAGGAGATTCCGGTAATTCTCTAGATTCTCTAGTAGAAGGGTTTACCAAAGAATAATTGCACCATACATCGGGCATCAATACCAAGCCATGACACGAACCGCCAATCTCATCATAGCACCTAGGGTTTTGGTCCGGTCGAAATTTAGGTGGTGCGAAATTTAGGGGCACTGCCACTGATTGGTGCCTGAATTGGGAAGAATCGAGTTCCACGGAGTACAAATTACAATAAGTAGAGAGAATAAGACGCTCGTGTTTGTCGGTGTTGCGATTGAGGTGTGTCCTGATGAAATGAGGGTTGGAGATTTTTGAGCGCCATGGTTTCGAAACGCACCTGAATCTGCAGAGAGAGACGACGGGAAGTCTCGAGAGTATGTCGGAGATGATTTCGTCGGGAAGGTTCGCCATGACAAGTTGTCGCTAGCTTGAGGGAGGGGGGGGGTTATCCACAGTAGGTTCTATTTTTTCGACATTGTCTACATCAGCGGGCTCAGTGTTTAATCTAGGTTTCAGAGACTATTCATATTCAGAATCTCAAGTGTTCACACCGAGACTTTTAAACCTGGCCTCCCACTCCTGGTCCACCAAATATATACCGTGTTGTGTGGGGTTCATCTTAGGATCTAATATAAATAATTGGAGCCGCTCAATATATATAAAATATTATTTTAGAAACCCTGCTAAAAATTTTCTCAATTGAATATTGGTAAGAACTCAATCAATTCTTTTGTCAATTTGCTGACAGGAGTAGTATTTTCTTTTCTTTTTTTTTTTTTGTTGGCTTTTGGTGACCCTAATGGTGTTCCACTCTAAGAAAAATTACTTTCTTTTTAAAACGAAGATAATTTCAAACTCAAATATAATAAAAATGAATTTTTACACCGTTTAAAATATCTGAATAAGATCTATCAAACAAGATCCATATTTCAAAGAAAATTATTTACGTAAATACATGATTTTTAAACTTAAAATTACATTCCTTTTTTAAAAGTTCTTTTTTTAAGAAATCGAAACACCCCAAACTATCCACCAAACTTTTGGTGCTGGCCAAAAGAACAAGCGTGTAAATCGCACCTCATTGTGTGGTATGGCATCAGGTCAGTTGTATTCTATATATATTTGCGCTCACAATTTGAAACTATGGGTAGTGATGAAACTCGTTCTTGTACGAATACTACTGATGCTTTGGAGTAACTTTTGTAATTTTCTGGACAAGGACAAAAGTGAGCAAATTTGTACCAAAAGAGTCCTGTTATTGGTACCAACCAATAGCATACTGAAAATAAATTGACAGTCACGTCGGACCGTCTTCAGCCACCGGACGGCCGATAGGAACTGTCCAAAATTTTTTTTTAAAAAAAAAACGAGTGGGTAGCTGCTCGATCAATGGCATCCGACATGCGTAGCTACTCAATCCAAACAGAAAGTCTGCCCACACAGCAGATCTGTGCACAGATTGTGCACAGATTTTGTTGTGGGGCCCACCAAGGGTCCCACATAAATCATCCAATCCGTTTATTAAATGTAAAACATTTTTTCAAGGGTCTCCGTAAAAAATAAGTTCAATCCGATACCTATAGTTATTCGATCCAACCATATAACTTTTCATTATCCGGAAATCTGAATGAAAAGTTAGATGGTTGGATGAAGCACCTATAGGTATTGGATTGAGCTTATTTTTTACGGGGACCCTTGAAAAAATGTTTTACATTTAATGAACGGTTCGGATGATTTGTGTGGGACCCGTGGTGGGCCCCACAAAAAAATCTGTGCACAATCTGTGCACATTTTTCTGTGTGTGTAGAACTGTTCCAATCCAAATACCCCATTTTTTTCGTATATTCATGTGTACACACACACATATATATGAAAACATGGGCTGTTTAGATCGAGCATCTACGTCGGATGCAGTTGATTCCCGCAGAAACCCACTCAAATTTTTTTTTTTAGAATTTTTGGATGGCTCAGATCAGCCGTCCGGTGGCCGTTGGTTCATTTTATTTATGGTACCGTCGGTTCCAATATCATTTCTGGTGCCAAAAATCCCAAAATCCTGCTGTGTCCAAGTACACTCATGGTTGTAATGAAAGCTCAAAATCTCCAAACCCAACTGTAGGTCAAATGCGCAACAACGCCGGTGTATCATTTTCTTCTTCTCATCTTCCTTTTGTGCCAAATCTTTTCTCAGTGCTGCAACAACCAGGAAAAATCGGTCTTGTTCGTATTAGGGAAAAACATCCTTCCTCAGATCATTAACAGTAAACCATCATGATAAGAAGAACACGTCAATGATTAGCTGATTACAGTAATTGACCAATCCAGGGCCGATTTCGACCAACATAAACCTGTGATTTGAACCGTGGTATGCTTGCTTAAACAATGCCCAACATAAATTAAAAAAAAAAAAAAAAAAGAGCTACTCTCATTTCAATCAAAAGAGCCCCAAGTTATTTCAAGGGAGCTTAAAAGTCAACGAGGAGTCCATGAACAATTGATGGATTAAGATTGAAAAAACATCAGACTAAAACATGTGAATGACCAAAGAAACAAAGCAGAAAACAAACCGAGACGTGACTGATTTTCTGAATCTGTCTTATAGGGAGCCAGAGTGATAAGTGTCGGACCTGTCCCCATGCCGGCCATTGCTTCATGTTGAAAGTAAAGAGCTTGAAATGATCTCGGCAAAAAGAGCAAATTGGTACCAGTTTTAAGGCAAAATTTTCATCCACGTACATTTACTTTAGAGATAGGGTGAGGGCAATCAATATCCAGGGCTTTAATTGTTCCTCGCAAAGAAGAGCAATATGAGACAAAAACTCGAAACAACTATAAATTCAAATTCTAATTTGCACTACGCTCCCTTGTTCAGTTCAATTCAGCTGCAGCACACATTTTATACCGTATTTCTCTCGTACACAAGCCATTGGTTTCAGTTGAAAGGTTAAATGGTTGATCCTTCAAACCGGGAGCATTTTACTCCAAGCCCCAAGTGTGTTTGCTGCAGGATGCTGGTAACAAATTAGAGGAAATATTTACTCAATAAATCCTATAGTATAATTTTACAGAGTGTTTTCATACATCTAACCTGTAATTCAAAGTACAATGCAGCATATGCCTAACAAGAGTAACAACAGATTTTTTTGGCATAAAAAAAAATATAAGAGAACAAACACGAGCAATAATTTCATAATACAACCCCCCCAATTAAAGTGAGTCAGTACAAGGAAAATGAAACGAGAAAGAAAAAGACAGTACAAAGATTAGATACTTTGCATGGCAATCAACGGCCAACAGAATTCAAGCTCGATAACTTGCATCAACCGTCATCGAAGGGAATGATGTGGATGTTTCTGAATGAATACCTGATAAAGCTGCAAACTTGGTCATCTGATAAAACAGCAAACTTCGCCACCGCTAGAGCATGAGAGAATATATATTGCTATGGCATAGAGTAAAATATAAATGAGTGAAGGGATTGTGCTATATAACAGAGTCGACAAACAACAGGGTTGCAATTGCAGAAATGGTGTCATAATCCTCATGGAAAAGTGAATGGGAGTCATTAGAATCGATAAAGTACTTGTACGAATATACAAATGATTGAATTATATTGAAAAATAATAGCTACCAACTTTTGTAGAATGTACATTGGAAGCATGGCCTCAATAAATGACCAAAGTAGAAAGGATTCATTGACGCAGCGGTTCCCACCAGAATCTGTAAAAGAAAAGATATTTTATAGCAATGTTGATGTTGGATGATGTGTGACAAGAGGCAAGGTCTTGCGCAGACCTATTCTCTAGTCATTAAAGGTTGGAAAGCAGTGGAAAAAACATGTGAAGTATAAGAACAAAAATGAGAAGCCTCCTGAATAATGTGGATGGGAGATGGAGTAATTCTTGAAAAAACTAGTTTGTTTCTATTTAATCGAATGCACCAAAGCACTCATGAAACCTTCAAAAGATTAACTCCCTAGAATGTCTGCGAAGATTAGCATTGTAGTGCCATTCCCTAACCTAAGTAGTAAAGGAAGACCTAAATCTGAGCTAAACCAAGTCATAATACCCCAAAGAGGAAGAACCTTGTTCTCCAACCCAACCTTTGTAAGATAGAAACTCATACAGGAAATACAATCGTCCAATACTTGCCATAAAAGAATTTGATTTTGAAGGGAATAGGCAACCACCAGATGAAGTTCCAGGGACTAGAGATGGTAGCATTAGGAAGATGGGGGTTAACTTTTCTAGCATGTCTGATATGCATGCTTCTCATTTGAAAGGGGACAATAAATTTAACTCACGGTGGAATCCCCAAAATGAGTCTGTATGAGAAGTCAAATTAACATACATGGAGTGATTAACTGAACAAAGCTGTAAAGGGAGAAAGCAACCGTACCGCAACAATTATACCATGCTCAAATCATGCCAAACACCCTAGATAAGGCAAAATTTGTATGACTGGTAATAAAAAAAACTGTACTCCCTCCTCCCAAATTGCTTGCCCATTTTGGGGAAGCTAAATATTAAGAGGACAAGCAATGATTGCACCAAATTCAAATTGTGAGGCAAGACTTTACCACATTGCCATTGTATTCTATCTTTTCAACACAATGATGACTAATTTATAAGGACAATTTTGGAAAACTAAAAAGCTTTTTTAGTTTGACTTTTCAAAGGGACTAATATTTTGGTACATCCAAAAAAGGAAAGGAGGACCAACAATTTGGGATGGGGGGAGTAACTATTGAGAGCTGCTACTCCCCCCTCCCCTGACACCCCCGCCCCCCCCCCCCGCGGGCCCCACCTCCCATTTCCAATATTACCCCGCCCCTCTCTCTCTCTCTCTCTCTCTCCCTTTTCTTTCTTTCTTTTCCGACAGTTTGCTTCTTCTTATTTTTTTTTCCACAGTTTATTTCATTTTCTTTCTTTCCGGTTTGAATTTTTTTCCCTTTAATAAAAGGTTCAAGTCTAATTCTAGGCTTTGTAAAGTAATTGAGAGAAAAAAATGTTTCAATTGATCATGTTTATCCAACTGTTTTATTTTTCTTTTTTTGTCCTTTATAGATTAAAAAATATAGTTACGAAAATAAGTGTTTCAATTTTCAATCCGTTTGAACCAGTACAAAGATATTATTTTTTGATCATTTCATCCTAAATGGTCGTAATAAATTTTTGGCTTTAAGGCCTTTCAATGGACACCCTAAGAGAGTCTTGAAACTAAATAATGAATTTTAGGGTGTTTGTTGAAAGACATTAAACCAAAAAATTCATTATGACCATTTAAAATAAAATAATAAAAAAATGATCTTTGCTCTGATTTAACTGAATTGCAAATTAAAGCACTTAATTCTTGAATTATATTTTTAAATATACAAATGGTGTATTTATAGGAATTAAATAAATAAGATATAACTAATTAAATAAAAAAATAAATTAAAAAGTATGGGGACCCAAGGGCTCTGCTCCCCCCATTGGCACAGTAGTCCCTACGAAGCCCCTAAAATGTTTCCGTTTTAGTTAAAAAAAATAGAAACCAGCCATTTGCAATCCTATGGAGTAGAAACGTGATTTGAAGCAACATACTACTGAATCAGTTAAGAGGATCTATGCTAAATAATGGTTAACAAATATATTAAATTGTACTATAGTTAAAAAAAGTAATCCTAAATATAACATTTGTATTCTGGATTAGTATGTCGTTTGTAAAATACATTTCGTAATTAGTTCCTGAACACTAATTGTAATCTTAATGAATTTTTTGTTTTACGGCCTTTCAACGAGCACTCTAAGACTTATTATTTAGTTTCAGGACTCTCTTAGGGTGTTCATTGAAAGGCCTTGGAGCGAAAAATTTATTACAACCATTTAGGATGAAATGATCAAAAAAATAACATCTTTGCACTGGTTCAAACGGATTGAAAATTGAAACACTTTTTTGCATAACTATATTTTTTAATCTATAAAGGACAAAAAAAAAAAGAAAAATAAAACAGTCAGATAAACATGATCAATTGAAACACTTTTTTTTCCTCAATTACTTTACAAAGCCTAGAATTAGACTTGAACCTATTATTAAAGAGAAAAAAAATTCAAACTGGAAAAAAAGAAAAGAAAATAAAATGAAAAAAAAAGGCCCAAACCGAAAAGAAAAGGACAAAAAAAAAAAAAAAAAGCAAACTGTAAAGAAAGAGAAGGGAGAGAAAGAGAGAGAGAGAGAGGGGAGGGGGGAGGGGGGTAGTCCCGGAAATGGAGGTGGATTAGCAATTTACGTAACTATTACGTAACCAAACCATATCAAACCACAACTTGAGTCCGGACCAAGTGGATTAGCTACATGAATTCTCTTTGCTATTTCCTCTGTCAAATGCTTAGTTTTAATAAAATCATATCATTGTTTAATTTTTATCAGATCATCACCCGTGTCACACAAACTAATCTCACTGATTTTTTTTTCCCGACATAGCCTTTCAAGCCTCGAAAGTTTGGACATGATCTTCGACAATGATCTCAACCATTCGCCAGTTGAGGGTTTATGTAAAATTAGGGACATAATTTCACAAAAACATCATCGACAAACATTACTTTACCTACGTCTGGTCTTTCTTTTGCTTCAAATGAAGAATGATATGAGAATCCACCCGCACAATCCGACCAAAAACATAAGTATTGCCGAAAACAAACTGAAAATACTTAAAATTATTTCAACTGCACAATTGTCTAATGTGTAGTTTTTTTGAACAAAAATTTTAACAATCATAATGAAGAAGACTAGAAGAGGTAACAGTGCAGCAATGAAACACATAAACAATGGAAAATACTGTGAAGTACATATGTAGTACCTAACTAGGTGATTATTAGCATTGCCTCTTGGGTGAAACGAGGCTTTCCACATAAGTTCCTACTTCAAACTGAGTTGGAAGGCCCTGAACCACTAGCTCCTTGGATTCTTCCTCCCGTGGATCAAAGAGAACTAGTAAGTTTTTTCCTTCTGCATTAAGTAAAACTTGACCGGTGCGAGATAAACTCAAAGGCCTCCAAGAATCGAAAATACTATCATAAGTGACAGTAAATTTCATCCATGAATCTTTCACCCCATACTCTTTCATCACCCAAACATCTAGACAGTAAGGATCAAACTGATCATCAAACACACAAAGGCACCCTCCAAGAACACAAAGTCGGTCACAAATACAATCCGGAGTTGGAGATGGCACAGTCCGAAATTTTTCATCTTCTAAAACAAGTGCAACTATAACATCGTCTGTACCATTACTAGCTACCCAGTGAAGTGCACCACAAACAAGAGCCCCTGAATGATGTAAAAAGCATGAATGATCATAAGGAGAGTTCTCAATCCTTCTCCAGGAATTGGTCTTCAAGGCATACACACTGACTACATTATCAGCGCACCCAGCATCAGCTTCTTCATCATAATAACAAATATTTACAACCTTGTAGTCATCAATGGATGAGTCGTAACCAAACCCATAATCAGTGAAACTTGGGTTAGATGTAAAAGGAGATAACGGTAATTTTCTAGATTCTCGAGTAGACGGGTTCACCAAACAACAATGGAACCTTCGATCGAGCGTCAACACCAAGCCATCACACGAATAACAAATCTCCTCACAATATCTAGGGTTTTGACCCGGTGGGAAATTCAGGCACACTGCCACTGAATGGTGCCTGAGTTGGGATGAATCAAGTTCCACGGTGTACCAATTACGATGATCGCTGAGAACAAGACGCTCGTACTTGTTGGAGTTTTTGTTGGTGTTGCGATTGAGGTGTGTTTTGATGAAATCAGGGTGGGAGATTAGAGACCGCCATGATTTGGAAACGCGCCTGAATCTGCAGAGGGAGAGAACGGGGAGTCTCGAGAGTATGTCGAAGATGATATCTTCGGGAAGGTTCGGAATCTCTTTCTTCATCGCCAGCTGTGTGATCGAGAGGGAGGGAGAGAGCGCCCGCTGCGGATTTTCTTCTTTCTTTCACCAATAATGCTACTCTCAAGTTCAACCCCTCCCCCAATTGAAGGCCGTCCGAGAAGGGTCCACAAGTCGGGAAATGAAGGGAAAAATTCAAAATACCCCTGACCTATACACCCAAATTCAATTAGACTTCTAACCTTTTAAAAACTTCAATTTTACTCCCAACGTTATATTCCGTTATCAAAATGCCCCCTTCCGTCCAAATTACTAACGGATTCCGTTAAAGGCTCCGTTAAATAGTATTTTGATCGAATTTCGATGATCCGAGCCGCTCAATGTGTTTAAAACGTGATTTTAAGGGTACCTGCAAGAAATCAACAAAAAAAATGACCGGGAAGGGCTTCATCTGAACAGTTTTTTATTGAACTATTCAATAAAAAATTGCTCAGATGAAGCCCTTCCCGGTCATTTTTTTTGTTGATTTCTTGAAGGTACCCTTAAAATCGCGTTTTAAACACATTGAGCGGCTCAGATCATCAAAATTCGATTGGAAAAGGGGAGATGTGGATCGATCCGGATTTTATTCAAGTACGGACGTCCAAATTTTGCTTCGGTTTGTACCTCCCCTTTTCCAATCGAATTTCGATGATCCGAGCCGCTCAATGTGATTAGAAGGTGATTTTAAGGGTACTAGCGAGAAATCAGAAAAAAAAATGATCGGAAGGGCTTCATCTGAATAGTTTTTTATTGAATGGTTCAATAAAAAACTATTCAGATGAAGCCCTTCCCGATCATTTTTTTTGCTGATTTCTCACGAGTACCCTTAAAATCATGTTTTGAACACATTGAGCGGCTCGGATCATCTAAATTCGATCAAAATACTATTTAACGGAGCCTTTAACGGAATCCGTTAGTAATTTGGACGGAAGGGGGCATTTTGATAACGGAATATAACGTTGGGAGTAAAATTGAAGTTTTTAAAAGGTTGGGAGTCTAATTGAATTTGGGTGTATAGATTGGGGGGTATTTTGAATTTTTTCCGGAAATGAATGTTTTGCTCGGTTATGTTTTTGGAAAAAATTCATCTCAAATTTTTTTATTACTTTTACTTTTACTTTCAATCATTATTTTTATTTTTCTCACCACTCATTATTCTTATATTCAATTATTATTTTTATTTCTCTCTCTATTTCTCTCCATTCATTACCCATATTTCTAATAATTATTCTCATTTCTCTCTTCACTAATAACCTTAAAAAATTTCTCGAAAACTCATCCAAACACAACAGAAACGTTTTTGATCGGCAAGAAATGAACGTTGCTGAAAATATTACTAATATCAACTCTTTTTGGGAGATAAATGCCTTGTTCTCTTCCCTTTTTAACAAGAATTTTTCAAAAAATTCTCCCCACTTTCAATATTTCTCTCTCTATCTCTCTCAACTTATTATCCCTACTATTTTTCAATTTTTTTTTAAAACATGAACCAAACAAAACAAAAATTCTGGCATGCTTTATAATAACTCAAGTGTTCGGGCCGTACCCCTTTACTTGTCCTAGAACTGGGATCAACATATGCTTGTTATTTGATTGGTGGTAAGTTGCTTGAACATTCCCTAAACTAGAGAAGTTAGGATGGGTTTGGATAAAAATAGATTACTACGACTTTTTTTCTTGGGGGTTTTTATTCAAATTTATTTATTTTTGTATTTGTTAGTTTTATGTCAAACTTTTATAACTTATAAATTCGTTTCGGCGAGAGGAATCAAAAAAATATAATTTTTTTTATCATCGAAACTCATATTTTTTAAAAAGACCAAAATTAAGACAAAAAGACAAAAAATGACTTCTTGACTCATTTTTTTTTTGTCTCTTTGAAAAAAATTGCTTTATGTTTTGATAAAAGGAAAATTTCCAAATCAGCCTTACTGATAGCGGAGAGATCAGTCTGGGACAAGTCACCACGCCGTCCTTTTCTTCGTACTGAGTTTCAAGGCAGATAAATAAATCGCGAAGTTTTCATCCACTTACATTTAACTTTCAAGATAGGGTGACGGCATTATATCTAGGGAGCATCTTGTCGTGTTCGCGTCAAAATTCTTTCAACCATAACCTGACCTGTTTAACTTTTCGTGTTATCGCGTCGTGTCATATTCGTGTTCCGTGTAAAAAATACCTGACCGTAACACCTTAACTTCGTGTTGGATTTCTGTCATGTTATCATGTCTTCCTATAAATTCCCGCCCAGTGTCGTGTCGTGCCGTGTCATTGGTGTCACAATTCTTTCAACCATAACCCGATCTATTTAGTTTTTCATGTTATCATATATTGTGTCATATTCGTGTTGGATTCTCGTGTCGCATCGTAAATTTCCATCCATAATTCAAGGCCTTACTTGTTATTCCCAAAGAAAAGCAATAAGAGACAAACTCCAAACAACTATAAATTCAAATGCAAATTAGCACTAAGCTCCCATGTTCAGTTCAATTCAGCTGCTAACACAAATTCATATTGTATTCGGAAATGCAAGCAAATATTTCATAATACAACCACAATCAAAGCTAGTCACTACAAGAAAAATGAAACGAGAAAGAAAAAGACATAACAAAGATTAGATTTTCAGCGTTGCAATCAATGGCCAATAAGCTGAGCAGAATTCAAGCTTGATAACTTGCATCAACCATTGTCAGAGACTCAGAAGGGAATTGATATGGGTGTTTCTGAATGAGTTCCTCATAAAGCTGCAAACTTCGCCATTGCTAGAGCTTGAGATGGGAATGTGCTAGATCACAGAAGTTGGCAAAGAACAGGGTTGCAAATACAGAAATGGTCTCAAGACCTCCTGGAAAGGTGAATGGGTATCAGTAGACTCGATACAAAACATATATATGATGATACAAGCAATTGATTGCCCATCTCACATGCAGCATCAATGTGGTAAGCAATTGTAGTGCATTGTCTGTGAGCTATGAAGCTCCTCATAAAGGATCCCACCAAAGTCGAGTTATATGGAAAAGTAATACGTAACCCCACTTTGGTTTTTTTGCTCGGCAGTACCTACCCCAGTTTTCTAGAATGCACATTGAAAGCATGGCCACCATAAATGATAAAAGTAGAAAGGTTTTATTGACCAAGGTTTCCAACAGACTCCATAAAAGCAAATATTTTTTGCAGCAATGTTCATGTTGGATGATGTGTGGAGTGAGAGGTGAGGTATTGCGCAGACCCATCTCTAGTCATTGTGGTGTGCCAAACCGCAGGAAAAACATGTGAAGTATAAGAACAAAGATGAGAAGCCTACTAAATAATTTGGATTGCAGATGGAGTAATTCTTGACAAACAACTTTGTTTCTAGATACGCATTGTAGTGCCATTCCCTACCCAAGTACAACAGAGAAGAAATGCTAGGGTAAAGGATGACCTAACCTGAGGTAAACCAAGTGCATTGTCCCTGAGCTATGTAGCTCCTTATAAAGTATCCCACCAACCATGAAATACAAGTGAAAACAATACCTACTTTCACTTTTGTAGAATGTACATTGACTGCATGGGCTCCACAAATCACCAAAGTAGGAAGGTTTCATCGATAGTGATTTCCGACAGAATCTATAAAAGACAAGCTTTTATGCAGCATTGACGATGTTGGATGACGGGTGGAGTGAGGTCTTGTGCAGTGCTGTCTCTAATCATTATGATGTGACAAAAGTAGAAAAAACATGTGAGTCCCAAGTAATGAGGAGAAGATGGAGTAAATTTTTCCAAAACACACTTTGTTTCTAGAAAGCCAAATGCACCAAAGCACACATGAAACCTTTAAAAAGATGGACTCCCAAGAATGTTTGCAAAGATTAGCATTGTAGGGTCATTCTCCCCTGCAGACAAAGGACAGCCTGAATCTCAGCCAAACAAACTAATAACTCAAATGAATGTCCATGAACCATGGATGGTACGTTAAGGAAGACTGGGATAACTTTTCTTGTATGTCTCACACGTTTGCTTCTTATTCAAAAGGGGAAAATAAGTCGAAGGCACGGTGAAATCCTCATTGTCAGAAAATCCCCAAATGAGTCAATCCGGGAAGCCAAATGAACGTACATGGAGTGATCAAATGAACAATAAAGTAAGCAACCGTACCACAATGACAATACCATATTCGAATAATGCCAAACACCCTGGATAAAGCAAAACTCACTAATGACTGGTAATCAGAAATTGAAACAATAAAGTAAACCAAGCCAAAACAAACCACGACTTGTGTCCGTACCAATTGGATCAGCAACATGAATTCTTCTTTGTTATTGTCCCTGCCAAAGGCTATATACTTGGTAACTTAGGTGAGTTTAGTAAAATCATATAATTTTTGCCAGGTCATTTCATGTCATTAATGCTAATCTTTCGGCATTTTCTTTCATATACTCCTCTTAAGCCTTGAAAGTTTGGACATAAGCTTCGACAAGCATGCGATCCATTTGTCATTTGCGGATTTGTGTAAAAGTAGGGACAAAGTTTCACAAAATCATCATTGACAAACATTAATTTTCCTTTGTATTGTCTTTCTTTTGCTTCACATAAAGAATGATATGACTCCACCCTCACAATCCAACTAAACATAAGTATTGCCAAAGGCAAAAACAAACTGAAAAGGCCAATAATTATTTCAACTATACTCTATTCTATAATCTATATTTAAGCAGGATTTCTAAGTCGAAAATATAAGCAATTGCATCATTGTAAGCATCATAATGAAGAAGAGACAGCTGTGCAACAATGAAAACACTTACCTAATGAGTGTTATAGCCTTGTGGGTGAAACAAGGCTTTCCACATAAGTTCCTGCTTCAAACTGAGCTGGACGGCCATGAACCACTAGCTCCTTGGATTCCTTCTCTCGTGTATCAAAGAGGACTAATTTGTATCCATCTCCGTTAAACAAAAATTGACCGGTCCTAGATAAACTCAAGGGTTGCCAATAATCATAGCTATTATCACAAGTGACTGTAAATTTCGTCCAGGAATCTCTCACACCATATTCTTTCATCACCCAAACATCTAGACAACCAGGATCATTAAACTGCTCAACAAACACACAAAGGCCCCCTCCAAGAACACAAAGTCGGTAACTGTTACAATCCAGATTTGGAGATGCCACAATTCGAAAATTTTCATCTTCTAAACCAAGTGCAACGATAACATCTCCTGTACCATTTTTAGCTACCCAGTGAAGTGCACCACAAACAAAAGCCCCTGATTGACGCTCAAAATGTGAATGATCACAAGGAGAGTTCTCAATCCTTCTCCAGGAATTGGTCTTTAAGGCATACACACTGACTTCATTATCAGCGCACACAGTTTCACTATAACGATAAGAAATGTTTACAACTTTGTAGTCATCAATGGATGAGTCATAACCAAGCCCATAATCAGCCAAATGTTTACTTTCAGTTGTAAAAGGAGATTCCGGTAATTCTCTAGATTCTCTAGTAGAAGGGTTTACCAAACAATAATTCAACCATGCATCGTGCATCAATACCAAGCCATGACACGAACCACCAATCTCATCATAGCACCAAGGGTTTTGGTCCGGTCGAATTTTAGGTGGTGCGAAATTTAGGGGCACTGCCACTAATTGGTGCCTGAATTGGGAACAATCGAGTTCCACAGAGTACAAATTACAAAAAGTAGAATTACAAAAAGCAGAGAGAATAAGACGCTCGTGTTTGTCGGTGTTGCGATTGAGGTGTGTCCTGATGAAATGAGGGTTGGAGATTAGAGAGCGCCATGGTTTCGAAACGCACCTGAATCTGCAGAGAGAGACGACGGGAAGTCTCGAGAGTATGTCGGAGATGATTTCGTCGGGCAGGTCCGCCATGACAAGATGTCGCTAGCTTGAGAGAGAGACAGAGAGAGAGGGGGGCGGGGTATCCACAGTAGGTTCTACTTTTCGAGTCCGGCTCCTCTCCAATCCTCCTAAAATTGGAGGATCCTCAAGTTCTGATCCAACGGCTGAGAATTTAACACTAAACCAACCCATCTAAAAGCCATACAAATGAGCACACACAATTATTTAATCCCCACCCCATCCACGGCCGTTAACGATAATTTTAAACCAACCCATCTAACACTAATTTTATTCACCAGCCATTCACGGCCATCCTCAAGTTCTTCTACGTTGATGATCAAATATCTCATACCCATTGATTAAGGTTAGGCTAGCCTACGGCTTGGAAGCGGCAGCGGGTATTAGCGATGGATTTGTCGGAAGGAGCGGACGACGGTGGTGATGGCTAGTGGACGGGTGGAAGAGGCGTGCTTGGAAGCGGCAGCGGGTATTGGCGATGGATTCGTAGGAGGAGAGCAAAGGCATCAGAAGGGGCGGACGGCGGTGGTGATGGCTAGTAGACGGGTGGACAAAAGGGGCGTCGATAGAAAGAAAGAAGGGGAAGGGAAATTATCAGGTGTACATGTTTTTGATAAATAACGAGGATTTTGTGGCCATTAGTGATCTGAACCGTTAGATTTTATAGTTGCCATGTGTCACATTATTAATAGGACTTGAGGATCCTCCAATTTTAGAAGGATTGGAGAGGAGCCGGACTCCGCCGAGACTTAAACCTGGCCTTCCACTTCTGGATACCGTGTTGCGTGGGGTTCATCTACTTCTGGTCCACCGAATGTATACCGTGTTGCGTGGGGTTCATCTTGGGATTCAATATAAATAATTGGAGCAGCTCAATATATTTAGAATATTACTTTAGAGACTCTGCTAAAAATCTGTTCAATTGAATATCGGTAATAACTCAATCAATTCTTTTCTCTATTTTGCTGACAGGAGTAGTATTTTCTTTTCTCTTTTTTTTTTTATTGGTTGGCTTTTGAAGACCCTACTCATCTTGGTTTCAATGCCTTTAGAACACCGGCAGGGTGCTATCCAGCAAACTTTTGGTGCTGGCCAAAAGAACAAGCGTGTAAGAGCATCCGCACTAGACTCTCTACATTTTGGACCAATTACGCTTCAAAAAGTCACTTTATTACTTTAGCTATCTACTTTTAAAATACCTACTGCATCAGACTCTTTACTCTCCTTCTTCTCTCAATAAATAATCAAACCCACCTCAATTAAATACTCCATTTAACTCTTCCTTCTGATTAAAAAAAAAAAATCTCCCAGTCTCCCTGGACCCTTGCCTCTGACTGCTGGCGCTGATAACAAGAGAGAGAGAAATAATATAAAAATCAGAGGTGAGTGAACAGTATCTCGTCTATCCAAACGATGTACTGTAGCAAAACTAAAATTTCTTCAAAGTAGAGAGGAAGAAAGAGAGGCGGATAAAGGAGGATTTTGGATGTTTTTTCTTATTTAGGCTCTTTAATTTAGTTTAAAGGGAAGAGTAAAGAGAGAGATATGAATGCGCTAAATCGCACCTCATGGTGTGGTATGGCATCAGGGCATTTGTACCAACTAATTCTATATATTTGCGCTCACTATTTGGAACTATGGGTAGCGATGAAACTTGTTCTTGTACGAATCATGATCAGGGTACTGAACAAACTGATGCTTTGGAGTAACTTTTGTAATTTTCTGGACAAGGACAAAAGTGAGCCTTTGTGCCAAAAGAGTCCTGCTATTGGTACCGACCAATAGCATATCGAAAATAAACCGACAGCCACATCGGGCTGTCTCCGGTCACCGGACGGCCGATTCGAGCTGTCCAAAATTGTTTAAAAAAAAAAAAACCGAGTGGGTAGCTGCTCGATCAATGGCATCCAATGTGCGAAATTGCTCAATTCAAACACCCCATTTTTTCATATATTCATGTGTACATATATATACGAAAAAATGAAGTGTTTGGATCGAGCACCTACGCACGTCGAATGCCGATGATTCTAGCGTAAGCCCATTTAGTTTTTTTTTTTTAGAATTTTTGGACGGCTCAGATCAGCCGTCCGGTGGCCGTTGGTTCATTTTCAGTATGGTACCGTCGGTACCAATATCATTTCTGGTGCCAAAAATCCCAAAATCCTGCTGTGTCCAAATACACTCATAGTTGTAATGAACGCTCAAAATCTCCAAACCCAACTGTAGGTCCAACGCGCAACAACGCCAGTGTATCATTTTCTTCTTCGTAATAGGTAAAAACATCCTTCCTGAGATCATTAACAGTAAACATCATGATAAGAAGAACACGTCAATGATTAGCTGATTACAGTAATTGACCAATCCAGGGCCGATTTCGACCAACATAAACCTGTGATTTGAACCGTGGTATGCTTGCTTAAACAATGCCCAACATAAATTAAAAAAAAAAAAAAGAGCTACTCTCATTTCAATCAAAAGAGCCCCAAGTTATTTCAAGGGAGCTTAAAAGTCAACGAGGAGTCCATGAACAATTGATGGATTAAGATTGAAAAAACATCAGACTAAAACATGTGAATGACCAAAGAAACAAAGCAGAAAACAAACCGAGACGTGACTGATTTTCTGAATCTGTCTTATAGGGAGCCAGAGTGATAAGTGTCGGACCTGTCCCCATGCCGGGCCATTGCTTCATGTTGAAAGTAAAGAGCTCGAAATGATCTCGGAAAAAGAGCAAATTGGTACCAGTTTTAAGGCAAAATTTTCATCCACGTACGTTTACTTTAGAGATAGGGTGAGGGCAATCAACATCCAGGGCTTTAATTGTTCCTCGCAAAGAAGAGCAATATGAGACAAAAACTCGAAACAACTATGAATTCAAATTCTAATTTGCATTACGCTCCCTTGTTCAGTTCAATTCAGATGCAGCACACATTTATACTGTTTTTGTCTCGTACACAAGCCATTGGTTTCAGTTGAAAGGTTAAATGGTTGATCCTTCAACCCGGGAGCATTTTACTCCAAGCACCAAGTGTGTTTGCTGCAGGATGTCGGTAACAAATTAGAGGAAATATTTACTCAATAAATCCTATAGTATAATTTTACAGACTGTTTTCATACATCTAAACTGTAATTCAAAGTACAATGCAGCATATGCCTAACAAGAGTAACAACAGATTTTTTTGGCATAAAAAAAAATATAAGAGAACAAACACGAGCAATAATTTCATAATACAACCCCAATTAAAGAGAGTCAGTACAAGGAAAGTGAAACGAGAAAGAAAAAGACAGTACAAAGAATAGATACTTTGCATGGCAATCAACGGCCAACAGAATTCAAGCTCGATAACTTGCATCAACCGTCATCGAAGGGAATGATGTGGATGTTTCTGAATGAATACCTGATAAAGCTGCAAACTTGGTCATCTGATAAAACTGCAAACTTCGCCACCGCTAGGGCATGAGAGAATATATATTGCTATGGCATAGAGTAAAATATACATGAGTGAAGGGATTGTGCTATATAACAGAGTCGACAAACAACAGGGTTGCAATTGCAGAAATGGTGTCATAATCCTCCTGGAAAAGTGAATGGGAGTCATTAGAATCGATAAAGTACTTGTACGAATATACAAATGATTGAATTATATTGAAAAATAATAGCTACCAACTTTTGTAGAATGTACATTGGAAGCATGGCCACAATAAATGACCAGAGTAGAAAGGATTCATTGACGCAGCGGTTCCCACCAGAATCTGTAAAAGAAAAGATATTTTACAGCAATGTTGATGTTGGATGATCTGTGACAAGAGGCAAGGTCTTGCGCAGACCTATTCTCTAGTCATTGAAGGTTGGAAAGCAGTGGAAAAAACATGTGAAGTATAAGAATAAAATTGCGAAGCCTCCTAAATAATGTGGATGGGAGATGGAGTAATTCTTGAAAAAACTAGTTTGTTTCTATTTAATCGAATGCACCAAAGCACTCATGAAACCTTCAAAAGATTAACTCCTTAGAATGTCTGCGAAGATTAGCATTGTAGTGCCATTCCCTAACCTAAGTAGTAAAGGAAGACCTAAATCTGAGCTAAACCAAGTCATAATACCCCCAAAGAGGAAGAACCTTGTTCTCCAACCCAACCTTTGTAAGATAGAAACTCATACAGGAAAGACAATCATCCAAAACTTGCCATAAAAGAATTTGATTTTGAAGGGAATAGGCAACCACCAGATGAAGTTCCAGGGACTAGATATGGTAGCATTAGGAAGATGGGGGTTAACTTTTCTAGCATGTCTTATATGCATGCTTCTCATTTGAAAGGGGGACAATAAATTTAACTCACGGTGGAATCCCCATCATTAGAAAATCCCCAAAATGAGTCTTTATGTGAAGTCAAATTAACATACATGGAGTGATTAACAGAACAAAGCAGTAAAGGGAGAAAGCAACCGTACCACAACAATTATACCATGCTCAAATCATGCCAAGCACCCTAGATAAGGCAAAATTTGTATGACCGGTAATAAAAAAAACTGTACTCCCTCCGTCCCAAATTGCTTGCCCATTTTGGGGAAGCTAAATATTAAGAGGACAAGCAATAATTGCACCAAATTCAAATTGCGAGGCATGACTTTACTACATTGCCCTTGTATTCTATCTTTTCAAACATAATGATGACTAATTTATAAGGACAATTTTGGAAAACTAAAAGCTTTTTTAGTTTGACTTTTCAAAGGGACTAATATTTTGGGACATCCAAAAAAGGAAAGGAGAACCAACAATTTGGGACGGGGGGGGGGGGGGGGGGGGGGTGGTGTGTTGTGTGGTGTGGGGTTGGGTGCTTGGGTGGTTTGTAACTATTAATTAACCAAGCCATATCAAACCACAACTTGTGTCCGGACCAAGTGGATTAGCTACATGAATTCTCTTTGCTATTGTCTCTGTCAAATGCTTAGTTTTAATAAAATCATATAATTGTTTAATTTTTATCACATCATCCCCCATGTCATACACACTAATCTCACTGATTTTTTTTTTTTTTCTTTTTCTGACATAGCCTTTGAAGCCTTGAAAATTTGGACATGATCGTCGACAATAATCCGAACCATTCGCCAGTTGAGGGTTTGTGTAAAAACATAATTTCACAAAATCATCATCGACAAACATTACTTTACCTACTTCTGGTCTTTCTTTTGCTTCAAATGAAGAATGATATGAGAATCCACCTGCACAATCCGACCAAAAACATAAGTATTGCCAAAAACAAACTGAAAATACTTAAAATTATTTCAACTGTACAATTGTCTAATGTGCAGTTTTTTTGAACAAAAATTTTAAGACGAAATATGCAGGCAACACTACACAAAAGTAGCATCATTGTAACAATCATAATGAAGAAGACTAGAAGAGGTAACAGTGCAGCAATGAAACACATACACAATGGAAAATACGGTGAAGTACATACATAGTACCTAACTAGGTGATTATTAGCATTGCCTCTTGGGTGAAACGAGGCTTTCCACATAAGTTCCTACTTCAAATTGAGTCGGAAGGCCCTGAACCACTAGCTCCTTGGATTCTTCCTCCCGTGGATCAAAGAGAACTAAGTTTTTTCCTTGTGCATTAAGTAAAACTTGACCGGTCCGAGATAAACTCAAAGGCCTCCAAGAATCATAAATATTATCATAAGTGACTGTAAATTTCATCCATGACTCTTTCACCCCATACTCTTTCATCACCCAACCAGCTAGACAGCAAGGATTAAAGTGCTGAGCAAACACACACAGGCACCCTCGAAGAACACAAAGTAGGGCACCAATACAATCCGGAGCCGGAGATGGCAGAGTCTGAAATTTTTCATCTGCTAAAACGAGAGCGACTATAACATCGTCCGTACCTTCAGTAGCTACCCAGTGAAGTGCACCACAAACAAAAGCCCCTGAATGATGTCCAAAGCATGAATGATCATAAGGAGAGTTCTCAATCCTTCTCCAGGAATTGGTCTTTAAGGCATACACACTGACTGCATTATCCGCGGACCCAGCGTCAGCTTCTTCATCATAATAACAAATATTTACAACCTTGTAGTCATCAATGGATGAATCGTAACCAAACCCATAATCAGTGAAACCTGGGTTAGATGTAAAAGGAGATAACGGTAATTTTCTAGATTCTCGAGTAGACGGGTTCACCAAACAACAATGGAACCTTCGATCGAGCATCAACACCAAGCCATCACACGAATAACAAATCTCCTCACAATATCTAGGGTTTTGACCCGGCGGGAAATTCAGGCGCAATGCCACTGAATGGTGCCTGAATTGGGATGAATCGAGTTCCACGGTGTACCATTTTCGATGATCGCTGAGAACGACACGCTCGTACTTGTTGGTGTTTTTGTCGGTGTTGCGATTGAGGTGTTTTTTGATGAAACTAGGGTGGGAGATTAGAGAGCGCCATGGTTTCGAAACGCACCTGAATCTGCAGAGGGAGAGAACGGGGAGTCTCGAGAGTACGTCGAAGATGATTTCTTCGGGAAGGTTCGGAATCTCTGTCTTCATGGCGAGCTGCGTGATCGAGAGGGAGAGGGAGAGGGAGAGAGAGAGAGAGCACCACCCGCTGCGGATTTTCTTCTTTGTTTCACCAATAGCGCTAGAATTTTTCAAAAAATTATTCTTGTACTTCCCAACATTTTTTTCTAACCCTTTCCACTTATTATTTTTTTTAAAAAATTTCAAATATCAATCCAAACATAGCATGACCACTCCCACCAATCATTGAAGTCCGTCCAAGAAGGGTCCACAAGTCGGGAAATACACGTTGCTAATATCAACTCTAAAATTTACCCGCTCAGCATTAAAAAATTTCTTTTATTTGGGATAAAATTATGACATGTTTTTTTTATAACTTCCGGGCCGTGCACCTTTACTTATCCGGATCCTGGGATCAACATAAGCTTGTTATTTGATCGGTGGTATGTTGCTTGAACATTCCCCAAACTAGAGAAGTTAGGGTGGATTTGGATAAATAGATTAGCACAATTTTTTTTTTTGGGGTATTCAAATTTATTTATTTTTGTGTTTGTTAATTTTACGTCAAACTTTTGTAATTTATTGATTCATCTCGGTGAGAGAAATCGAAAAAGTATAATTTTTTTTTATCGAAACTCATATCTTTTAAAAAGACAAAAAATGACTTCTTGACTCATTTTTTTCTCTCTGAAAAAAATTATGTTTTGATAAAAGGAAAATTTCCAAATCAGTTACTGATATCGGAGAGATCAGTCTCGGACAAGTCACCAAGCCGTCCTTTTCTTCGTACTAAAGTAATCTGCAAAAAGGACGAGTCTGTGAGTTTCAAGGCAGATAATAAATCGCGAAGTTTTCATCCACATACATTAACTTTCAAGATAGGGTGAGGGCATTCAATATGGGCAGGGGTGAGCATCTTATCGTGTCGTTTTGTGTTCGTGTCAAAATTCTCTCAATTATAACCCGACCTGTTTAGCTTTTCGTGTTATCGCGCCGTGTCATATTCGTATTTCGTATCAAAAATACATTAACTAGCTCCCTTGAAATAATCTGCAAAAAGGACGAATCTGTGAGTTTCAAGGCAGATAATAAATCGCGAAGTTTTCATCCACATACATTCGTTTGAGTGTTTGCCTTTACTTTTATTTTGTTTTCCAATCATTACCCTACTTTTTTTTCCAATCATTACCCTATTTCTCCAATTATTACTTTCTCATCTCTCTCTATCTCTCTCCAATCATTACCCCTATTTCCAATCATTACCCTATTTCTCTCTCCACCCACAACCAAAACTAAACTAAACTAAACTCTCAACCAAACAAAGCCAATTAACTTTCAAGATAGGGTGAGGGCATTCAATATGGGCAGGGGTGAGCATCTTATCGTGTCGTTTTGTGTTCGTGTCAAAATTTTCTCAATCATAACCTGACCTGTTTAGCTTTTCGTGTTATCGCGTCGTGTCATATTCGTATTTCGTGTCAAAAATACCTGACCGTAACATGCTAACTTCGCGTTGGGTTTGTGTCGTGTTATTGTGTCCTCCTATAAATTCCTGCCCGGTGTCGTGTCGTGCCGTGTCGTATTCGTGTCACAATTCTTGCAACCATAACCCGATCTATTTAGTTTTTTGTGTTATTGTTTTGTGTCATAGTCATATTTTGTGTCAGAAATAACTAACCCTAACCCGTTAATTTCGTGTTGGGTTCTCGTGTCGCATCGGAAATTCCCATATCCACAATCCAGGACCTTACTTGTTATTCCCAAAGAAAAGCAATAAGAGAAACTCGAAACAACTATAAATTCTAATGCAAATTAGCACTAAGCCCCCTTGTTTAGTTCAATTCAGCTGCTAACACAAATTCATACCGTATTCGGAAATGCAAGCAAATATTTCATAATACAACCACAATCAAAGCTAGTCACTACTCACTACAAGAAAAATGAAACGAGAAAGAAAAAGACATAAAAAAAAGAAAAGATTTTCAGCGTTGCAATCAATGGCCAATAAGCTGAGCAGAATTCAAGCTTGATAACTTGCATCATCCATTGTCAGAGACTCAAGAGGGAATTGATATGGGTGTTTCTGAATGAGTTCCTCATAAAGCTGCAAACTTCGCCATTGCTAGAGCTTGAGATGGGAATGTGCTAGATCACAGAAGTTGGCAAACAACAGGGTTGCAAATACAGAAATGGTCTCATGATCCTCCTGGAAAGGTGAATGGGTATCAGTAGACTCGATACAAAACATATATATGATGATACAAGCAATTGATTGCCCATCTCACATGCAGCATAAATGTGGTAAGCAATTGTAGTGCATTGTCTTTGAGCTATGAAGCTCCTCATAAAGGATCCCATCAAAGTCGAGTCATATGGAAAAGTAATACGTAACCCCACTTTGTTTTTTTTGCTCGGCAGTACCTATCCCACTTTTCTAGAATGCGCATTGAAAGCATGGCCACCATAAATGATAAAAGTAGAAAGGTTTTATTGACCAAGGTTTCCAACAGACTCCATAAAAGCAAATATTTTTTGCAGCAATGTTCATGTTGGATGATGTGTGGAGTGAGAGGTGAGGTATTGCGCAGACCCATCTCTAGTCATTGTGGTGCGCCAAACCGCAGGAAAAACATGTGAAGTATAAGAACAAAGATGAGAAGCCTACTAAATAATTTGGATCACAGATGGAGTAATTCTTGACAAACAACTCTGTTTCTAGATACGCATTGTAGTGCCATTCCCTACCCAAGTACAACAGAGAAGAAATGGTAGGGTAAAGGATGACCTAACCTGAGGTAAACCAAGTGCATTGTCCCTGAGCTATGTAGCTCCTTATAAAGTATCCCACCAACCATGAAATACAAGTGAAAACAATACCTACTTTCACTTTTGTAGAATGCACATTGACTGCATGGCCTCCATCTATGATGCACCGACACGGACACGGACACACACCGACACCGGGACACGGAAATTCTAAAAAAATGGGGACACGGCGGGGGACACGCCACGTGTATATTTATTTATTTATATATATAAATAAATAAATAATTATAGTTTAGCACCCAGAAATTTTAAAAAATTCATAATTTGGCCCCAAATTTTATTTTAAAAAATTACAGTTTGACCCCCAATTTTTTCAAAAATTACAGTTTGGTCCCTAAAATTTTTTAAAAATTACAGTTTGGCCCCTGCCGTGTCCCCATCGGTGTCCCCGCAGTGTTCCAGCCGTGTCCCCGTCAAAAATTCAAATTAAATTATGGGACACGCCACGTGGCGTGTCCCGTACGTATCCCGCGGTGTCCCCGTGTCCCAGTGTCTGACACTGCAATACCTCGACTTTTACAGGTGTCGGTGCTTCATAGGCCTCCACAAATCACCAAAGTAGAAAGGTTTCATCGATAGTGATTTCCGACAGAATCTATAAAACACAAGCTTTTATGCAGCATTGACGATGTTGGATGACGGGTGGAGCTATGTTACATGGATCCTTGATGTTGGCTCAAGTACCCGTGTCGATGTGTCCGACACTCGTATCCTTTTGGACACTCGGATCCTCTAACTGTTAAGATACTTACAGAAAAGGACTATCAAATCAACTAGAAAAGCGATATTTCCAGTATTTCACAAAGACAAGAAATAGGGAAATAGCAAAAACATAATTTTCTTAACCCTTTCTTGTTTAACTGCATTTGTAAACATAGTTTACAGAACATAATCTGGGAAAATTATGCAATATATAATACAAAAAAGAGTTCAGGACGTGTCCCCGTACCCGTACCCGAGTTGGGGACACATATCCACGTATCCTAAGATTTAAGTTTAGGAAGGTCCGACTCTTGGACTCGCACCCGCACCCGATACTTGCACCCGAGTCCATGTAACATAGGGGTGGAGTGAGGTCTTGTGCAGTGCTATCTCTAATCATTATGATGTGACAAAAGTAGAAAAAATGTGTGAGTCCCAAGTAATGAGGAGAAGATGGAGTAAATTCTTCCAAAACACACTTTGTTTCTAGATAGCCAAATGCACCAAAGCACACATGAAACCTTTAAAAAGATGGACTCCCTAGAATGTTTGCAAAGATTAGCATTGTAGGGTCATTCTCCCAACCTTAGTTGCTGCAGACAAAGGACGGCCTGAATCTCAGCCAAAAAAACTAATAACTCAAATGAATGTCCATAAACCATGGATGGTACGTTAAGGAAGACTGGGATAACTTTTCTTGTATGTCTCACATGTTTGCTTCTTATTCAAAAGGGGAAAATAAGTCGAAGGCACGGTGAAATCCTCATTGTTAGAAAATCCCCAAATGAGTCAATCCGAGAAGCCAAATGAACATACATGGAGTGATCAAATGAGCAATAAAGTAAGCAACCGTACCACAATGACAATACCATATTCGAATAATGCCAAACACCCTGGATAAAGCAAAACTCACTAATGACTGGTAATAAGAAACTGAAACAATAAAGTAAACCAAGCCAAAACAAACCATGACTTGTGTCCGTACCAATTGGATCAGCAACATGAATTCTTCTTTGTTATTGTCCCTGCCAAAGGCTATATACTTGGTAACTTAGGTGAGTTTAGTAAAATCATATAATTTTTGCCAGGTCATTTCATGTCATTAATGCTAATCTTTCCGCATTTTCTTTCATATACTCCTTTTAAGCCTTGAAAGTTTGGACATAAGCTTCGACAAGCATGCGATCCATTTGTCATTTGCGGATTTGTGAAAAAGTAGGGACAAAGTTTCACAAAATCATCATTGACAAACATAATTTTCCTTTGTATTGTCTTTCTTTTGCTTCACATAAAGAATGATATGACTCCACCCTCACAATCCAACTAAACATAAGTATTGCCAAAGGCAAAAACAAACTGAAAAGGCCAATAATTATTTCAACTATACTCTATTCTATAATCTATATTTAAGCAGGATTTCTAAGTCGAAAAATATAAGCAATTGCATCATTGTAAGCATCATAATGAAGAAGAGACAGCTGTGCAACAATGAAAACACATACCTAATGAGTGTTATAGCCTTGTGGGTGAAACAAGGCTTTCCACATAAGTTCCTGCTTCAAACTGAGCTGGACAGCCATGAACCACTAGCTCCTTGGATTCCTTCTCTCGTGTATCAAAGAGGACTAATTTGTATCCTTCTACGTTAAACAAAAATTGACCGGTCCTAGATAAACTCAAGGGTCGCCAAGAATCATAGCTATTATCACAAGTGACTGTAAATTTCGTCCAGGAATCTCTCACACCATATTCTTTCATCACCCAAACATCTAGACAACAAGGATCATAAAACTGCTCAACAAACACACAAAGGCCCCCTCCAAGAACACAAAGTCGGTCACTGTTACAATCCAGATTTGGAGATGCCACAATTCGAAAATTTTCATCTTCTAAACCAAGTGCAACGATAACATCTTCTGTACCATTTCTAGCTACCCAGTGAAGTGCACCACAAACAAAAGCCCCTGATTGACGCTCAAAACGTGAATGATCAAAAGGAGAGTTCTCAATCCTTCTCCAGGAATTGGTCTTTAAGGCATACACACTGACTACATTATCAGCGCACTCAGTTTCTATATGATGATAAGAAATGTTTACAACTTTGTAGTCATCAATGGAGGAGTCATAACCAAGCCCATAATCAGCCAAAACTTTACTCTCAATTGTAAAAGGAGATTCCGGTAATTCTCTAGATTCTCTAGTAGAAGGGTTTACCAAAGAATAATTGCACCATACATCGGGCATCAATACCAAGCCATGACACGAACCACCAATCTCATCATAGCACCTAGGGTTTAGGTCCGGTCGATATTTTGGTGGTGCGAAATTTAGGGGCACTGCCACTAATTGGAGCCTGAATTGGGAAGAATCGAGTTCCACGGAGTACAAATTACAATAAGTAGAGAGAATAAGACGCTCGTGTTTGTCAGTGTTGCGATTGAGGTGTGTCCTGATGAAATGAGGGTTGGAGATTAGAAAGCTCCATGGTTTCGAAACGCACCTGAATCTGCAGAGAGAGACGACGGGAAGTCTCGAGAGTATGTCGGAGATGATTTCGTCGGGAAGGTTCGCCATGACAAGATGTCGCTAGCTTGAGAGAGAGAGAGAGAGAGAGAGAGAGAGAGGGGGCGGGGTATCCACAGTAGGTTCTATTTTTCCGACATTGTCTCCATCCGCGGGCTCAGTGTTTAATCTAGGGTTTCAGACATTATTCATATTCTGAATCTCAAGTGCTCACGCCGAGACTTAAACCTGACCTTCCACTCCAGGTCCACCAGATGTATACCATGTTGTGTTGTGTAGGGTTCATCTTGGGATCCAATATAAGTAATTGGAGCCGCTCAATATGTTTAGAATATTGTTTTAGAAACTCTGCTAAAAATTCGCTCAATTGAATATCGGTAAGAACTCAATCAATTCTTCTCTCAATTTGCTGACAGGAGTAGTATTTTCTTTTTCGTTTTTTTTTGGGTTGGCTTTTGAAGACCCTACTCATCTTGGTTTCAATTAAGGGTCATCATCGGGCCGGGCCGGGCCGGGCCAGCCCGCCAAGGTGTGGCCCAAGTCCGCACACGGGCCGAGTCAATCGGGCTTTTTCTTTTTGGCGGGCCGGGCGGGCCAGGCCACCTACCATAAATTGAAGCCCAAGCCCGGCCCACGGGCTTGCCCAATTGGCGGGCCGGCGGGCCAACAGGCGTGCTTAAATTTCCTTGGGCAAAACTAAACCAAGGGAAAAAGAAAGGATTTTTTGGGATTTTGGGCTAATGGGCGGGCCCGTTGGCGGGCTTTTGGACGGGTATGCCGGACGGGCTCACGGGCCGGGCCTACGGGCGGGCCGAGTAAAAATTCATAGGTCCGAGCCCGCCCGTTTCTCGGGCTCGAGCCGGGTAAAAGCCCGATGGGCCGGGCGAGCTAAGGGCGGGCCGTGGGCCGTCGGGCTAAATGATGAGGCTTAGTTTCAATGCCTTTAGAACACCGGCAGGGTGCTATCCACCAAACTTTTGGTGCTGGCCAAAAGAACAGGCGTGTAAATCGCACCTCATTGTGTGGTATGGCATCAGGTCATTTGTACTAACTAATTCTATATATTTGTGCTCACAATTTGGAACTATGGGTAGTGATGAAACTTGTTCTTGTACGAATCATGATAAGGGTACTGAACTACTGATGCTTTGGAGTAACTTTTGTAATTTTCTGGACAAGGACAAAAGTGAGCCTTTGTGCCAAAAGAGTCCTGCTATTGGTCGGTATCAATAGCATACCAAAAATAAACCGACAGCCACGCCGGGCCGTCTCCGGCCACCGAACAGCCGATCCGAACTGTCTAAATTTAAAAAAAGAAAAGAAAGTGTGCAGCTGTTCAATCAATGGCATCCGACGTGCGTAGCTGCTCAATCCAAACACCCTATTTTTTTTGTATATTCATGTGTACATATATATGTGAAAAAATGGATCGATCACTTACGCACGTCGGATGCCGATGATTCTAGCGTAAGCCCATTCAGTTTTTTTTTTTTAAAGAATTTTTAGACAGCTCAGATCAGCCGTCCGGTGGCCGTTGCTTCATTTTCAGTATGGTAACGTCGGTACCAATATCATTTCTGGTGCCAAAAATCCCAAAATCCTGCTGTGTCCAAAATTCCAAATACACTCATAGTTGTAATGAACGCTCAAAATCTCCAAACCCAACTGTAGGTCCAATGCGCAACAACGCCAGTGTATCATTTTCTTCTTCTCATTTTCCTTTTGTGCCAAATCTTTTATCAGTGCTGCAACAACCAGGAAAAATCGGTCTTGTTCGTATTAGGGAAAAACATCCTTCCTCAGATCATTAACAGTAAACCGTCATGATAAGAAGAACACGTCAATTATTAGCTGATTACAGTAATTGACCAATCCAGGCCGATTTCGACCAACATAAACCTGGGATTTGAACCGTGGTATGCTTGCTTAAACAATCCCCAACATAAAAAAAGAAAAAAGAAAAGAAGAGCTACTCTCATTTCAATCAAAAGAGCCCCAAGTTATTTCAAGGGAGCTTAAAAGTCAACGAGGAGTCCATGAACAATTGATGGATTAAGATTGAAAAAACATCAGACTAAAACATGTGAATGACCAAAGAAACAAAGCAGAAAACAAACCGAGACGTGACTGATTTTCTGAATCTGTCTTATAGGGAGCCAGAGTGATAAGTGTCGGACCTGTCCCCATGCCGGCCATTGCTTCAGGTTGAAAGTAGTGCTAGCACCACGTACACTTATACACCTAAATACACACCCATACTCACATGAGTGGTGGATCCCACACACACTTGAACCTCAAGTGTGTGTGGGATCCTCAAGTGTGTGTGGGATCCACCACTCATGTGAGTATGAGTGTGTATTTGAGTGTATAAGTGTATGTAGTACTAGAATTATTGAAAGAGCTTGAAACGATCTCGGAAAAAGAGCAAATTGGTACCAGTTTTAAGGCAAAATTTTCATCCACGTACATTTACTTTAGAGATAGGGCGAGGGCAATCAATATCCAGGGCTTTAATTGTTCCTCGCAAAGAAGAGCAATATGAGACAAAAACTCGAAACAACTATAAATTCTAATTTGCACTACGCTCCTTTGTTCAGTTCAATTCAGATGCAGCACACATTTATACTGTACTTGTCTCGTACACAAGCCATTGGTTTAAGTTGAAAGGTTAAATGGTTGATCCTTCAAACCAGGAGCATTTTACTCCAAGCACCAAATGTGTTTGCTGCAGGATGTCGGTAACAAATTAGAGGACATATTGAGTAGGAATGACTTCGGTGTCCCCGGTCATTTTGAGGACACCGTAACTTTTGGCATAACAAAACCATTATAAGTATAACCAAATTCATTACTAGCATAACCAAAACCATTATAAGCATAACCAAAACCATAACAAGGCATAACTTGGTTGGTTATGCCTTGGTTGATTTTTGGTTATGCTTTGATTGGTTTTTGGTTATGCCTTGGTTATGCCATGTTATGGTTCTATTATACTTCTAATGATTTTTGTTATGTTTGTAAGGGTTTTTGTTATGCCAAAAATTATGGTGTCCCCAAAATGACCGGGGACACCATAGCATCATCCTTTATAGTATAATTTAACAGAGTGCTTTCATACATCTAACCTGTAATTCAAAGTACAATGCAGCATATGCCTAACAAGAGTAACAACAGATTTTTTTGGCATAAAAAAAAATATAAGAGAACAAACACAAGCAATAATTTCATAATACAACCCCAATTAAAGCGAGTCAGTACAAGGAAAATGAAACGAGAAAGAAAAAGACAGTACAAAGATTAGATACTTTGCATGGCAATCAACGGCCAACAGAATTCAAGCTCGATAACTTGCATCAACCATCGTAGAAGGGAATGATATGGATGTTTCTGAATGAATACCTGATAAAGCTGCAAACTTGGTCATCTGATAAAAGCAAACTTCGCCATTGCTAGAGTATGAGAGATAATATTTATTGCTATGGCATAGAGTAAATTATACATGAGTGAAGGGATTGTGCTAGATAACAGAGTCGACAAACAACAGGGTTGCAATTGCAGAAATGGTGTCATAATCCTCCTGGAAAAGTGAATGGGAGTCATTAGAATCGATAAAAGTATGAATATACAAATGATTGAATTATGTTAAAAAATAGCTATCAACTTTTGTAGAATGCACATTGAAAGCATGGCCTCAATAAATGACAAAAGTAGAAAGGATTCATTGACGCAGCGGTTCCCACCAGAATCTGTAAAAGAAAAGATATTTTACAGCAATGTTGATGTTGGATGATGTGTGACAAGAGGCAAGGTCATGTGCAGACCTATTCTCTAGTCATTAAAGGTTGGAAAGCAGCGGAAAAAACATGTGAAGTATAAGAATAAAAATGAGAAGCCTCCTAAATTATGTGGATGGGAGATGGAGTAATTCTTGAAAAAACTAGTTTGTTTCTATTTAATCGAATGCACCAAAGCACTCATGAAACCTTCAAAGGATTAACTCCCTAGAATGTCTGCGAAGATTAGCATTGTAGTGCCATTCCCTAACCTAAGTAGTAAAGGAAGACCTAAATCTGAGCTAAACCAAGTCATAATACCCCAAAGAGGAAGAACCTTGTTCTCCAACCCAACCTTTGTAAGATAGAAACCCATACAGGAAAGACAATCATCCAAAACTTGCCATAAAAGAATTTGATTTTGAAGGGAATAGGCAACCACCAGATGAAGTTCCAGGGACTAGAGATGGTAGCCTTAGGAAGATGGGGGTTAACTTTTCTAGCATGTCTTATATGCATGCTTCTCATTTGAAAGGGGACAATAAATTTAACTCACGGTGGAATCCCCATCATTAGAAAATCCCCAAAATGAGTCTGTATGATAAGTCAAATTAACATACATGGAGTGATTAACTGAACAAAGCAGTAAAGGGAGAAAGCAGCCGTACCGCAACAATTATACCAAGCTCAAATCACGCCAAACACCCTAGATAAGGCAAAATTTGTATGACCGATAATAAAAAAAACTGTACTCCCTCCGTCCCAAATTGCTTGCCCATTTTGGGGAAGCTAAATATTAAGAGGACAAGCAATAATTGCACCAAATTCAAATTGCGAGGCATGACTTTACTACATTGCCCTTGTATTCTATCTATTCAAACACAATGATGACTAATTTATAAGGACAATTTTGGAAAACTAAAAGCTTTTTTAGTTTGACTTTTCAAAGGGACTAATATTTTGGGACATCCAAAAAAGGAAAGGAGGACCAACAATTTGGGACGGGGGGCGGGGCGGGTGGTTTGTAACTATTAAGTAACCAAGCCATATCAAACCACAACTTGTGACCGGACCAAGTGGATTAGCTACATGAATTCTCTTTGCTATTCCCTCTGTCAAATGCTTAGTTTTAATAAAATCATATAATTGTTTAATTTTTATCACATCATCCCCCATGTCATACACACTAATCTCACTGAATTTTTTTTTTCTGACACAGCCTTTCAAGACTTGAAAATTTGGACATGATCTTCGACAATGATCCGAACCATTCGCCAGTTGAGGGTTTGTGTAAAATTAGGGACATAATTTAACAAAATCATCATCGACAAACATTACTTTACCTACTTCTGGTCTTTCTTTTGCTTCAAATGAAGAATGATATGAGAATCCACCCGCACAATCTGACCAAAAACATAAGTATTGCCGAAAACAAACTGAAAATACTTAAAATTATTTCAACTGTACAATTGTCTAATGTGCAGTTTTTTTGAACAAAAATTTTAAGACGAAATATGCAGGCAACACTACACAAAAGTAGCATCATTGTAACAATCATAATGAAGAAGACTAGAAGAGGTAACAGTGCAGCAATGAAACACATACACAATGGAAAATACGGTGAAGTACATACATAGTACCTAACTAGGTGATTATTAGCATTGCCTCTTGGGTGAAACGAGGCTTTCCACATAAGTTCCTACTTCAAATTGAGTCGGAAGGCCCTGAACCACTAGCTCCTTGGATTCTTCCTCCCGTGGATCAAAGAGAACTAAGTTTTTTCCTTGTGCATTAAGTAAAACTTGACCGGTCCGAGATAAACTCAAAGGCCTCCAAGAATCATAAATATTATCATAAGTGACTGTAAATTTCATCCATGACTCTTTCACCCCATACTCTTTCATCACCCAACCAGCTAGACAGCAAGGATTAAAGTGCTGAGCAAACACACAAAGGCACCCTCGAAGAACACAAAGTAGGGCACCAATACAATCCAGAGCCGGAGATGGCAGAATCTGAAATTTTTCATCTGCTAAAACGAGAGCGACTATAACATCGTCCGTACCTTCAGTAGCTACCCAGTGGAGTGCACCACAAACAAAAGCCCCTGAATGATGTCCAAAGTATGAATGATCATAAGGAGAGTTCTCAATCCTTCTCCAGGAATTGGTCTTTAAGGCATACACACTGACTACATTATCAGCGGACCCAGCGTCAGCTTCTTCATCATAATAACCAATATTTACAACCTTGTAGTCATCAATGGATGAGTCGTAACCAAACCCATAAACAGTGAAGCCTGGCTCAGATGTAAAAGGAGATAACGGCAATTTTCTAGATTCTCGAGTAGACGGGTTCACCAAACAACAATGTAACCTTCGATCGAGCATCAACACCAAGCCATCACACGAATAACGAATCTCCTCACAATATATAGGGTGACCCGGTGGGAAATTCAGGCGCACTGCCACTGAATGGTGCCTGAATTGGGATGAATCGAGTTCCACAGTGTACCATTTTCGATGATCGCTGAGAACGACACGCTCGGACTTGTTGGTGTTTTTGTCGGTGTTGCGATTGAGGTGTTTTTTGATGAAACTAGGGTGGGAGATTAGAGAGCGCCATGGTTTCGAAACGCACCTGAATCTGCAGAGGGAGACGACGGGGAGTCTCGAGAGTACGTCGAAGATGATTTCTTCGGGAAGGTTCGGCATCTCTTCTGTCTTCATCGCGAGCTCAGAGACAGAACTTGCTTATCGATTTTCTTCTTTTATTTCGCTCCAACCTTTTATCCTTGATTGTGATTTTGTTAAAAAATAAAAGGGTTTCAAAATTCAACTAGGCTGATGCATAAAACGACGTTATTTTGGAGCCGCTCTCTATCAATTTAATCAGAAAGTCTATCCATACAGCAGATTTGTGCATAGATTGTGTACAAATTTTGTTTTGGGGCCCACCACGGGTCCCACACAAATCATCCGGGCCGTTCATTAAATGTAAAACATTTTTTCAAGGGTCCCCGTAAAAATTAAGTTCAATCCGATACTTATAGGTATTCGATCCCACCATATAACTTTTCATTATCCGGAAATCTGAATGAAAAGTTAGATGGTTGGATGAAGCACCTACAAGTATTGGATTGAGCTTATTTTTTACAGGAGCCCTTGAAAAAATGTTTTACATTTAATAAACGGCTCGGATGATTTGTGTGGGACCCGTGGTGGGCCCCACAACAAAATCTGTGCACAATCTGTGCACAGATTGCTGTGTGTGTAGAACGGTTCTTACAATTTAATTTATCCTTTCTCTTTCTTTCTTTTCTGGGGGACTTCAATTTCAATAGCAATAAGGCATCAAATTATCTTCTTTAAGATAGAAAAATACGTTACAGGGCTTAGTTTGCTAACACTCTTGCATATCATTAGAACATCTCTACTCCTTATTCAATTTTTTAATTTAAAGTTGAGTAAAAATTTGGGTAGAAACTTAATTTTGTGTGAAGCAATCTAATGAGCAAATGCAAATCTAAACATAAATTTGAGTAAATGTTTCATTAATGACATAGTTGTAAATTTGATGAGGGAGAAAATAGCTTTCAAAATTTGAGTAATGATTTGGATCAAACCAAATTTGCTATCATCAAATTTGGTATGAGTTTTTGTTTGATCCGCAAATTTGGTGTGACTTTGAGCAAAGAATGAAGTGAGTAAAGAGTGGAGATGCTCTGAGGAGGTCAAGGAATTTGTGTCTCCCCATCTGGGCGTGGGTATTTTCATCGTTGCCTGTTCGACAATAGCTAGCATTGTCCCCAGTGATCTACCTCGGGGTTACAATGGCTTTGTCATGAATGTGAAGGTTCATCGTATAGCTGAAACAGGTTGAGGGCATCGATGGATTGTTGTAGCATTCTATAGTAACTGCATATACTGGAGCGAATATACCAGAGGCAGTGAAGGACGAGATAGTAAACGAGGGTTTCGGTTTGGCCCAGGCAATGCGGGAGGGAGCCCAAAATGAAGGCGGCAATGGCGACAAGGTGACGCCGATTGTTGTGGATGTTATCATCAGGAAGGTGCAAGAACACAATCAAGAGTGAGCAGGAGGATTGCCCGGGCTTTTGTGCGCATAGAGACCTTCTCCGTTGTTCCCCCTCAGAGGAATCCATAACCAGATTGTCATTTCCATAGCTTTGGTTCTAAAAGCTGTGGTTGTTCAGAAAGAATACATCCGATCCGAAATCGGCCATGCTCTTTTGAAAACTTATGCATCGTATCATTCCTGTTAAGTTTCAGTTTAAAAGCAAGGGGCATGGACATACATGTCTTGTGCCCAAGAAGTGGTCAAGCAGAACAAACAATTTTCTTTGATTGCGAAATTTCCAAACATGTGTGGAAAGGGTCTAGGGTAGGGCTTAATTCCAGCAGAGGGTGTCCTATTCTTTTTTTTTTTTATCCGCAAATACGGCTTCACTAGCTTTCATTAAAATCCAAATTTAAAACTGATAGAAGAGATAAAGGTGGATTCGAAATCCAATTACAAGGTAGAGAACTACGTAAAGCAAGAGAGGCTCCTTCATGCGCCACCTTGTTTGCGGACCGCCGAACCCAATTGAAAATAAATGCTCCTTCTTTGGCATACTGCCAAATATCCAACACCAAAACTCTTACATTCCACGGTGGTACTAGCTCAGAGACTCTAAGAATTATCGCTTGCTTGTTATCAGATTCCACAACAACCTCTTTCATTTCCAGTCTAAGTAGCATTGCACAAGCAGCTCTAATAGCATACAATTCTCCTCCAAGGCTGGAGCAAGCACTCACTGTTTTTGCAGCCCCTTCCAACACTTTTCCCCTCCAATTCCGGAGAACCACAGCGGCTTTGCTAGCGTTCTTAGTTACTGAGATTGCAACGTCACAGTTGACTTTAAACTTCCCAACGTCCGGAGCCCGCCTGGTGGACACTTCCTCTTGAGTTAAAGGGTTATCCATATGGACTGTAGTAATCACTGGAGTATCGACTCTTTCCATCTCTGCGTGGAGAATGGATGCAATGGTTTTTTGAGGATTAACCATTGCACGACTGAATACGTAATCATTCCTCCCTTTCCAAATATTCCAAGCAATAGTGGCCACCTTGCCCATAAACTCTATTCCAAACAGTTTCGCCACCAAAAGCTTTTAATTTTATTTGGGATTTTCATCTTCCACAAAACCCTCCAGAAATCCTTCCCAAGCTTGAAAGAGGGGACCAGGCTTGGAATGTCCACCTTTCATAAGATCTTGATGAGCTACATGGTACTCCGACTTGACCGAATAGCTTCCGTTTGAGTTGAAGTGCCACACCAATTGGTCTGCTCTCTCCACGTGGGAAATGGGAATTTCCTTCACCGCATTCACCACTTCTATTGGTACCTCATTTTCCAATTTCTGAATGTCCCATTGTCTTGATTGGGGGTCGATGATGTCGGCTACCCTACCAATGACACTGTTGGGCGGCTTATTCACAGGAACCTTGAAATTTGACAGCGAGGGAATCCATGCGTCATTCCAGAAATCAATACTCTCTCCGTCTTGGACCTGCCACCTGAGCCCTCTAATCAAGAGATTTCTTCCATGTAAAAGGCTTAGCCAAGCCCAAGATGCCCACTGCCTCTTGATGCTTGAAGAAAGGAAGTTTTAGGGAAGTAAATCCCCTTAAGGACCCTGGCCCAATAAGCATTTGGATTCATCAATAGCCTCCACCCATTACGCACAAGCATTGCCTCATTAAAAGCTCGATGATTCCGAAAGCCCAAACCTCCCTCCTCTTTAGCCATACCCAACTTTTCCCACAAGGCCCAACAAATTCCCGTAACGAATTCCTATTCTTTTTGCTCGGCAATTTCATTGATTAGTAAAAAAAAAGTACAATGTGCTATTGCCGCCGTAAGATAAAGTGCGCTGGTGACGGGCGAAGACCAAAATACAAAGGCCCAAGGAACAGAGCACTGATTTGCTAAATACAAAACACAATCTATGCTATCGCCAGTAGATCTAAGTGTGCCGACGACAAGCAGAGGCCAATAAAAGGCCTAAGGAGCAGAACATAGTGTGTAAGGTCTTCCGAGGCATTTTAAGGAAAGACCAGGGCAGATGGGAGCAACCTGTTTAGAAGCCGAGTTACGTGCAGTCCAATAAGGGCTGGAGGTGATCAGAACGCATGAGCTCAAGAAAGTTACCATCATCGAAACCGACTCACCTGATGCGGTTAAACTGATAAAAGAAGAGGAAGGGACAGGACACAAATACCGGGCCATGATTGAACATATTCGATTCCTGCTCAGGAGCACAGTACTGCACATGGTGCAGTACTGCATTTTCGTCTCATATTCGTTTTGACTAGAGGTGGCAAACGGGCGGGTCTGGGCGGGTTTGGGCGGGTTGAAACGGGTCATGGGTCAAATATGGGTGGGTCGAATATGGGTCGAAAAGTAAACGGGTTGAAATGGGTCGGGTCAAATATGGGTCAAGCCAAACCCAAACCCGCCCGACCCAACCCGTTTTCCTTTTCTTTTCTTTTTTTTTTTCTTTCCCCCCTCCCTTCCCCCGATTTGTCTCAATAAGAGGATTTAGAAAAGAAATTTTTTATGATTAAAACTCAATTTTTTTGAATAAAAATGAAGCAAATAGAGGCTAAAAAAACTTTAAAAAAATCATGTTTTTACTTCTTTTTTTTTTTTTTTTTCCATTTCTAAACAGTAACGTAACTTCTACGAGGAGTCAGAGGCAGCATCAAAGAATTGTCTGGAAAGACAATGATTGCGCCAAATGTACAGTTTCGGTCTTCGTTGCGTTCGCCGAAGCCACTGCTTCGGTTCGGATTAAAAAGTCAAGTGACTTTTTTTTTTTTGGTCTCCATTCAAATTTTTTTGTATTTGTTTGTTTTGCAATAAACTTTTTATCCCTATTAGTTCGTCTCGATGAGAGAATAAAAAAATAAATTTTTTTTTTTACTTTTACTCTAATATTTTTTGTAATATTCAAGATAAATCTCAACAACCGGTTTTTTGGGTTTTATCTTGAATGCTTTCAAAAATATTTGGGTAAAAGTCATAATTTTTTACTTTTCTGATTGGAACGAATCAAAAATTGTAAAATATGAGGAAAAAGTTGAATAATGACAAAACAAAAAAAAGCCTCAAAGAGGGAGAGGAGCTCAAGGGATTGATCTTGTAATTATATTATTTTGTCTTTTTGAAAAAAAATTATGAGTTTCGATAAAAAAAATACTTTTCTGATTGCTCTCGTCGAGACGATCATTAAGTCACAAAAATTTGACGCAAAATTAACAAATGTAAAAAAAATTTAAAAAAATAAACCACTTGTCTTTTAAATTCAATCTAACCCTAGTGCGTTATTTTTTTAGTTTTGTTGAAGAAACTGTTAGAGAGAGAGAGAGAGGTGATTTTTCAGAGTGATTGTACAATTGGTCTTCGGGTATACGGAGTACTCTATTTTGAACTTCGTCCCGGCCAGTGCGAGAATCAGAGATGACGGGAGAGCACATGTGAGAGAGAAAAGGGTGTTGGACCATTTTTAATCCTAACCCATATTAAACCCACTCACAACCCATCTAAACCCATAAAAATATGGGTTGATACGGGTTGAACCCATATTAACCAATTACACAATATGGGCGGATTGGGTTGGGTTACAAGTGGGCGGATTTGGGCGGATTAAGAAATATGGGTTGGGATTGCCACCTCTAGTTTTGACTAACAGAGACTCATTGGACATGTGTTTTTGTTTCTTAATGGTAGATTCTCAATCTTCAGATTGAGTCTCACATTGGCAGCGTAAATGACATGGCCTTTGCAATTCTGCGTAATAACTTCTGGTTGTTACCTGTGGCGATGGAAAAATGATTAAGGCAACTTTTGACTCCTGAGTCTCCTGTAGTTATATTGTTTCCAATCCAGCATTATACCCTATCCGTATCCATAGCCATAGATGTTGGCATGGCTCTCCTGTTTTTTTTTTTTGCCTTCATGTCAGGGAAAACGTTCTTGTAATGGAGAGATGAAATTATGGACATATCACTTCGTAATTTTGTTACAATTTGATCTCCACAAATGGACAATCGGTTCTACATAGTAACTATGCATTCATGGCACGGTACTGGCTTCATCAACGAAAAACAATCAGTCGTCGCAAGCTCATAAAACTCCTTGATTTATCGTCGTAACTCAGGTCAGTTCAGTAATCATGCCAGGGGGATCTAAACCAAATTTTTGTTGACCCATTCAATGGATTTCCAGATAGAATATATGCTTTTGTAGTCACAAATCTGTCCTATCTCTAACACGGAGGCCATTTTCAGTATAGTTACTAACTCATCGGTTTCTCCAATAGGGCCGAGAAGTACCACCTCATTCTCATCCACCCGGCGATCAAGCTTCAAACCAACATTCCACCGGAGACTCTTGAACCCGACTCCATCCAGCATCCATCCAGCATCGGCATGTACGTCGCATTCAGCTGGTGCTCCAAGCAGAAGAAATGGTCAAGCCACAGCAATCCCACACTATGCTACTCAATACATGCTACGTCTCCCAGGCTCATTGGGTGACTCTTGGTGTACAATTCTTCTAGCCATGTCGCGGAGCAGTTGATCCATAATCAACTTATTCCCTTCTCCAATTGTTATGAGGCCTCTATCCACAAGGTTTTCAATTCCAACTGTCGTATAGAAATTACATTCATCCAGTATTTTGACCACATATTCCTAGTCCTTCCCAACAAAAAATGAAGCAATGTGGAGGAATAATTTCCGGTCGTGATCATCTTGTAAGGACATAAAGCTAATTGCCAGTGTTTGTAGGATCTGATTTCCATTGAATGATTCCATTTCTTCCAATGAAGTCTCCCATTCCTCTGCACTTCTATCACGGAGAGAAGAACCCAACAGTTTAAGAGCCAGAGGGAGTCCTTTGCACTGTTGGAGTACGCTTTTTGAGTACTCCATGAAACCTTCAATAGGATGTGCTTGTCCAAAGGCATGCCAACTGAAGAGCTGCAGTGACTCATTATAATCCAATTCCTTAACCTTAAAGGTCTCGTCAACTTTATATGGTTTCAGCAGTTTCTCATAACGCGTTGTTATAATAACCTTACTTCCTGGACAAAACCAGTCTCGCATTCCAAGTTCTGCATTCAATTGATCCAGTTGATCCACATCGTCAAGAACAACGAGAACCCTTCTGTAACTTACTGCATTTTTAATCTTAATCATTCCTTCATCAACACTGCCAATTTTTAGTTTTCCACACCTCCAAATACCTGAAAGTAGTTGTTCTTGTAAACGTACCAAACCATTGGGCTGTTTAGAAGTCTCTCTAATATCTAAAAGAAAGCTACTGCATTCAAACCTGTCAAAATTTGAGTTATAGACAGTTTTGGCAATGGTTGTCTTCCCTATTCCACCAATCCCGGCTATCACCCCAATGCCAACATCAGCTGCCCCATCTTGTAACCAATAATTTACGATTCAGTTTGTTCGAGCTCTCTTTGATAATTTCCTGGATGAACTTCGATTCATGCCAATCAATCGGAACCCTAATTCTGCTCCCCGGCGAAATGGGCTATGCTCTTTTATCGACTGGGAAAAAGTCCTGTAGGACTCCTACTCTTGGATTATGCATCTTCTAGGTTTAACCATGGAGTAATTCAAAGAGGAGTTGAATTCAACAGTCTTTAACCGTAATTCCAAACAGAATAAATTTTTCTTTCCTTTCCGCGTTTCCAAGCACAGGGTGTTTTTTTTCGGTTCCCATTTATCGAATGAGCACGACGTTAGTTGATAAGAAGAATTTTAATTTTTTTTCAGCTCCATATTTGATGCACTATAACATTGTTTCATTCTATACACCGAAAGACATCTATACACGGAAAGACATCTATATTACAAATGGAGCACCCTCTACAACCGTTCGATCATACTTAGTGATAAGGTTACAGCCGTTGAATCAAAGGAATGAAGTTTCCTAATGTATTAACCACAAAGAAAGCTTACTACTGTAATGCCACATTTTCGGCTGAGATTGGTTCCCTGCGATTTTTAATGTTACCATATTTACCACCACGGCTGAGATTACATTTTTGGAACTAAAGGAAACCTACCATTTTTATTTGACAAAAGGATTGAGTTTACTGGTTTATTTGGAAATATACCCGAAATCAGCTACCCCAAATCACAGGAGGATTGAAATGGTAAACGTGGAAAGTATGTTGACATTTACAATTAGTGCAATCAGCTAGCCGAAAATAAAGGAAACAAGATTAATCTTTGCTACTTCAAAGATTTAAATTTTGATTATACCTTCTATTTAGAAGGTCTATGTTGTTTACGGTTTGTTTGTCACAGGCATACATTTTCCACGTTTTCCAACTTATAAACAACCATTATCGATAGTGAGGTAAGTTTGATTTCTTGAACAATTTTTTTTCAGTTCTCATGCAAGGGATTCAAACATCGAAGGATTTTTTTTCAGTTCTCATGCAAGTTTGATTTTCTTCTTGAACGATTTCTACTCATATTTCTTCTTACTTTCTACTAAAATTTTACTGCAGGAACTGAAAGTAAAAATATATTTAGAGAAATTTTGTGTCGAGCTTAAATTTGAGGTACTACTAATGTTTTTTCTTTTTTAGATTGGAGGGTTTTCTTTTTAATCTTTGTTTTGGTATGTCGGTTTTCTTCCCAATTGTGGCACAACGTATATTCAATTTCTTCACAATTGTTCTGATTTTCTTTTTTGAAATCGAGGATTCTCTTTTTTATCTTTGTTTTGGTACACCGTTCTTCTTTTTTCTCCCTTTCCATTCATTTCTTTTAATGTGAATTGATTACATTCATTTTATGCTTGGAAACTTTATGGCTTTCTTGATGATTCAAAAAAAATTAATTAGAAGACTTTAATTGAATACAAATTAAAAGACAGTATGCTACCCATGTGATCAGTCAATAATGTTTTCCAAAGACAGAAACTTCTTAGCCGTAGGGTACCCGGATGGTTCGGACATTTAATCAAATACTTGGGATGCTTACCATATCTATATAATATGGAAGAGCCGTTTCGGTGATTTCCCTCAGCATTCCGTGATTAGGATTCCGTGATTTTTTGTAAACGATTTTTTGGTTATTAGGAAGAGCTATTACTGTGATTACCTTGTTACCGAAAAGGAATCCTTTGTTTTCGTGATTACCTCATTACCTTGGAAAAAAAATTGGAAGAGCTTATAATTAAAGAAAACTCTTTACTAACAAATCTCCAAAAATCAAAAGATCTCTTTTATGCATTAAGTTGTTTACAGTTTCTTTGGTTTTTCCTTTGTTTATAGAGTTCCGAAGAGTATCTACAGTGCTATAATCAAAAGTAAAATGTTTTTAAAGTTAACAATATTTGTGCAAAATATGGCTTACAATGCTATAATCAAACTTAACAAGCTCCTTAGAAATAATCAAATTTTGGACTTTGGATAACCAAAACTAGCAACCTTTTGACAATAACCAAATTTAATAGACTCTATATATTCTCAATCAAATACACCAATCATTTCACAAAAATGTTCTATCTCTCTCCCATTTTCCTCTCTCACTTTCTTTTGAACAATAACTTTGAAAATAAAATTTTTTATTTAGAAAACAGTTTTTAAAAATAGTTTTTTTCAAAAAAAAAAAAAAGTTTCAAAAACTATTTTCTATTTCTAGTAAATAGTTTTTATTAGTTTCAAAACTATTTTTAGGAAAACTATTTTCTATTGTTCACAATTTTTAATTTTTTGTAGTTTGAAAAGATGATATGACAAGTTTTGGTTATCCAATTTTGATTGTGCCATTGTAGACATCTACATTGCTAATCTTAACAATCTCTTAAATGAATAATTAAAAGCTAATGTGGTGACTTTTGATTATCAATTTCTGATTATAGCATTGTGGATACCCTAATAGTTTTCTTTATATTTTCTTTTTGCAGCTTCATAGGAGTGAAGTGATGGCATATAATACGAAATTTTCAAGTGAATTTTTCTGCAAATACCCCAATTCGTAGGAGTGACGGTGTTGTAAGTATTACCAATATTCCGATTCTTATACAATTTTTATATTTTTTTCAAGTTTAATTTGTAAGCATTAATTTTGTTCCCTTTTTATCGACGTATCTCTTCCTCTCCATATTACTTATCCTCCTCCTATCCCTTTTGTTTCAAACATTTCTCCCCATCCTTTCAATCGATGAATGGTTCATGGCTATAAATTGATGCTGTGAAAGGGTCAGAGGTAAACCTTAGAAATTGTAGTCCACTAAGTTAAGGGTATGGATTATTTTCAATTCCTAACATTTTATTTTTTCCTTAATCCAAGTCATTTAACTTATGGGTTAACCGATAAATCAAGGTACAGGATATTCCATTAGAATGTAACTTATGGGTTTACCATGTTTCAAGGTGATCATCATCTTCCCTTTCTCCATGTTTCCGGTAACATTTTTTTTCCTTATTGTAGAGGAGGTTTCATCAAGTGAGAATGTAAGCAAGCTTTGGTTTCATTGGGCCAAGGAAAAAAAAGTAAGCTGGCCCCCCGAGGTTCTAATCCTGGCTCCACCACTGGATTAATTAGATGAGCGAAATTGCTTTAATTTTCTGTTCGATATGCATTTTTCGCCCATAATTGGTAGGATCTAATTGTCTCAATAATAGAACATTCTTTTTACTTTAGAAACAGTTTTGGGATATATGTGAAGTAGGCAACCCTTTGTATCATGGAAAAAACTTAAAAAGTACTCATTGATTATTTGGGCAACTACATAGTATTGGATATTTAAACAAATTTTTGCCTGGTCGGAATTGTTTTGGGATATATGCGAAGTAGGCAATACTTGTTGGATCGGACAAGTACGTATGATGTGGCGTCGTGTTTTAGCCAGCGTTTATTTGTGCATGCATGAGTTGTTGGGTAGTTCAAATTTTGCGACTGGGGTCTTGGCCTTCAAGAGGTTTGAGCTAGGGACAAAACTGAATAATTTGTTGAATACCAAATTCGAGCCGTGCCTTCAGGCACGGGCATGCACTAGTACATATATATTATTAATTATTATGAAGTAAAAATATGATTTGTAAATAAGACAAATTCAAATTAGTCTGCAATTATGAAAGATGTTACTATAAGATAACCAAGCAAATAATAAAATCTAAAAAGTATGATATTCCAATATATATTTAAATCTTTTTTTTATCTAATGAAGTAACTCTCCATATTCCTAAAACATCCCTCTCTCTCTCTCTCTCTCTCTCTCTCTCTCTCTCAGTTAAAAAATAAATTTTTTTTTGAAAATTAGGGATGATTAAAATACTCCTCAATGTCCTCATATAAAACTAAATCGTTTTTGTATTTGCTTGCTTAAAAATGAGTATGTACATTTGTCTTGCTTACTTTCAGTTTTTGAAAATGATACCTTTATTTCCACAAAGGTGCTATTGGTACATTATTCATTTTTAGGTCCATTTTGGGTTCTAAAAAAATGATCGGAGCTGTTCATTTTGTTTCAAATACTTTGTTTACAGTCCTTATAAAAAATAAGCTCAATCTAGTCTCGGTTAGGGCGTCTACAAAACATCCAATTTTGCCTCAGAAGTCAAGTCTGAAACTAATTGGCACATCCTATTTGGTGAAGAAGTGTAGGAACGAGAGAGAATTCCGGAATGCACCCAACTCTTAATTAGTGGAAATCCACTAATTTCCACACCGTCAAAAAATCTAGAAAAAATAATAATAATTTTTTAATCGACAAAAGTATTGTAACATTTTATTAAGGGGAGGGAGTTGAAAGAGATTTCCAATCAAAGGTTGAAAAAAACAATCAGATGGGACAAGCCCATTTGCACCTAAGGGCAAAGTCCAAAACACTTTAAGGCCTTAAAGTCCAAATATTACAGATGAAACTCAAAACATCAGATGACCTAAAAAATCCAAATCTTACAATTAAGCACAATCAAAGAAGCCTGGCCCACCCACCAAAGTGGGCCAAGCCAAGCCCCCAAAGACCCAAAACAAACACTAACGTTACAAATGTTTAGCCCGCCGCCCACTAACGCACAACACTCAAACAACAACCAAACCCAAACCGCCCGACCATCAGCCTCCGATCACCACCATGCCTCCTTTGGCCAACCCAAACGGAGAAAGGAAACCGGCGATCAAACAACCCAGTCGTTGCCGCAGGAGCTCAACAAAAAATAATTATTATTGTTGAGACACCCTCACGTGATGCCTCAACATCTTTATCTGTCAAACATATTTGTGGGGCGCAATACAAAGTATATCAACTCTGCAAAAACGTGTGGTGGACAGATATGTTGCGACACCGTGCGACCATTGAATAATTACTCCACAAGTTGATCCAACACCACCGACTAATCTGTTCCAACTTAATTAACCCAAAGTACTACACTACTAGTCTACTACTCTAATAGCCGACTTCTGATTGTGCTATGTATAGATAGCCGACTTTCGATTGTGCTATATATATCCCATCACATTACCTGGGCTAACAACGTGAGATCACTCTGAGAGAGAGAGAGAGAGAGGGAGAGAGAGAGAGAGAGAGAGAGAGAGAGAGAGAGAGAGAAAGAGCATTGTCAAAGATTAGACAGAGAGAGAATTGTCAAAGATTAGAGAGAGACATGAGCGTACCAGTGGGTTATAAGTTTACGCCTACAGACCAAGAACTTGTTATCGACTATCTTAGGAAGAAGTCCGAGAGTGCAGAAGCCCTGCCTTGCGACGTTGTTTTCGAGCGCGAGATTTACGGGACCGGAAACAAAGCCCCGTGGCAGATTTTCACCAAGAACGACCCGTGGCAAGAAGGCAGCATCTACGTTCTCACGAAGCTGATCAAGGCCACCGGCAGCGACAAACGGACAGCCAGAACGGCAGGTTGTGGCTCGTGGCACGGAGAGACCGGCCCTGCACAAATACTCGACAAAAAGCGTCGTGTGATAGGGTACAAGAGGATGCTGCGTTTTCAAATCAAGAACGGATCGGGAGCGAAGGACGAGAGCGGGGAAGGGGGCCATTGGATCATGCACGAGTTCTCTTTGTATGGCGGTAATGGTACTTCGACTAGGAATAAGCAATCGCCTAAAGAATCAGAATATGTTCTTTGTAGGATAAAAAAGAAAAGATATGACTCAAAAGACACCAAGAAATCTCCGAAGAGAGTAAAGAATGTTGAGGTCCCGAAGCCTGCAAAGCGTGCTAGGACGGAGGAGTTTGAGCAAGATCAGAAGGTGGAAGCACCAGAAACAGAAAATATTGTTCCTTACTCGCAAGAACTTTTGGAAGCGGAGAAGGAAGGACATTATTCACAGATGCTTTCCGACGTGGATGCAGATCTTGAAGAAATACGTCCTCTGCTGGAGTCGGAGCAGCTAGCAAGTATCGGCCTTGATTTTGATGCATCGGACTCTCGAACCCTATCTTGGCTTCCCCCAACACCTTTCTCGGAAGAATTTTCGGAAGCAGAGGAGCAAGAAAATTATTCGCAAATGCTTTTTGACATGGATGCGGATCTTGATTTTGATGCGTTGGACCCTCAAGCCCTATCTGGACTTGCCCAAACACCTTTGTCAGACGAACTTTCGGAAGCAGAGAAGCAAGGAAATTATTCACAAATGCTTTCTTCGATGTCGGATGCGGATCTTCATGAGGAGCTACTTTCTATATTGGGGTCAGAGCTACCAAGTAGTATTAATGTTGATTTTGGGAATTATATCTTTTGAAACTCAGAGCACCGATGCTGATTTTTTTTTTCTGTATTAAAAATTATTATTTCTGATAAATTTTGCCTTGCTTGATTTGTTAGTTTTTCATTTCGTTCGCAAGTTAATATAGTTTTTCATTTCGTTCGCAAGTTAATATCGGTATTTGGAAAAAACAAAAAGAGAAGCAAGGGAGTCTACGTATATCCTTGGAATCCCAAAGAAACAAGCAAAAGAAAAACCAAGCCATTGCGACAAAAATCAATATCCAACCTACAACAGTCGCAGCCAGGATTTTTCGAAGGGTCACTATGTACAGAAAACCGAAACCATGACATTACCGCTGCCTTCCTTAAGGGTAGATTCTTAATCTTCAGATTGAGTCTCACATTGGTAGCATAAATGATCTTGGCCTTTGCAATGCTGCGTAATAAACTTTTGGTTGTTAATCACCTGTGGAGATGGAAAAACGATTAATGTGACTTTCAACTTCCGAGTCTTCTATAGTTACTAGTGATTGTGCACATATAACCTACACCAGACAATTGAAGGTCGTGGTAATTCACGAAGTCGTTGGTTCAGTCCGTTGGGATTTGATCAGGATATAACTTCAATTCCTAGATTTGTAAGTAATGGTTCGGACCTTCAATTTCTACAAAACCGAATCAATAAGAATCAGGTGGAAGAATGGTATGGAGTAATTGTGTCCTTTTGTTCTTAAGCGATTGTAAGCCGAAAATCGAGAATTCAAAGATCTCTTGCCGGAGTTGAATTTCAGTTTGTGGCTATGTATCCAATATTTCAATGCAATACTACATTGCAAAATTATTATCCAAATAATACTCAAAATGTAATCAAAGAACGCGCAAAATTTCCAAAGAAACTTTCCAAACTCCACTGAAGCTTGCATGTACAATCTAGTATTATGAAACTGACTCAAGTACAAATATGCTTATGTGTTAGAAAGAGAGGCATTATACAATGGATACAAGGCCCATGTACACATTGCCATCTTCGTTGACCTATCCATTGATTGAAAGAAGGAAATTGAAGTCAAAGACATTTGTAACCTCCAAAAAGAGCAAGGGAGGTAACTCCAATTGTGATTAATTTGCCAAGCTGCTGCATATATTTTTACTTTTGAATGAGTGTAAGAGTGATCTAGCTCCATCTGATTCAGACATAAATTTGTACTTCCTTGTTCTCGTGCAACTAAACTTGTTTTCTTCTCCTCTTTGTCTCCCTTCTTGGGTTTGAGAAGCATATCAATCTTTGCAAATTCCTCAATTACCTGTATTTGCAACAAAAGACATGCTCAAATGTCACAATATAGTCGATTTATCATTTTCAAGAAACATATGAGGGCTTTATTCGTAAGTATGCACGAGCTTTTAGTAGGCAGATCACGTATGAGGGCTTTATTCATAAGTATGCATGAGGGATATCAGTCGCCTCAAGCATGCTGGAAACATATAACTAAAGTGATGGTATATATGAAGCAAGACTCACCGTCCACCCACACACAAAGAGAGAAACTCATTGTCCACAGAGAGAGAGAGAGAGAGAGAGAGAGAGAGAGCATCTCCAACCTTGGCAACCTTGGCAATTTGATCCTACTCCAGCCTTATAAGATCAGTCGCCACCCAATAACTTGATTCCGTAGTGGATGCTCCAGTTCTTGTATAGTGCCACTAGAAACAAATGCTTAACCTAGCCAACAAAAACAATAAAGAAAAGAACAGATTAATATAGTTGAGATTGTGGATACTAAGCACCGATGACAGATTTGATCTTGAGCATGACCATGACCAGGAGTATTGATTTCTTAATTTCAACTTCTTACCAAACCAGATTGTTGCCTTTAGTGAACACTACAAATAGAGCCAGTTACAAAAAAGTTTCTGGCAACCACCAACCCTATTTCATAGAAGACAAGGAGGGAAACTAAAAGAACTGTCATCTACCTCTGAAAAGTGAATCCACAACACAAGGCTTTATGGGAATATTGGACATTACGAACATGAATTCTTTGATAACGTAAAAGAACTACTCATGTTGAAGAATTATAGTCACCATGTACCCATAGGGTTATAATTCATGCCATCAAACTCTAGATATAAATTAAGTGAAGAGCAATATCAAAAAAAGCGCAACATTAAACTCACGACTTATGAGTACGCTCTCTTAGTTTTTAGCATAACACACTCAGACACACAAACAGATAGATAGACCAACGAAAAGTTCATTCTTGAAAACACTCAAATTAAGACCCTCGTACATCCGTGTATATGGACGATCTCTTGAAGTTCACAAGGGAACAATGAGTTAGACCTTTGCCGGATGGAATTGACACAAATTCTAAAAGGCAGCACCTGCAAGCTTGAGGGCAGAAAAAATTCAAGGCTGCTTACCAAACAAGAAACAAGATACTAATATTTAGGGCATCTGCATTACCAAGTGTTGATAATTCATGCATTCCCAACAGGCCGTGTAACATAGTTGAGTATTCTTTCATTCCAGTAAATTTTGCAGCAAGTTGAGGTTAACCACAATTAATAGGAATTGTTCTGTTTTTAGCATAACTCACTAAATGGGTTTTGTTGTTGTTGTTGACCTTTTCTCTCTCGCAAAGAAAATTAATACAACTCACATAGATGACAAGGGGATAATTAGGAAGCCAACGTTAGAGTAAGTATGATACCTGTGGGGTATGTATTTGAGACAACCCCAAATATGACAATCTCCTTGAGCTTCAAATGGTAATGTATATGCCTTGCAGATTGTACTTGGGAAGCCGAAAATTTTATTGAAAATTTACTGTATACACGAACAAACATATGTGGACACCAATTGGTGGGGCATGAGCATGACACCTTGAGGAAGCACTATTCGTTCCGTTTCTACAGAATAACAGAATAAATGGGCAACGAATTAGAAAGAGAGTTTCTGGAATTATGTTGTATCGAATGACTTAACCAATGGCTAATTTATAAACTTAAAGGCACCCCTACGTGAAAGGTTGTGTCTTTAGCAAACACACATTAGAAAGGATCATGTCTCTATAGTAAAAAGATTTATCTAGGACTGAAAAGTTGGAGTAAGACATTGTCCATTACCATCTATGCACACTGTTCAGTGATTTCATTGCTCTTTTGTCGGAGACATTTTTTCATATATTTTCTTTTTTCTTCAGCAGTCAATTGAGCATACCAATCCCTCCATACTTCTAATAACGAGACATGGGTTCATCTGCACCTAAATCAAACAAGTAAATTTGGCCAAAGTAAGTTAATACTGGGGCAATGCTTAAGATTCAATTGAACCCACAAGTTGTGGACTATTAAACATTGATTGAAGTGAATGGCATAGGTTCCCTTCACTTCTCTTGCAGTCGTAACAAAGTTTCACATTCTTTGGATCTCATTTTTGGGCTACTTGTACAGGAAAATGTTTTCCGACGGTCGGTTTGAAAGTGGCTTGAACAAATCCAGCACACTATAAAAGAAAGAAATGAGATATTGGGTGAATGTTGTTGGAGACAATACAAGAATAATGGGTTTTTTTGGTCCTATATTTCAAACACACACAATAAAGCAACTCGGCCAATAAAAGGTCATCAAATCTTATATTTCAAAAACACAAACAAATAAAGCATGACAATACTTAGTTGTTTCCAAGAAAATTTGTATTGTTGCTTGAGCTTTTCTGGTATAGGTTGCGATGCTTTTGGGTCATCATATCTGGTAATTGATCTTGGATTGTGTTGTTATTAGATTTCTCTTCCGATAGTCTTTGTATAACTAAACCTGCGTTCCATGTGGTTTTTTTTTTAGGTAGTTAAGGCGTTTTTTTGGGTCCTAAGGGGGGTTGAAGTTCTTTAATCTGTGCAGAACTGATCAACTGCTTTCAGTTATAAAGCCTGATAAATAGAAAGGATGATTGGACATTTAGAATGCGTCAACAAATAATAGGGTGCTTTTATGTTTGGATGTCTTTTGAGATTGGTAAGTAAGGCAAAAAATCTTCATGCAAAATGCTAATGTGTTTGCTAATGCTAAATGCTGAGAATAAGTCTCCACTTTCTTTATGTCCTCTCATAAAATGTTTAGGCCCCTTTGGACGGATGCCCAGTAAAAAGAAAATTGAAAATGGAAGATCACAATTAATTGAGGAAATGGCATGAAATGGGTAAAAAGATCACAGTTAATCGAGTCAAAGAAATGATGTCGCAGCTGTGAGGACAGATGAAACTAATGACGCAAGCCTCAATGTCCTTGATGTAAGCAACAAAGCGACCTCTACATAAAAGTTGCAGAATCAAATCATCTTCTTCATCTGGAGGGATAGCTCTCTCAGGGCAGTGGGTATGTGGCATATGCAGAAACCACAAGTAGTTAGTAAGTAGTAGCACACATTTACATTGGTAGATATGAAGAAGAAACATAGGAAGCATGCAAGCGAGAACAACCTATTAGAGATGAAAGACACCCATATTTTTACCAGGTACTGAGTTCTGCTAGTTTTTTTGCAAACTAATAAACTATGCATGCCCAGGTATTATTTTTGGAAACGAATGCAGTTTTGGGTGATGGAGTTCTTAATGCAAACACACAAGCAAGTAAAGCAACTCCTTTTCACGCATGTTGGAGAGATCCTCTAAACATAACTCCCTCCACTATGAATTTTCACTCCCTCCAAAATCCTAATCTTCCATCTAGACATTTTTGCAGGGTTGTAACACTCCATTGAACTCATCTATGAGTATCTTCTTGGGCATAATATGATATCTAAGGCTTCTTGTTACTTAAAATGGAAAAAAGACCAGACATTTTGTCGAACAGTTTAGGCACATATAATCTGAAGAAACGGTAAAATTAGTGGTCCATTCGCACCAAGGAAAAATAAACCCATGAAATCCAATACCCAACAATGAAACTGTTGAAACACATGAAAACAATGTAATGATGAACTGAGTTGTCATTGGTTCATCGGATCAAACAACAGGCAAAGCACATGGAAGGACTATGATCGTTAAGTTTGCCTGAGCAACATGGTCTCTGAATCAGAAAGCAGCCAGAAAATAGAAAATAAAGTAATGGTGAAATTGAAGCAACACTCACGTCTACACTCAAAGTTTTGTTGCAATGAAGTTTCCTGTTACTCCAAACCGAAGCAAGACTCACCCAGACTCGCTCCTCCAAGCCGAAGCTGTGCTTACGCCTCACACCAACGACCATCAAATAGCAATCGAAGTCGTCCTCGAATTTTGACAACGCAAGTTCTTCAAGGTTCCTCCTCACTCTCTCTCTCTCTCTCTCTCTCTCTCTTCCTGTATAGAGTTTCCGGGGGACAAGTTCCAAAAACCTGTCTGAGTGCCGATTCTACCGACGGATTCGCAAGTATCACGATACTATAATAAAAAATGAATAATTAAAAGTTATCGCATCAACTTTTGATTATTCAGTTAAGAGATTATTAAAATTAGTAATGTAGAGGTCTACAATGGCATAATCAAAATTAAATAACTAAAAGTTGTCACATCACATTTTTAATTTATAAAAAAACTAATAATTATGAACATAGAAATAGTTTTTTCTAAAAATAAATTTTGAGACTAATAAAAAATATTTATTAGAAATAGAAAATAATTTTTAAACTTTTTTTGAAATTTTTTTATAAAAATAGTTTTTATGTAACTACGGTTTTTGAAAAAATTAATTTTTATATAAGAAAAGGTTTTGAGAAAAAAATTTCTTCTACAAAATAATTTTTCAAAAAAAGAACAATTTTTTTATTTTTAAAAATAGTTAAATTTTTTTTTTTGGGGGGCAAACAGTTTAAAAAAAACAATTTTAAATATTTTTTTTGAAAACATCATTGAAAAAGAAAAAGAAAAAGAAAGAGAGGGGAAAAGGGAAGAGATATAACATTTTTTTTTTGTAATCATGTGTGTATTTGATTGAGAATGTGAAGTTAATGAAGTTAGGTTATTGATAAAATGTTGTTAGTTTTGGTTATCCAAAGTCCAAAATTTGATTATTTCTAAGGAGATTGCTAAGTTTGATGATAGCATTATGAGCCATATTTTGCACAAATATTGCTAACTTTAAAAACCTAACACTCTTGGTTATGCCATTATGAACACTCTAACAGATCGTTGCCTTCGGGAGGAGTACTGTAGAAGGTCACAACTGTTTACTCTAAGCATGTACACACACGGGTTTTTAGTTGTCGACCGATTCCTCGAAATACCAGTTACAGTATTCAGAAGAAATTAAAAGGGATGGGGGTATTTTTGGAAATGAAAAGTAGACAAACAGCCCAATCTTTTGTTAGGAGTTATAGATTATAGATTATAGATATTGTTTCCAATCCAGCAGAATACACAAACCGTATCCATAACCGTAGATATTGGCATGGCTCTCTTGTTTTTCCCGAAAATTTTTAGCGGTGGTAGTAAAACCGCCGTTAATAGCCCGAAACCTTTACTGGCGATAATTTATTGCCGTTTTTGTATTTTTCGACAATTATTTTGCAGGTGGAACTTTTACGAGCGATAATTTACTTTAACCGGCGGGGTTTTTGGGAATGTTACTGGCAGTTTTAAAGCCGCTTTTTTTGAACAGCAAAAAAAAAAATTCATTAATCTTGAAATTGTTACAAGACTAATAGGAACAAAGAAATAACGTCTTGTTCAGAAAAACAATCAGTCCAATCTGAGATCCAATAACTAAATTGGCAAGAAGCCAATTCAGAACACCCAATGAGACAAAGCCCCTCTAAAGGCCGAAGGCCAATCACCCTAAATGGGTCTAAAAACCCATATCAAAACAATTAAGAGCATAAGGCCTAATATGCCCAAATCATACAATAACGAACATCAATGGGCCAAACCCAATCCAAGAGGAGCCAAGCTTGACCCAACCCCTAAACCTAACCCTAACCAAAACACAACCACCACACACCATCGCCGCCTAAAGCAACCGCCGACCACCATACCCAGGCAAACAACCACCACCTGAACACCTGAAGCAAGTCGCAATCAAAACCTCCAGAACCTTTGCCGATGACCAATGCCATCGCCCACCAAAGCGGTCGGAAAACAGCAGCCCACCACCAACACGGAATAACCCTTTGAAGCTTTGAGCACAACTGAAAACAGTAAACCTAGATCTAGCAACCATACTAGCGCACCATACGCAATTTCCCCAACGTCAATGATCAATTGATCACATCTCGCCGTTGAGCAAAACCGATAACACCAATTGTGATAGCCGATGGCACGATCAGAGTGGAAAACACACGATCCTCCCTCCAACCCCAAGACCCCCCTTCCAGGCGGCAGAGGAAGATGTTGAAGCCGAAGGGTTTTTTGGGGGGGTTAGAGAACTGGTTTTAATGTCGCTGATGCAAAAACTTGGCGTAGTGTATTGAAAATTTAAAATTTTTACCATTGAACGTATATTATCCACACTTAATGATTGGTGGTTATCAAATTCTACTGTCCCATGGTGCGCGCAAACTGGCCAAAAGACTACGTTACCCAAAAAAAAAAACTATTGTCATAAGGATCGAGGAAAAAGTTATGATTTAAATGGGGTAGCATCATACGTGGGACAATTTCATTAGAATTGCGAGGTTAAAGTTGCAACAGAAAGGCTACTGGCACAGCAATCTGTGCACAGATTGTGCATAGATTTTTATGTGGGGTCCACTACGGGTCCCACACAAGTGATCCGAGCCGTTCATTATGTTTAAAATATTTTTTCAAGGGCTCCATGAAAAATCAGCTCAATCCGATACCTATAAGTACTTGATCTAATTGTCTAACTTTTCATTCTGTAAAAACTTGGATGAAAAGTTAGATGATTAAATCAAGTACTTATAGGTATTGAATTGAGCAAATTTTTCGCGGGGGCCCTTGAAAAAATATTTTAAACATAATGAACGGCTCGGATCATTTGTGTGAGACCTATAGTGGGCCCCACATAAAAATCTGTGCACAGATTTCTGCCAGTAGACTGGTTTAAGTCGCAAAATAAATCAATTGATCTGATTAATGAGGAATAAATTTACAAAATTAAACCTTTTTCCCTAAAACTAATTGGCACGTCCTCATTTGTATGTGTAGAAGTCTAGGAAAGGAGAAATTTTTCAGTGCCGAGCGGGCACTGGCCACGTGATGCCGAGCACGCATCTCGGCCGTCCAAATTTGTTTTGGACGGCCCAGATCTATTTAGGTAATTTTTAAGTGTAAAATTATCAAAATACCCCATCAAGCCCAAACAGATTTGGGCCGTCCAAAACATATTTGGACGGCAGAGATGCGTGCTCGGCACTACGTGGCCGGTGCCCGCTCCGCACTAAAAAATTTCTCCTAGGAACGAGAGAAAATTAGGGAATACGTAGTTCAACAAACTTTTAATTAGGTTGCGTTCTTAAACTTAACTTAAAAAAAGTTGATTTGTCATTATTTAAATTTTTTTTGCATTTCTTAGTTTTGCGTCAAACTTTTGTGGAATATTGATTCGTCTCGATGTGAGGAACCGGGAAAGTATTCTTTTTTTTTTTTTTGCTTTTATTCAAATATTTTGGAAAATAATCACTTATTTCTCAAAATAATTCAACTTATTTCACTTTTTATGCTAAAAATTGGTTATTTCTCAAAATATTTGGATAAAAGTACAAATTTTTTACTTTTCGATTTCTCTAGTCGAGATGAATTAATAATTCACATAAGTTTGGCGCAAAATTAACAAATGCGAAAAAAATTTAAAATCTAGAAAAATTTGTAAATTGGCTATTGACGGGAGTGGAAATCCACTAGTTTCCCACCACCTCACCAAATCTTGAAAAAATATTTAGCGGTCTTAAAATACCATCACATGGGACTCTGCCATACAAGTTTGTGGGGCTCAGTAGTACAAAGTATATTGACTCCACAGAAACGTGTGGCGAATTAGGGTGTTGCGACACTGCGCGACCACTGAATAATTACTCCACAATCTAACCCAACACCACCGACTGGTCCGTTAATTCAATTAACCCAAAGTCGCGTTTTTTGTTTCGATTAGGAAATACATACTTTGTACTACTATTCAACCGTCCCAAATTACTTTTCCTCTGCAAAAAGTCTACGGAATTTTTGGATTGAAAAATAAAATACTTTCATGGAAATTTTTTAGAATTTTTTTACATCAAATTAAAGAACAAATCAAGCACTTTATATTGATGCAAAGAAATTCAAAAAATGGTACACCAACGTAATTTTTTTTTTTTGCGAGAAATTACAATTCTTTTCGCAGGGGACTGCGGACGGAGATTGTACACTACTACTCTAGTAAGTACATCCATAGCCGACTTTCTATTGTCCTATATATATCCCATCACATTATCTGGACTAACAACGTGAGATCACAGAGAGAGAGAGAGAGAGAGAGAGAGAGAGACGATTACCAAAGATTAGAAGGAGAGAGAGAGAGAGTAGAGAGGTGAGAGATCGAAAACAAGACATGAGCATACCAGTGGGTTATAAGTTTAGGCCTACAGACCAAGAACTTGTTATCGACTATCTTGGGAGCAAGTCCAACGGTAAAGCCCTGCCTTGCGACGTCATTTCCGAGAGCAAGATTTACGGGACCGGAAACAAAGCCCCATGGCAGATTTTTACAGAAAACAACCCGTGGACAGAAAGCAGCGTCTATGTTCTCACCAAGTTGATCAAGGCCAAAGGCAGCGACAAACGGATAGCTAGAACGGCCGGTTGTGGCTCGTGGCATGGAGAGACCGGTCCTGAACCAATATACGACCAACAGACCAGTCGTGACAACGAACAAACTGATCCTAAACTGATAGGGTACAAGAGGACGCTGTGTTTTTGGACCACGAACGAATCAGGAGTGATGGAAAAAGGCCGTTGGATCATGCATGAGTTCGAACAATGGCCTAAAGGAGAATATGTGCTTTGTAGGATAAAAAGAAAATTCGACTCAAAACACACCAAGATATTTCCGAGGAACGTAAAGTGCACCAAGAAATCTACGGGGAGAGTAGAGAATGTTGAGGCTGCTGTTGTTAGTGATGTTGATGTTATGGTCCAGAAACTCGCAAAGCGTGCTAGGAGGGAGTTTGAGCAAGAACCGAAGATGGAAGCACCGGAAACAGAAACTGTTCCTTACTCGCGATAACTTTTGAAAGCGGAGAAAGAAGGAAATCATTTGCGGATGCTTTCGGCCAACATGAACGCGGATCTTGAAGAACAAGTTCCTATGTTGGAGCAGCTACAAAGATTTGTTCTTGATTTTGATGCATCGGTCCCTCAAACTTTTTCTTGGCTTCCCCTGACACCTTTCTTTGAAGAATTTTCGGAAGCGGAAAAGCAAGGAAACTATTCACAAATACTTCTTGACATGAATGCGGATCTTGAAGAACGAGTTCCTTTATTGGAGTCGAAGCAGTTACAAAGTTTCAGTCTTGATTTTGACGCGGCAGTCCCTCAAATCCTATCTTGGCTTCCCCCGGCACCTTCCTCGGAAGAATTTTTGAAAATGGAGAAGCAAGGAAACTATTTACGAATGCTTCTTGGCATGGATGCGGATCTTGAAGAACAAGTTCCTATATTGGAGTCGGAGCGACTACCAAGTTTCTGTCTTGATTTTGATGCCTCAGACCCTCATACCCTTTCCGAGCTTGCCCCAACACCTTTCTCTGAAGAATTTTTGGAAGTGGAGAGGTAGGGAAATTACTCACAAAGGCTTTCAGACATGGATGCGGATCTTGAAGAACTAGTTTCCATACTGCAGTGGGAGCCACAGTGAATGAAAATATTGGTGGAAAAAAGATGAAAATAAACAAAAGGTCGAATCTTTATCGGGTCCAGTTTGTTTCTCACCAAATCTAATCACTTTTAGCGAGACTTGGTATGAAACTACAACCCTTTCTCTTCTCTTCCTTTCTCACAATCAAAAGCCAGTGGACGGAAGCAAAAAAAAAAAGCGCAAACTGAGCATAACACAAACTAGCACGAATGAGAAACAGAAAAGAAGAAGACGATCAACAACAAGAAGGAGCGAGATTGCGAAAATTACGCAACCGATCAATCGGAACCCTATTTCTGCTCCCCGGCGAGATGGGCTATGCTCTTTTATCGACTGAGAAAAAGTCCTATAGGACTCCTACTCTTGGATTATGCATCTTCTAGGTTTAACCATGGAGTAATTCAAAGAGGAGTTGAATTCAACAGTCTTTAACCGTTATTCCAAATAGAATAAATTTTCCTTTCCTTTCCACGTTTCCAAGCACAGGGTATTTTTTTTCGGTTCCCATTTATCGAATGAGCATGACGTTAGTTGATAAAAAGAATTTTAATTTTTTTCCAGCTCCATATTTGATGCACTATAACATTGTTATATTCTATATACGGAAAGACATCTATACACGGAAAGATATCTATATTACAAATGGAGCATCCTCTACAACCGTTCGATCATACTTAGTGATAAAGTTACAGCCGTTGAATCAAAGGAATGAAGTTTCCTAATGTATTAACCACAAAGAAAGCTTGCTACTGTAATGCCACATTTTCGGCTGAGATTGGTTCCCTGCGATTTTTAATGTTACCACATTTACCACCACGGCTGAGATTACATTTTTGGAACTAAAGAAACCTACCATTTTTATTTGACAAAAGGATTGAGTTTACTGATTTATTTGGAAATACACCCGAAATCAGCTACCCCAAATCACAGGAGGATTGAAATGGTAAACGTGGAAAATATGTTGACATTTACAATTAGTGCCATCAGCTAGCCAAAAATAAAGGAAATAAGATTAATCTTTGCTACTTCAAAGATTTAAATTTTGATTATACCTTCTATTTAGAAGGTCTATGTTGTTTACGGTTTGTTTGTCACAAGCATACATTTTCCACGTTTTCCAACTTCTGAACAACCATTATCGATAGTGAGGTAAGTTTGATTTCTTGAACAATTTTTTTCAGTTCTCATGCAAGGGATTCAAACATCGAAGGATTTTTTTTTCCAGTTCTCATGCAAGTTTGATTTTCTTCTTGAACGATTTGTACTCATTTCTTCTTACTTTCTACTATTATTTTACTGCAGGAACTGAAAGTAAAAATATATTTAGAGAAATTCTGTGTCGAGCTTAAATTCGAGGTACTACTAATGTTTTTTCTTTTTTGGATTGGAGGGTTTTCTTTTTAATCTTTGTTTTGGTATGTGGGTTTTCTTCGCAATCGTGGCACAACATATATCCAATTTCTTCACAATTGTTCTGATTTTCTTTTTTGAAATCGAGGATTCTCTTTTTAATCTTTGTTTTGGTACACCGTTCTTCTTTTTTCTCCCTTTCCATTCATTTCTTTTAATGTGAATTGATTACATTCATTTTATGCTTGGAAACTTTATGGCTTTCTTGATGATTCAAAAAAAAATTAATTAGAAGACTTTAATTGAATACAAATTAAAAGACAGTATGCTACCCATGTCAGTCAATAACGTTTTCCAAAGTCAGAAACTTCTTAGCCATAGGGTACCCGGATGGTTCGAACATTTTATCAAATACTTGGGATGCTTACCCTATATATATAATATGGAAGAGCCGTTTCGGTGATTTCCCTCAGCATTCCGTGAGTAGGATTCCGTGATTTTTGGTAAATGATTTTTTGGTAATTAGGAAGAGCTATTACTGTGATTACCTTATTACCGAAAAGGAATCCTTTGTTTCCGTGATTACCTTATTACCTTGAAAAAAATTGGAAGAGCTTATAAAGAAAACTCTTTACTAATAAAACTCTTTACTAACAAATCTCCAAAAATCAAAAGATTTCTTTTATGTATTAAGTTGTTAACACTTTCTATGGTTTTTCCTTCGTTTATAGAGTTCCTAATAGTTTTCTTTTTATTTTCTTTTTGCAGCTTCATAGGAGTGAAGTGATGGCATATAATACAAAATTTTCAAGTGAATTTTTCTGCAAATACCCCAATTCGTATGAGTGACGGTGTTGTAAGTATTACCAATATTCCAATTCTTATACAATTTTTATATTTTTTTCACGATTAATGGGGTACTTAAAGAATAGTCCTCGGGTTCAACCATTTGTAAGTTTTCAACCGGCACTTTTTTTGCACTTATGTTTTCATCCTGTATTTTCTCTAATACCAAGAGTGACCCTAATATATATATATATATATATATATATATATATATAGAGAGAGAGAGAGAGAGAGAGAGAGAGAGAGAGAGAGAGAGAGCTGGATTAATGGGACCAAAACATATCCTCCCAGTCCCCGTCCGTGATTTCCGTTGATTTCTAAAATTTCAATCCCAAAATTTTAGAGAAAATCTAATCCAATTCTCCCAAAACCATTTAACCCACCCCACCCCAAAATCTTCCATTCCATTTTGCAGGTTTTGAATGTGGCGAGCGGCGGTGCAATAAAATGACGGTCGGTTGCGAGCGGTGATCGACGGCGCATGGGGAAGATGCATGCACGGCTCATGGAGAAGATGCATGATCAGATCATGAAATCGGTCCCATATTCATCGGCGACCCCCGCAGATCGTCAACCTTGGATCGGTCCTCCTCGTTATTCTCCTCCTGTTGCTTCAACTGCTCCTAGTTGGTGACCAACTCCTCTTCCATCAGGAGGTAGTCCTTGATCCTCTCCAGCTTTAAGAGGCAGAGCTTGCACTTGGTCACGGGAGTCACCATCAGGAGCCGCGCCGCGGCCTCTGGTCCCTTTTGTTTGTGTTGTTTACGGCCGACTTGGGTCGGCTGGGCCGGTTGCTCGAATTTCTTCTCTTTCTTGTCGGCGTCGTTCTTTCTAGCATGACCTATTTAGTGTGTTTCCACAAAATAGGTGATGTTCATATTTTCATGATCATGATTTCATTAAATTAATTCGTATTTTAAAAAATGTGTCATGAATATGAGGCCAATTTCATGAATTCATGATGTTACTGTAACGACCCGGATTTTCGCCCTATTTTTTTTTGAATAAAGAAATTATTTTTAATCAAATAGTCTATAGTAATCGATTAACTATTTTAAAGTGTAATTAGATTAAACCAAAACCTAGATTAATTTTTCGTGACTAAAATTAGTTTAGAAAAATTTTAATTCAACTTGTAATTATAAATGTGTGTGCATATTTATCTATATTATTCATACTAATAATCATCCCACAATTTATGGGATTTGGTTACCCATCTCTCACCAATCTCTCCCTCTATCTTATTTTTTTCACTTACCCACTTCCCTTCAAACTCTTCCTAAACTATATCTCTTTTTAATCTCAATAACATCTCACCTCCTTCCAATTACTCTATAAAACCAAACCCCCCTTTCTCATTCTCTATTATTCGGGAGAGAGAGAGAGAGAGAGAGAGAGAGAGAGAGAGAGAGAGAGAGAGAGAGAGAGAGAAGAAATCTAGAAAAAGAAGGAGAGGAAAAAAAAAAGAAAGAAAAGATCCATCACCCAATTTCAATTTTCGTCCATATCACGTCCCTCTGTTCACGGCCTGTTTCCTCCTAGTTGATGACGTTTTTAGGCCTAAGTTTCTTCACGAATGTTGTAGAGGGCGTCGAGAGCTTCGATTTCGACCCAAGAATCACCAAAAACGGTCAAGGATTGATTGAGTTATCGCTGTCCAAAGATCAGTGAAATTCTCGGATTTCTGTTTCCAGACAGCAAACAGGACTTATGAAAACCCCCACTTTTCTCCTAGTTTGAATAGTTTTCGGGCTTCGACTTCTTCACGAAAGTTGTAGATCGTTTCAAGATCTTCGCGTTAGATACAAGAATCGTCCAAAAAGGAAAAGATTTGGTTAAGTTATTCCATTCCAAAGTTGCTGCTAGAATATCGATCTTTCACCGCCAAACGAAAACCCACCGGACTCCACCGAATCGCTTTGTTAGGATTAAAGGTAGATTAATCTTTCTCCTATCTCTCCCTAAGTATATTATTGTACTAAGATCTTAGTCTTTATGATTAAAATAAAAAAAAGAATCGAAAGAACGAAACTCTGTTTTTTTTTTTGGAAAAATTCCCTGTTCATAAGCGTGGTACTGTTCACGTTTTTTTACTGTTCATACCAGTAGCGCCACTCGTAAAAATAAAACCTCAATTACAGTTTTCCCCTTTATCTATTAAAGTGAAGTATTTCAGCCCTCATGCATTGTTAACCTATTAAAATTAGCCCTTGAAGTTTATTTAGGTTATTTGTTTTGGCCCAAAATGTTAATTACTTCTGAAATTTTTATTTGGAAAAACATTCTTACTTTAGACATCGTGACCACACAAGACTAAGGGCAACGGTCCATTCATAAAAAGTTTATGATTGCATTGCTTGCTATTGTCTTAATTATTATTTTGATTAATTGTATATTGCTCCGACACTTGATTTATATGCTAGATTGGACATTAGAGGCATGGGGTGGTATGCGAATAGAATTCACTTAGACGATGTTTGGTAATGGATAAATTGGAAAGTTTTATTTTTAGAATGTCTGCAGGCGAGATGTTGAGATGTGATGAGTTGGATATGATGATTTGAAATTGGCAAAGTAAGCCCAGTGATGAATTGAATCTGGCGAGAGTCCAGTGATGAATTGAAACTGGCAAAGTAAGCCTAGTGATGATTGTGATGTGGTACATAAGATAGGCAAACCCTAGTTATGATTCGGGCATGATAAGCTTCCTTTTGTTGTAATGAGAGGGATACACACTGGGTACATAACTTAGGTGCAATCCGCGACAACAAAAGAAAGTGAGCTCATGGGACAGGGCATAGCTAGCGGTTGGGAAGGAAAGATCCCGCGGAGGAGATCTTGGATTTCACAATAGGTTAATGAATAGTAAGGAATTGGTTTATGTGAAAAATCTCTGTTTTATTTCTTCATCATCTTATCCTGCTGCTTGCTAACTGTAAAGTAAGAGGGGTGAATGGGTTGGATTATTCTACTGGGTGATTTTATCACTCATGGATACGTCTGTATCCTGGCAAATCGTTTGCTTCGGCGATCAATTTGCCAGATGGCGCAAGATTCAATGACGGTGCAGTTCAATGCAGAGAGAACATCAGGAATGGAGATCCAGTATGCTCGGGATTCGTGTCAAGCCTAGAGTCAGCTCTGAAGTTAATGTATTTGAATCAGTAAATTTTCTTAAGATTGTTATAGCTAAACATTTATTTTGGAAAATCATATTTATTTAGCAAAATTTTCCTAAAGAATTATTTTATTTTACCCCCGAAAAGTCGGGGCGTTACAGTTACGTTGTAAATATGTCATATTTTTATGGAACAAACGCTATGATTATGTTTTTTTAGGTTCATCATGTTCTAAATATGTCATGTTTTTACGAACATATGTTAGGCGTAGATGAAACATAACAAAATGCATGTTTACGAACTATTCCATGTTTCTAAATTTAATTATTTCAAAATATGCCATGTTTATGAAATTGATTCCACAATTAATCCTCGGGCTTTATTTGTGAAGTTTCTTTACAAACTTCACCTTCAACAAGCGTAGATTTAGTTAGGTTAGGAACGGTCATGACCTGAGGCAAAATAAAACGGGGCAAAATGCAATTGGTTGTGGTCATGAAAATGTCGCGAAATATTCCATGATTTTAAATTTAATTATTTCCAAATATGTCATGTTTATGAGATCGATTCCACAATTTTGCAAGTTAGATTTGGAACGGTCATAAAACAGAACAAAATGCAATTGCGATTTAGGTTAGGATCGTTCATGAAACGGTCATGAACAGTCACGAAATCATTGGAAGATATGGAAATATGGAAATTAATCATTGATTTTAGGAACATATCCTTTAATGATTTAAATATTTGAGAATTCAAAATTCTCCTTATTCCCTTCCCTTGAAATAAGGAAGGGATGGAATGTGATCAAAACCCACGATTATAGTTCCTAATTACATGCCACCTAATTAGGCAACATTTGTTATGTATATTTATGTGTAAGGGTACTATTGGTATTAAAAAAGAGAAAGGATGAAAATATAAGTGCAAAAAAGTCAAAGGACGGAAACTTACAAGGAGTAGCACATGAGGATGAATATTTAAAAACTGTAAGTATTAATTTTGTTCCCTTTTTATCGACGTATCTCTTCCTCTCCATATTACTTATCCTCCTCCTATCCCTTTTGTTTCAAACATTTCTCCCCATCCTTTCAATCGATGAATGGTTTATGGCTATAAATTGATGCTGTGAAAGGGTCAGAGGTAAACCTTAGAAATTGTAGTCCACTAAGTTAAGGGTATGGATTATTTTCAATTCCTAACATTTTATTTTTCCTTAATCCAAGTCATTTAACTTATGGGTTAACCGATAAATCAACGTACAGGATATTCCATTAGAATGTAACTTATGGGTTTACCATGTTTCAAGGTGATCATCATCTTCCCTTTCTCCATGTTTCCGGTAACATTTTTTTTCCTTATTGTAGAGGAAGTTTCATCAAGTGAGAATGTAAGCAAGCTCTGGTTTCATTGGGCCATGGAAAAAAAAGTAAGCTGCCCCCCCCCCCAGGTTCTAATCCTGGCTCCACCACTGGATTAATTAGATGAGCGAAATTGCTTTAATTTTCTGTTCAATATGCATTTTTCGCCCATAATTGGTAGGATCTAATTGTCTCAATAATAGAACATTCTTTTTACTTTAGAAACAGTTTTGGGATATATGTGAAGTAGGCAACCCTTTGTATCATGGAAAAAACTTAAAAAGTACTCATTGATTATTTGGGCAACTACATAGTATTGGATATTTAAACAAATTTTTGCCTGGTCGGAATTGTTTTGGGATATATGCGAAGTAGGCAATACTTCTTGGATCGGACAAGTACGTATGATGTGGCGTCGTGTTTTAGCCAGCGTTTATTTGTGCATGCATGAGTTGTTGGGTAGTTCGAATTTTACGAATGGGGTCTTGGCCTTCAAGAGGTTAGAGCTAGGGACAAAACTGAATAATTTGTTGAATACCGAATTCGAGCCGTGCCTTTAGGCACATGCATGCACTAGTACATATATATAATTAATTATTATGAAGTAAAAATTTGATTTGTGAATAAGACAAATTCAAATTAGTCTGCAATTATGAAAGATGTTACTATAAGATAACCAAGCAAATAATAAAATCTAAAAAGTATGATATTCCAATATATATTTAAATCTTTTTTTTATCTAATGAAGTAACTCTCCATATTCCTAAAACATCTCTCTCTCTCTCTCTCTCTCTCTCTCTCTCTCTCAGTTAAAAAATAAATTTTTTTTGAAAATTAGGGATGATTAAAATACTCCTCAATGTCCTCATATAAAACTAAATCGCTTTTGTATTTGCTTGCTTAAAAATGAGTATGTACATTTGTCTTGCTTACTTTCAGTTTTTAAAAATGATACCTTTATTTCCACAAAGGTGCTATTGGTACATTATTCATTTTTAGGTCCATTTTGGGTTCTAAAAAAATGATCGGAGCTGCTCATTTTGTTTCAAATACTTTGTTTACGGTCCCTATAAAAAATAAGCTCAATCTAGTATTGGTTAGGGTGTCTACAAAACATCTAATTTTGCCTTAGAATTCAAGTCTGAAACTAATTGGCACATCCTATTTGGTGAAGAAGTGTAGGAACGAGAGAGAATTCCGGAATACACCCAACTCTTAATTAGTGGGAATCCACTAATTTCCCCACCGTCACAAAATCTAGAAAAAATAATAATAATTTTTTAATCGGCAAAAGTATTGTAACATTTTATTAAGGGGAGGAAGTTGAAAGAGATTTCCAATCAAAGGTTGAAAAAAACAATCAGATGGGACAAGCCCATTCGCACCTAAGGGCAAAGTTCCAAACCGCCCGACATCAGCCTCCGATCACCACCATGCCTCCTTTGGCCAACCCAAACGGAGAAAGGAAACCGGCGATCAAACAACCCAGTCGTTGCCGCAGGAGCTCAACCAAAAATTATTATTATTGTTGAGACACCCTCACGTGATGCCTCAACATCTTATCTGTCAAACATGTTTGTGGGGCGCAATACAAAGTATATCAACTCTGCAAAAACGTGTGGTGGACAAATATGTTGCGACACCGTGCGACCATTGAATAATTACTCCACAAGTTGATCCAACACCACCGACTAATCTGTTCCAACTTAATTAAACCAAAGTACTACACTACTAGTCTACTACTCTAATAGCCTACTTCTGATTGTGCTATGTATAAATAGCCGACTTTCGATTGTGCTATATATATCCCATCACATTACCTGGGCTAACAACGTGAGATCACTCTGAGAGAGAGAGAGAGAGAGAGAGAGAGAGAGAGAGAGAGAGAGAGCATTGTCAAAGATTAGACAGAGAGAGAATTGTCAAAGATTAGAGAGAGACATGAGCGTACCAGTGGGTTATAAGTTTACGCCTACAGACCAAGAACTTGTTATCGACTATCTTAGGAAGAAGTCCGAGAGTGCAGAAGCCCTGCCTTGCGACGTTGTTTTCGAGCGCGAGATTTACGGGACCGGAAACAAAGCCCCGTGGCAGATTTTTACCAAGAACGACCCGTGGGAAGAAGGCAGCATCTACGTTCTCACGAAGCTGATCAAGGCCACCGGCAGCGACAAACGGACAGCCAGAACGGCCGGTTGTGGCTCGTGGCACGGAGAGACAGGCCCTGCACGAATACTCGACAAAAAGGGTCGGGTGATAGGGTACAAGAGGATGCTGAGTTTTCAAATCAAGAACGGATCGGGAGCGAAGGACGAGAGCGGGGAAGGGGGCCATTGGATCATGCACGAGTTCTCTTTGTATGGCGGTAATGGTACTTCGACTAGGAATAGGCAATTGCCTAAAGGATCAGAATACGTTCTTTGTAGGATAAAAAAGAAAAGATATGACTCAAAAGACACCAAGAAATCTCCGAAGAGAGTAAAGAATGTTGAGGTCCCGAAGCCTGCAAAGCGTGCTAGGACGGAGGAGTTTGAGGAAGAACAGAAGGTGGAAGCACCAGAACCAGAAAATATTGTTCCTTACTCGCAAGAACTTTTGGAAGCGGAGAATGAAAGACATTATTCACAGATGCTTTCTGACGTGGATGCGGATCTTGAAGAAATACGTCCTCTGCTGGAGTCGGAGCAGCTAGCAAGTATCGGCCTTGATTTTGATGCATCGGACTCTCGAACCCTATCTTGGCTTCCCCCAACACCTTTCTCGGAAGAATTTTCGGAAGCAGAGGAGCAAGAAAATTATTCGCAAATGCTTTTTGACATGGATGCGGATCTTGATTTTGATGCGTTGGACCCTCAAGCCCTATCTGGACTTGCCCAAACACCTTTGTCAGAAGAACTTTCGGAAGCGGAGAAGCAAGGAAATTATTCACAAATGCTTTCTTCCATGTCGGATGCGGATCTTCATCAGGAACTACTTTCTATATTGGGGTCAGAGCTACCAAGTAGTATCAATGTTGATTTTGGGAATTATATCTTTTGAAACTCAGAGCACCGATGCTGATTTTTTTTTTTCTGTATTAAAAATTATTATTTCTGATAAATTTTGCCTTGCTTGATTTGTTAGTTTTTCATTTCGTTCGCAAGTTAATATAGTTTTTCATTTCGTTCGCAAGTTAATATCGGTATTTGGAAAAAACAAAAAGAGAAGCAAGGGAGTCTACGTATATCCTTGGAATCCCAAAGAAACAAGCAAAAGAAAAACCAAGCCATTGCGACAAAAATCAATATCCAACCTACAACAGTCGCAGCCAGGATTTTTCGAAGGGTCACTATGTACAGAAAACCGAAACCATGACATTACCGCTGCCTTCCTTAAGGGTAGATTCTTAATCTTCAGATTGAGTCTCACATTGGTAGCATAAATGATCTTGGCCTTTGCAATGCCGCGTAATAAACTTCTGGTTGTTAATTACCTGTGGAGATGGAAAAACGATTAATGTGACTTTCAACTTCCGAGTCTTCTATAGTTACTAGTGATTGTGCACATATAACCTACACCAGACAATTGAAGGTCGTGGTAATTCACGAAGTCGTTGGTTCAGTCCGTTGGGATTTGATCAGGATATAACCTCAATTCCTAGATTTGTAAGTAATGGTTCGGACCTTCAATTTCTACAAAACCGAATCAATAACAATCAGGTGGAAGAATGGTATGGAGTAATTGTGTCCTTTTGTTCTTAAGCGATTGTAAGCCGAAAATCGAGAATTCAAAGATCTCTTGCTGGAGTTGAATTTCAGTTTGTGGCTATGTATCCAATATTTCAATGCAATACTACATTGCAAAATTATTATCCAAATAATACTCAAAATGTAATCAAAGAACGCGCAAGATTTCCAAAGAAACTTTCCAAACTCCTCCCCTGAAGCTTGTATGTACAATCTAGTATTATGAAACTGACTCAAGTACAAATATGCTTATGTGTTAGAAAGAGAGGCATTATACAATGGATACAAGGCCCATGTACACATTGCAATCTTCGTTGACCCATCCATTGATTGAAAGAAGGAAATTGAAGTCAAAGACATTTGTAACCTCCAAAAAGAGCAAGGGAGATAACTCCAATTGTGATTAATTTGCCAAGCTGCTGCATATATTTTTACTTTTGAATGAGTGTAAGAGTGATCTAGCTCCATCTGATTCAGACATAAATTTGTACTTCATTGTTCTCGTGTAACTAAACTTGTTTTCTTCTCCTCTTTGTCTCCCTTCTTGGTTTGAGAAGCATATCAATCTTTGCAAATTCCTCAATTACCTGTATTTGCAACAAAAGACATGCTCAAATGTCATAATATAGTCGATTTATCATTTTCAAGAAACATATGAGGGCTTTATTCGTAAGTATGCACGAGCTTTTAGTAGGCAGATCACGTATGAGGGCTTTATTCATAAGTATGCATGAGGGATATCAGTCGCCTTAAGCATGCTGGAAACATATAACTAAAGTGATGGTATATATGAAGCAAGACTCACCGTCCACCCACACACAAAGAGAAACTCATTGTCCACAGAGAGAGAGAGAGAGAGAGAGAGAGAGAGAGAGAGAGAGAGAGAGAGAGAGAGAGAGAGAGAGAGCATCTCCAACCTTGGCAACCTTGGCAATTTGATCCTACTCCAGCCTTATAAGATCAGTCGCCACCCAATAACTTGATTCCATAGTGGATGCTCCAGTTCTTGTATAGTGCCACTAGAAACAAATGCTTAACCTAGCCAACAAAAACAATAAAGAAAAGAACAGATTAATATAGTTGAGATTGTGGATACTAAGCACCGATGACAGATTTGATCTTGAGCATGACCATGACCAGGAGTATTGATTTCTTAATTTCAACTTCTTACCAAACAAGATTGTTGCCTTTAGTGAACACTACAAATAGAGACAGTTACAAAAACGTTTCTGGCAACCACCAACCCTATTTCATAGAAGACAAGGAGGGAAACTAAAAGAACTGTCATCTACCTCTGAAAAATGAATCCACAACACAAGGCTTTATGGGAATACTGGACATTACGAACATGAATTATTTGATAACGTAAACGAACTACTCATGGTGAAGAATTATAGTCATCACGTACCCATAGGGTTATAAGTCGTGTCATCAAACTCTAGATATAAATTGAGTGAAGAGCAATATCAAGAAAGCACAACATTAAACTCACGACTTATGAGTACGCTCTCTTAGCTTTTAGCATAACACACTCAGACGCCCAAACAGATAGATAGACCAACGAAAAGTTCATTCTTGAAAACACTCAAATTAAGACCTTGTACATCCGTGTATATGGAGGATCTCTTGAAGTTCACAAGGGAACAATAAGTTAGGCCTTTGCCGGATGGAATTGACACAAATTCTAAAAGGCAGCACCTGCAAGCCTGAAGGCAGAAAAAATTCAAGGCTGCTTACCAAACCAGAAACAAGATACTAATATTTAGGGCATCTACGTTACCAAGTGTTGATAATTCATGCATTCCCAACAAGCCATGTAACATAGTTGAGTATTCTTTCATTCTAGTAAAATTTGCAGCAAGTTGAGGTTAACCACAATTAATAGGAATTGTTCTGTTTTTAGCATAACTCACTAAATGGGTTTTGTTGTTGTTGTTGACCTTTTCTCTCTCGCAAAGAAAATTAATACAACTCACATAGATGACAAAGGGATAATTAGGAAGCCAACGTTAGAGTAAGTATGATACCTGTGGGGTATGTATTTGAGACAAACCCAAATATGACAATCTCCTTGAGCTTCAAATGGTAATGTATATGCCTTGCAGATTGTACTTGGGAAGCCGAAATTTTTATTGAAAATTTACTGTATACACGAACAAACATATGTGGACACCAATTGGTGGGGCATGAGCATGACACCTTGAGGAAGCACTATTCGTTCCGTTTCTACAAAATAACAGAATAAGTGGGCAACGAATTAGAAAGAGAGTTTCTGGAATTATGTTGTATCGAATGACTTCACCAATGGCTAATTTATAGACTTATAGGCACCCCTACGTGAAAGGTTGTGTCTTTAGCAAACACACATTAGAAAGGATCATGTCTCTAAAAATTCGTGCAGTAAAATCGGGTCTATCCTGTGATGCTAGACCCTCGCACAATTCATCTTGAATCTCTTTCCACTCAGGGTTGCAATTCATAGTTATAATGCAAAATTTGTTAATAAATATGCTTAGTAGTATGTTTTCTATAGTAAAAAGATTTATCTAGGACTGAAAAGTCGGAGTAAGACATTGTCCATTACCATCTATGCACACTGTTAAGTGATTTCAATGCTCTTTTGTCAGAGACTTTTTTTAATATATTTTCTTTTACCGATCCCTCCATACTTCTAATAACGAGACATGGTTTCATCTGCACCTAAATCAAACAAGTAAATTTGGCCAAAGTAAGTTAATACTGGGGCAATGCTTAAGATTCAATTGAACCCACAAGTTGTAGACTATTAAACATTGATTGAAGTGAATGGCATAGGTTCCCTTCACTTCTCTTGCAGTCGTAACAAAGTTTCACATTCTTTGGATCTCATTTTTGGGCTACTTGTACAGGAAAATGTTTTCCGACGGTCGGTTTGAAAGTGGCCTGAACAAATTCAGCATACTATAAAAGAAAGAAATGAGATATTGGATGAATGTTGTTGGAGACAATACAAGAATAATGGGTTTTTTTGGTCCTATATTTCAAACACACACAATAAAGCAACTCGGCCAATAAAAGGTCATCAAATCTTATATTTCAAAAACACAAACAAATAAAGCATGACAATACTTAGTTGTTTCCAAGAAAATTTGCTTGTTGCTCGAGCTTTTCTGGTATAGGTTGCGATGCTTTTGGGTCATCATATCTGCTAATTGATCTTGGATTGTGTTGTTATTAGATTTCTCTTCCAATAGTCTTTGTATAACTAAACCTGCATTCCACGTGGTTTTTTTTGTAGGTAGTTAAAGGCGTTTTTTTGGGTCCTAAGGGGGGTTGAAGTTCTTAAATCTGTGCAGAACTGATCAACTGCTTTCAGTCATAAAGCCTGATAAATAGAAAGGATAATAGGACATTTAGAATGTGTCAACAAATAATAGGGTGCTTTTATGTTTGGATGTCTTTTGAGATTGGTAAGTAAGGCAAAAAATCATCATGCAAAATGCTAATGTGTTTGCTAATGCTAAATGCTGAGAATAAGTCTCCACTTTCTTTATGTCCTCTCATAAAATGGTTAGGCCCCTTTGGATGGATGCCCAGTAAAAAGAAAATTGAAAATGAAAGATCACAATTAATTGAGGAAATGGCATGAAATGGGTAAAAAGATCACAGTTAATTGAGTCAAAGAAATGATGTCGTAGCTGTGAAACTAATGATGCAAGCCTCGATGTCCTTGATGTAAGCAAGAAAGCGACCTCTACATAAAAGTTGCAGAATCAAATCATCTTCTTCATCTGCAGGGATAGCTCTCTCAAGGCAGTGGGTATGTGGCATATGCAGAAACCACAAGTAGTTAGTAAGTAGTAGCACACATTTACATTGGTAGATACGAAGAAGAAACATAGGAAGCATGCAAGCGAGAACAACCTATTAGAGATGAAAGACACCCATATTTTTACCGGGTACTGAGTTCTGCATGTTTTTTTGCAAACTAATAAACTATGCATGCCCAGGTATTATTTTTGGAAACGAAGGCAGTTTTGGGTGATGAAGTTCTTAATGCAAACACACAAGCAAGTAAAGCAACTCATTTTCACACATGTTGGAGAGATCCTCTAAACATGACTCGCTCCAAAATGAATTTTCACTCCCTCCAAAATCCTAATCTTCCATCTAGACATTTTCGCAGGGTTGTAACACTCCATCGAACTCATCTATGAGTATCTTCTTGGGCATAATATGATATCTAAGGCTTCTTGTTACTTAAAATGGAAAAAAGACCAGGACATTTTGTCGAACAGTTTAGGCACATATAATCTGAAGAAACGGTAAAATTAGTGGTCCATTCGCACCAAGGAAAAATAAACCCATGAAATCCAACACCCAACAATGAAACTGTTGAAACACATGAAAACAATGTAATGATGAACTGAGTTGTCATTGGTTCATCGGATCAAACAACAGGCAAAGCACATGGAAGGACTATGATCGTTAAGTTTGCCTGAGCAACATGGTCTCTGAATCAGAAAACAGCCAGAAAATAGAAAATAAAGTAATGGTGAAATTGAAGCAACACTCACGTCTACACTCAAAGTTTTGTTGCAATGAAGTTTCCTGTTACTCCAAACCCAAGCAAGACTCACCCAGACTCGCTCCTCCAAGCCGAAGCTGTGCTTACGCCTCACACCAACGACCATCAAATAGAAATTGAAGTCGTCCTCGAATTTAGACAACTCAATTTCTTCAAGGCTCCTCCTCACTTTCTCTCTCTCTCTCTTCCTGTATAGAGTTTCCGGGGGACAAGTTTCAAATACATGTCTGAGTGCCGATTCTACCAAAGTAGGCCAAGCCCAGCCCCCAAAGACCCAAAACAAACCCTAACGTTACAAATGTTTAGCCCGCCGCCCGCTAACGCACAACACTCAAACAACAACCAAACCCAAACCGCCCGATCATCATCCTCCGATCACCACCATGGCTCCTTTGGCCAACCCAAACGGAGAAAGGAAACCGGCGATCAAACAACCCAGTCGTTGCCGCAGGAGCTCAACAAAAAATAATTATTATTGTTGAGTCACCATCACGTGATGACTCATCATCTTTATCTGCCAAACATGTTTGTGGGGCGCAATACAAAGTATATCAATTCTGCAAAAATGTGGTGGACAAATATGTTGCGACACCATGCGACCATTGAATAATTACTCCACAAGTTAATCCAACACCACCGACTAATCTGTTCCAACTTAATTAACCCAAAGTACTACACTACTAGTCGATCTACTACTCTAATAGCCGACTTTTGATTGTGCTATATATATCCCATCACATTACCTGGGCTAACAACGTGAGATCACTCTGAGAGAGAGAGAGAGAGAGAGAGAGAGAGAGAGAGAGAGAGAGAGAGAGATTAGACAGAGAGAGAATTGTCAAAGATTAGAGAGAGACATGAGCGTACCAGTGGGTTAAAAGTTTACGCCTACAGACCAAGAACTTGTTATCGACTATCTTAGGAAGAAGTCCGAGGGTGCAGAAGCCCTGCCTTGCGATGTCGTTTTCGAGCGCGAGATTTACGGGTCCGGAAACAAAGCCCCGTGGCAGATTTTCACCAAGAACGACCCGTGGGAAGAAGGCAGCATCTACGTTCTCACGAAGCTGATCAAGGCCACCGGCAGTGACAAACGGACAGCCAGAATGGCCGGTTGTGGCTCGTGGCACGGAGAGACCGGCCCTGCACGAATACTCGACAAAAAGCGTCGTGTGATAGGGTACAAGAGGATGCTGCGTTTTCGGATCAAGAACGGATCGGGAGCGAAGGACGAGAGCGGGGAAGGGGGCCATTGGATCATGCACGAGTTCTCTTTGTATGGCGGTAATGGTACTTCGACTAGGAATAAGCAATCGCCTAAAGGATCAGAATATGTTCTTTGTAGGATAAAAAAGAAAAGACATGACTCAAAAGACACCAAGAAATCTCCGAAGAGAGTAAAGAATGTTGAGGTCCCGAAGCCTGCAAAGCGTGCTAGGACGGACGAGTTTGAGCAAGAACAGAAGGTGGAAGCACCAAAAACAGAAAATATTGTTCCTTACCCGCAAGAAATTTTGGAAGCGGAGAAGGAAGGACATTATTCACAGATGCTTTCCGACGTGGATGCGGATCTTGAAGAAATACGTCCTCTGCTGGAGTCGGAGCAGCTAGCAAGTATCGGCCTTGATTTTGATGCGTCGGACTCCCGAACCCTATCCTGGCTTCCCCCAACACATTTCTCGGAAGAATTTCGGGAGCGGAGGAGCAAGGAAATTATTGGCAAATGCTTTTTGACATGGATGTGGATCTTGATTTTGTTGTGTTGGACCCACAAGCCCTATCTGGGCTTGCCCAAACACCTTTCTCAGAAGAATTTTCGGAAGCGGAGAAGCAAGAAAATTATTCACAAATGCTTTCTTCCATGTCGGATGCGGATCTTCATGAGGAACTAGTTTCTATACCGGAGTCAGAGCAGCTACCAAGTAGTATCAGTGTTGATTTTGGGGAAGCCCAAAATCATTGGGGAAGCCCAAAATCAACACTGATACTATTGTAATCGAGCCAATTCGTCATTCATTGATCGAGCCCATTCGTCATTCATTTATAAGTAATCGATCGAAAACAGAATCGTACATATGATTGTTTAGATATGGAATGTTCTCTTATCAGTCTTATCAGTTACTATTGTTCTATATATGCTTTGGAGTATAGACCTACTTCTATTTTCCTAATGGTTTGCTTCTTTAATTTGCCTATTGGTTTACTTTTCTATTTGCCTGTTGGTTTGCTTTCATTTGCACTGTACGTCCGTTGCACACAATTGCGATACAAGTACCAAAGGGATATGAAGGGGTCTGTCATTTATTTCTCTCACGGTAGTTTAGCAAATTGAATTTTGCAATTTAGCGATGTGATGAATGGAATAAGGCTGTTGGGTGGACGAAAACAACGTACATATGCTGGTTCTATATTTCCTGAAAGAAGTATTTCAATTTGAAGCAATAACGTTTAAATGATTGGGGCTGCAATTTTCTTACCAAATACTCCTTGAAAGCTCATCATCATGGGAATTATATCTTTTGAAACTCAGATCACCGATGCTGATTTTTTTTTCCTGTATTAAAAATTATTATTTCTGATAAATTTTGCCTTGCTTGATTTGTTAGTTTTTCATTTCGTTCGCAAGTTAATATCGGTATGAGGAAAAACAAAAAGAGAAGCAAGGGAGTCTACGTATATCCTTGGAATCCCAAAGAAACAAGCAAAAGAAAAACCAAGCCATTGCGACAAAAACCAATATCCAACCTACAACAGTCGCAACCAGGACTTTTCGAAGGGTCACCATGTACAGAAAACCGAAACCATGACATTACCCCTGCCTTCCTTAAGGGTAGATTCTTAATCTTCAGATTGAGTCTCGCATTGGTAGCATAAATGATCTTGGCCTTTGCAATGCCGTGTAATAAACTTCTGGCTGTTAATTACCTGTGGAGATGGAAAAACGATTAATGTGACTTTCAACTTCCGAGTCTTCTATAGTTATATTGTTTCCAATCCAGCAGAATACACAAACCGTATCCATAACCGTAGATATTGGCATGGCTCTCTTGTTTTTTCCCAGAACTTTTAGCGGTGGTAGTAAAACCGCTGTTAATAGCCTGAAACCTTTACCGGCGTTAATTTATTGCCGTTTTTGTATTTTCGACAATTATTTTGCAGGTGGAACTTTTACGAGCGATAATTTACTTTAACCAGCGGGGTTTTGAGAATGTTACCGGCGGCTTTAATGCCGCTTTTTTTGAACAAAAAAAATTTCATTAATCTTGAAATTGTTACAAAACTAATAGGAGCAAAGAAATAACGTCTTGTTCAGAAGAACAATTAGTCCAATCTGTGATCCAATAACTAAATTGGCAAGAAGCCAATTTAAAACACCCAATGGGACAAAGCCCCTCTAAAGGCCGAAGACCAATCACCCTAAATGGGTCTAAAAATCCAGATCAAAACAATTAAGAGCATAAGGCCTAAGATGCCTAAATCATACAATAATGAACATCCATGGGCCAAACCCAATCCAAGAGGAGCCAAGCCTGACCCAACCCCTAAACCTAACCCTAACCAAAACACAACCACCACACACCATCGCCGCCTAAAGCAACCGCCGACCACCACACCCAGGCAAACAACCACCACCTGAAAACCCGAAGCAGGTCGCAATCAAAACCTCCAGACCCGTAGCCGATGACCAGTGCCGTCGCCCACCAAAACGATTGGAAAACAGCAACCCACCACCAACACGGAATAACCCTTTGAAGCTTTGAGCACAACTGAAAACAGTAGACCTAGATCTAGCAGCCACACTGGTGCACCGTACGCAATTTCCCCAACGTCAATGGCCACATCTCGCCGTTGAGCAAAACCGATAACACCAACTGTGATAGCCAGCGGCACGATCAGAGCGGAAAACACACGATCCTCCCTCCAACCCCAAGACCCCCCTTCGGGGCGATAGAGGAAGATGTTTTTTTTTTTTTGGGGGGGGGGGGGTGTTAGAGAGCCGATTTTAATGTCGCTGATGCAAAAACTTGGCGTAGTTTATTGAAATTTAAATTTTTTACCATTGAATGTATATTATCCACACTTAATGATTGATGGTTATCAAATTCTACTGTCCCATGGTGCGCGCAAACTGGCCAAAAGACTACGTTACCCCAAAAAAAAAAAAACTATTGTCATAAGTAGGAAAAAGTTATGATTTAAAAGGGGTAGCATCATACGTGGGACAATTTCATTAGAATTATGAGGTCAAAGTCGCAACAGAAAGTCTACTGGCACAGCAATCTCTGCACAGATTGTGCATAGATTTTTATGTGGGGCCCACTACGGGTCCCACACAAGTGATCCGAGCCGTTCATTATGTTTAAAACATTTTTTCAAGGGCCCCCGTGAAAAATCAGCTCAATCCGATACCTATAAGTACTTGATCTAATTGTCTAACTTTTCATTCTCTAAAAACCATTTCTGGGCTGCTGGTGATGGCCATTTTATCAGATTCTGGGAAATGGATAGTGTCGCAATTCTGAAGCTGGAGAGATTTACCCCCAAGTCACTCCGTAATTCTGTCGCTTTGATCTCCTCAAATGGGCAATTGGTTAACCAACTGGGGCTACCTCAGTTGGCTAGTACTTGCATCTCACTAGGATGTAAGAGTTCGAGTCTTTCCACCTGAGTGTGGATATTATTTTCTTTGTATTTGTTGGGGTTATTTCTCTCCTTAATGGGGCTTGTAGTTGGGCTTATTTATCCTATTGGTTCAGTTGTTGGACTTAGTTATTCCGCGTACTCACAAACAATAGATGTAGTGTCCCGTAGCTTGTACTTTGTACTTTATACATGATGTAACGATCTATTCCACCGATTGCAAAAAAAAAAAATAGGGCAATCGGTTCTATATAGTAAACCCATAATCAGTGAAAACTGGCTTAGATGTAAAAGGAGATAACAGCAATTTTCTAAATTCTCGAGTAGACGGGTTCACCAAACAACAATGGAACCTTCCATCGAGCATCAATACCAAGCCATCACACGAATAACAAATCTCCGCGCAATCTATAAGGTTTTGACCCAGTGGGAAATTCAGGCGCACTGCCACTGATTGGAACCTGAATTGGATAAGTCGAGTTCCACGGTGTAAAAATTACTATGATCACTGAGAACGAGACGCTCGTACTTGTTTGTGTTGGTGTTGCGATTGAGGTGTGTTTTGATGAAACTAGGGTGGGAGATTAGAGAGCGCCATGATTTAGAAACGCACCTGAATCTGCAGGGAGAGAGGACGCACCTGAATCTGCAGGGAGAGAGGACGGGGAGTCTTGAGAGTACGTCGAAGATGATTTCTTCGGGCAGGTCTGGCATCTCTGTCTACATAGTGAGCTGAGAGAGAGAGATAACCGCACCTCACGGAAAGTGCAAAAAACAATACTGTAAAGTTAATATTCGCACCCCTCAATTTGTTAGCTTTGGAGCGCACTCCCAAGTTAACAATTTGGGGTGCGAAAATCACTCTTCTAAAAATATCTTCTTAAGACAGGAGTAAATAAGGATTATGATACAAATAATCCGACTTCGAAAAATATAGTAGGGAACAAAAAAGATTGATGAACAGTACAATTTGCCTATTTTATGGACACTTTTTCGGATGCACTTTGAAATTGGAATGGTTCATTATAACAAAATCGTCAAAAATCATATCGGTTGGATTCTGATTATATTAGATACGCAACGCATTTATCTTGTAGTTTATTTTCGCAAAATAAATTATACTTACATAATAAGATTAATCTATAACAATTATGCATCGATTGATATCCATCGATATGAACTCAACAATGATTAATGGGACCCAATGAAGTCTAAAATATCAACAACCTCAATCATTGAAGTAAGTCCAATAAGGGTCCACAAGTCGGGAAATGAACGCCGTTGAAAATATTAATATCAACTCTTTTGGGGTAGAATTTTGACATGTTATTTTCAATAACTTAGACGTCCTGGCCGCGCACCTTAACTAATCTTGGAGATCAACATATGCATGTTATTCGAGCGGTGTAAGCTTGCTTAGAACATTCCCTAAACTAGAGAAGTTACTGACATTTGAATCAAAAGTAGCCCAGGTTAATCCCAGGGGAGCTTACATTTGATGGTTTAATGACAGGAAAAAAGATCAGGACGTACATTTTTTTTTTACCGAATATAAACTGCATATAATATTGGGAAATGATAATGTCAAAACTATTTTTGTGGGTGCCAAAACTCTAGTGCATAAGAGGCTTGTACCATGTGCATTGTACAAGACTTTTATGCACTGTAGTTTTGACACCAACAAAAACAGTTTTGGCATTATCACCATAAGGAAAACATAGTACAATAACAAAACAAAAAAGAAAATCCATCTGGAGCCAAGACGCCGGAATCGGACCCGTTGATCACACTCGTGAAGAGGGGTTGGAGTAGCCAAGTATGGAGTTGCTACGTATGGACATCGAACAGACACTCCTGAATGGACCCGCCGCACCACCTTGAATGCCAAAGAACAAGGCAGACAACAAAGCCAGACATAATTGATTTTCCAAATCAGTCTTATTGGTAGCCGGAGAGATCGATCAGTCTCGGACCAGTCACGACACCGGGGTTTGTACTTGAAGTAAATAGCTTGAAAAAATCTCAAAAAACGACGAATCAGAATGAGTTTTTAAGGCAAATAGATTGGTATTGGCAGACGACGTTAGGAGATCGTAGTGTTTTAAGTTTTAAAGGGTACCAAAATAAAGAAACAAAATCATTGATCCAAAAACTCATTTCCATACTAGGTGAGGTTGATCAAGCATGCACCACCTTTTAACAGCTAGTCACAGAAGTAACCAATATGAGGTCCAAACTCCAAAGGAAGATTTCATCCTTAAAATTGCAGTACTTCATTGTTCAGATCTACCAAGCTACAACTTGCAAAATTCCTAGAACGAGCCGTATTCTCGGCTGTCCAAAAGTGATTTTAAAGAATCAGATTTGTTGAAAGACCTTTCTCGGAAGGAATGATTCATTTTTCCCCGGGAAGAGTCTTCATAAAATCCAGACAACTGATTGTGACGACCGAGATGCGATTGTTGCGAAGCCGGGTCCAATTTCTACAAGCCATCTGCTTGGGTAGAACGACTAAACAGTAATCCAGAAACTTGAGGTGCGTTACGGCAAGCACCAACCCTCATGCTTCAGGATGCACCTAAAAAAGACAAGACAATTAGATCACAGACGCATCTATCGATACATCTTAACTGATGAAAGATACTCAAACAACCAGAATGCATCACAAATAGATGTCAATCACAGTACTATACCAATATTATATGGCTACAAGAAAAATGCGAGTGCAACAAGTGCGATTCAATGATCTACTTCAGATTTGCAATCAAAACTCTAGGGCAGTACAAACACACCACGCACAGGCTACACATTCTTTGAGGATGACAACATAAGTCGACAAGTCCATTGACTCCATTCTACTTGATGTTCAATAACATGATCCAGATAAGCATCATCTGCAGAAACTCAGGTGTTAAAACTTGGATCATTGATTCCAACGTCAATTCTCACTTGTCTACCCTCTCATCTCCACAGCTTTGGTTTTACCACTTGATTTCAAACCAGGAATAAATTGCATAGAGAAAACATCTTCAGGGAGTTGGATGTAGCAAAAATAGCATCTTCTGCAGATTTTTAGATGCCAGTGGAAGTATAGATTACAAAAACCCAAAATGCAAATGTAGCTAGCTTACTGATCACAAAAACTTAGGAAGCAGACAAGGATGAACTGCAAAGTGGTATTGTACTACGATGATTAGCTGTGGAGTATTCAAGAAGGCATTGTTGGGATTTGTCCCACATTGATTAATTAGCTCCTCCAAAAACTAGTATATGAGCATGGGCGGCCTCTCCACTCTTTGCCAATTGGTTTGGAGTTGGATGCTTTAACATGGTATCAAAGCTAGGGTTTCGGATAATTTGTTCCCCCTTGTTTGTGCCATAAGTGCACTGTTGTTTGTTGTGATCCAAGTGTTATGGATCATTTGTTTACCTCTCCATGTGCGAGTCAGGGGTTGCACGTGCGGGGGAGTGTTGGGATTTGTCCCATATTGGTTAATTATCTCCTCTAAAAACTAGTATATGCACCTGGGCGGCCTCTCCACTCTTTGCCAATTGGTTTGGAGTTGGATGCTTTAACAGGCATCACTAACACAACAACAATACTGAAAATTACGTGAAACACACCGGAAATGGCACACATAACTGGAAATAAGATACTCCAACAAACACCGAACAAAAGATATTTCAAAATACAAGAAGGACAGAAGTACCTTAAAGAGCCCTACAGCATATAGCATTTAAACTCATAGAGCTCTCATGAAAAATTGCCCTAGATTTTGCATGTGTTTAGCAATAAGCCATAATCAATACCCAGGAAAGCTCACCTCTATCCCCCCCTTACCATTTCCCCCATATCTGAAGTCTACAACAGGTTACTTGTCTATATGTAAGCATACAAACAAAAATGTAAATAGGAATCACCATCGAGATGTCTTGCTACCACAGATCACATAGAGGAGGAACGATGGTTTTCCTGTGGGCATCAATCATCAATTTAACACCTTTTATCCATTTGCACAAAGGTGGGTTTTATAGTGGAGGTAATAATGAGTTTCTTTGTTTAATGAAGGCCCATTCCCCCTGAGTGAGACCATTACTTTGTCTTAACTCAGGCGGAAAAGGTAGATCAGCCCAAATTTGATGTTCTCCATTCAATTGAAAATTAAGAAACCATTCAAGAAGAGAACCATAGATTAAAGGGAATGACTTTGGTGCCTCCAACCTTTTGGAGACACCGTAATTTTTGGCATAACGGAACCATTACAAGCATAACCAAAACCATTACAAGCATAACCAAAACCATTACAAAGCATAACCAAAAACCAACCAAGGTATAAACCAACCAAGTTATGCCTTGTTATGGTTTTGGATATGCTTGTAATGGTTTTGGTTATGCTCATAATGGGCTTTGTATGCCAAAAATTACGGTGTCTCCAAAATGAGTGGAGACACCGAAGTCATTCCCTAGATTAAATTGCTTTCATACATGAACTCTTCCTCTTTGTGGTTTTCCAAACCAACCAAAAAGGCAAAACGGACTACATTATAAGATATGCAGTTGACAAATTATCTTATAAACTGTAACGCTGCTGGTTTTTTCATGACTAAGGTGCAATTGTACATGTCTATCTTTCTTGTAGTTGGCCCTCTCCTTCACTGATGTTTTCAAAACATATATCACCTCCTATAGACTTGAATAACGAAAACTTTTCATATAACAACTTCAATAGACCAAAATATGGTAGGGGAAAAGTCATGCATTTTTATAAGCTTTAGAGTAATTGTACAAAAGTCGTACCCCCAATTTTGAGTGACTCGAGTCCACTTCAAATGCAGTAATATGCCCAAGACATGTTGTTTTTGGTTAGGAAATTATTCACATAAGCTACTTCGGCGGTAAAAGAAAGAATATAAGGAAAAAGCTTTTTTAGAAAAACACAAGGGATTTTGTTTTTGAGTTCCAAGTACTAAATACCTACCATAAAATGGGCCGGTACCCTGGTTAATAATCCACAAACAGAACAATAATACAACTCAAAAATTAGGCAGACAAACCAAACACATGCCTAAACCCCAATCCTAAAGATGGCTTCCATGTATAGGCCAATTGTTCAGATGGGTAAAATCACATTAAACCATGAAGTGAAATCCTGAGACCAAGCTAGAATGTCAAGCATGAAATGCTTTGATGACCAGTTATGTGATAGCTCAGCTGGGTGGACAGACAAACAAAGGAATGTTGCATAAGGGAACAAAGTAAGATAGCAAATAGACACCAACATTGGAGACCCAAAGCCAGTACATTGAATCATATTTTAGGCTTGTATACCTGCATACTTGCAATCCATAGATGTGAACAACTCCAAAATGTATGATAATAAGCCGTACTGTGATGAGGGTGGTGGTAAAACTAATTTTATTCCATGACCAGTGGGAATTTTATCTGGGTTGAAAATTATCTCAAGTAGGAATTACATTCACAAAATCCATCTTTAGAGTTATCCAAAAAATTACACTCTAAATTAACTCCCAAATGATATGGTAAATAATTTAATTGGTCTCAAACAAGCGAACAGAAAGACAAGATTGATCTCGATTGTAGCACATACTAAAATTCTCTCTAATCTCTCTCTTTTTTTTTCCATACCCACTTGAAAAACATAATTTAGTCTCAGCTACCTTGTTGTCAATACATCTAAAACCTTACTTTTTTCCTACATGCAATTTTATGACGATGAAAACTTTTTTGCTTCTTTTTAAAAAAAGATGTCTATTGTGTTAGCAAAAAATTACCTTCGCAGTTTGCACACTAGGGTGGGGTGATTATCAATTTTTGATGGGTTCATATATTGGCCATTAAACTCTTGCGGCATAATAGTAGTGGCATTAGTTTCTTCCCGTGGGGTCAGTCAACCGTATGTTTGCTATAGCGCCGCCTCAGACATGACCGATGAAGCATAGAATACCAGAAGGTCCAGAAGTCATGTCAGAAACAGACAGTACGTACCGATATAATTCTCAGAAGCAGGAAAATCCTTATTCCATGAACTAGATTTTGGACCAAGGAAATAGATCGAAACAATTCGCGAATGCAAAACAGAATCGTGTCAAAAGACATTCATGTCAAAACTGAATGGGGAGGAATCATAGCAAAGAAACAAGATATAGGCAAGTTATTGATATTTGAACAAATGAAGAACAATGGAGGACTTGTTACCCAAACAAAAGAGCTCCACCTACTGTTTTTTTGGTTTTTTTTAAAATGGTAAAAAGGTCCACTTACTGTTTGCATACCTAGCGGCCAAAGTAAGTGGGAAAGGTAGTTCCCGAAGTTCCAAAACCAGATTGTGGCCGCGTTGTTGTGGCGGCCGCTGCCATCGCTCCAGCAGAAGATTGTCCCAATTGAGCACTCTGGTAAGCACCCAGACCCTGCAAAGCTGCCGCTTGAGAAGTGGAACCATAACCACCCGGCAAAGCGGCTACTTGGGGACCATAACTCCCCTGCAAAACCGCTTGGGAACTATAACTACCAATCATGCTAGGGCTTATGTTATTGATACCGTAATTCCCACCAAAACCCAACCCCAATGCCGGGTTTGCCCTGATTGAATGGGGAAACCCAGTAGCAGCAGCTGTAGGCGGCAAAACCGTCTGACCCAATGCCGATGCCAGCGCCGGATTTGCCAACCCCATTCCTGGACTTTGAGCCACCATAACTGCGGCTGGATTCACACCCATACCATAGTTAACAGAAGCAATATCCGTCTGCTGCATTGAAGCAGCACCACCTCCTGTCTGATTCTTATTCCCCCGGTTTCCCTCCACCGCCCGTCGGCACTGCAACTGGGTACCTTCGAACACCTTAACGGGCTCTTCTAAAGCCTTTTTACACCCATCTGGCGTCTTATAAACGAAAAGCGCATACCCTTTGAACTTTCCAGTCACAGGGTCTTGCCCAATAGGACCTTCCTCAATCTCCCCAAACTTCGCGAAGAACGATCTAAGCTTATCTGGATTAACCTGAGGCCCTACAGTTGTCACATAGATTTTCCTGGAAACAACTGATGATGATTGGTTGTTATTGGGTACAGAACCCGCGGATGCCAGCTGGCACGAAGTCATTCTGTTGCCTACCTTCTTCTGGGAATGCTTAAGGGCCTTTCGAGCCCCGTTTCGGAACTTGAAAAGAACGAATGCGTACCCCTTTGACCGACCTGTGAGTTTTTTTTTATCAAGAAAAGAGATGAGAACATAAAATCCGTATAATAAAGAAAAGAAATGCATTGAGAGAGTTCCGAAGAGTAAACAAGGACTCTCCTAGTGCAGATACTAGCGATGCGCAAACAATTTTTATATGAACCATTCCTCTGATGAATTCTATGGGAACTTCTATAGTAAAGGGAATATAGACAATTGTGATCAATCAAATATTGCAAAGCCCTGGTGTACTTATTACCGATCAAAATTGAACCATAACGAAATTCCAGCCTATACGAGACCATAATATCAATTGAGTAGGAAAATTAGAATTAGCCATTGATAGAAAAGCAAGGATAAAACAAGGACTCCCTACTCGCAAAATCTCAACCTACCAATCTCAGAATTTTTATTTGAAACATTCCTCCAATGAATTCTTTGGGAACTTCTATAGCAAATGTAATATCCTGAATTGTGATCAATCAAATATTGCAAAGCCCCAGTATTTATTACCCAACCAAACTAAGCCTTGTGTCCCAATCAATTAAGATCGGCTACATAAATCCTATTTTTCCATTAAGCCTCTGCCTAAGACTACTTGTTCACTAATATTTAATAAGCCCAAATCCTTCCTATCACGCCCCGCTATTTATTACCGGTCAAAAATTGAACAATAACGGAATTTCGCCCCTTACCGGCACCATAATATCAATTTTTTCTAGATAAAAAACAATACTAGATTTTCACCAGTGAGTTTATCCGCAACAACTTTGCACTCCTCGATCTCGCCGTACTTCCTGAAGACGGAGAGGACTTGTTCCGACGTGGCGTCCCACCCGAGCCCGTATATGAATATCTTTCGATGAACCGGGTCCGACTCGGCCGACTGAGTCACTCGCTCGACGATTTGAGGGTTCTTCAGTGCCGCTTGTTTCAAGAACTCGATTATCTGGTCTTTTCCGAACGGTTCTAGAAGCTTCTTAAGAGTATCCCTCTTCGATTCCTCGTCTTCCTCCTCCTCGTCCTCCTCGTCTTCTTCATCTTCTTCTTCTGATCCGTCTTCTTCTTCTGATTCGTCGTCGTTCTCTGATTCCTCTTCGGATTCTTCTTCCTCTCGATCATCGGACGAGGAGTAATGATCTGCAATCGTTTTCTGAGGTTCTTCTTCAAACTCCGCTTCTGCGGCTGCTTTTCTCTTGTTCACCATTGGAAGACGATGTTCTTCCACTGTCGATTGATAGGGTTTTAGTTTGGTTTGGAGAGGAAGCTTGACCTATCACAGTGCCCCCCTGAAGTTCTTGTAATTAGTACTAATTACCTGTATGATTTTTCCCCCCTAAACTATCTATATATTTTTTCTGGGGGCCGGATATTCGCAACCTCCTATTTTCTTCCATAGTCCGTTAAAAATTTCCAATAAATAATTAGTTATCGAAATTGAGATACATTTTCAGCATACAATTATCGAAATATAATATTTTTTTCAACAGCTATTTACTGAAAATGTATGTTCGGCAGTTGTTTACCGAAAGTTGAACACATTTTCGATATATAGTTACCGAAATATAATCTTGTTTTCAACAGCTATTTACCGAAATGTTATGTATGATTTTTAACAACTACTTACGAAAATGTAGTAGGCTAAGGGAGAAAATAGGGGTTTGCGAATAGTCGCCCCATTTTTCTACGTATAGTCAAAACAACTATTTTGTCCCCTCAATTTTTTGATTTGCAATCTATTTCGCCTGAATTTTTATGAAATAAAATGCAGTCAGAAAGGTAAGAGGCGAAATTGGTATTTATATAATTTAGACACGAAGTATACAAAATTTATGTATAATTTTGAGGATACAGAAAAATTAAGGCTCTGTTTGGAACCTATGGAAAGGAAAAGAAAAGAAAGGAAATTGTTTGGTTTAAAGAGAGAGAGCAAAGAAAATAAGAATTTTAAATGTAATGAATAGTAAACTTTCCTTCCTATTTTCCTTTCTTTTTCCTAGGTTCCAAACAGAGCCTGACTCTGCCTGTATTTTCCTTTTCTGGAATTATTAATCCCCTCGGAGGGAGAAATTATTCAACGCTCCGGGATTTGTATGGTTCCTACTACAAGATGTGTGAACCTCCACAAATGTGTGGTAGAAAAGACTGTGGGGCACCGCCACGTGATGCCTCATGGGCATGGTATATTTACTCGACAGAACCACTTTCACACAACAATGACTAATTATTGGAAATTGATTTTGCCATTTCCCTTTTTTGTTAATGCTACTTCTCTTTTCTCACAAAACAAATCATCTATTAAGACACAAAATAGAGTGACATTAACAAAAAAGAGAGTGACAAAATTACTCCCCTAATTATATATGTAATTGTGAATTAACAGAGTTATAATGGTATGAGAGAGGACCATAGCCAAGCTTAACTTTTGATAATATACACAGTTATTATGGTTATGATAATTCCATTTGTTAGTCATTATTTCTTCTAGATAATATACACAAAGTCGTCGTTCTAAAAAAAATTCACTTCTATAGTAGCGACCTATATAGCGAAAAAAATCGAAAATTTAGGGAACGTTATCCCATGAAACCATACCCCAAGTTCAAGTTGGAAGGCATCATGTACGATAAGTTTGAAGATTAGGATCAATTACTATAGTTTACATGGAATCAAGCAGCCCGTGTATCAAAACGAAGGGGTTCCACGAAATTGTTTTTTCTTAAGATGTTATAACCTTCGACATATAATTTTGGCTTTAATTGTTTTATTTGAGAGGAATAATTACAAGTCTGACATGCATATTTAGAAATTTAGTTTCTGACAGAAAAATAGCCAGACACTCTCCCAAGACAAACATACCTATCAGTTCATCCCCTTTTTTTTCAACTGACACTATGAACAAACACATACTTATTGCAGTAATTTTGGAGAGAACATATTTTAATACACCTATACATAATAAGTAGTTTACAGGAGAACTAATAACAACCACCCAACATAAAAGTTACGTTAGCCGTGGCCTAAAGGACTATGTGCGGCGTGTGCAAGTTTGCAACAGCTGCTCTCGGGAGCATGCACTACAGGATCCCCCAATCCACCATCAAAAGGCAGTCTGACTCCTATAACTGGGCAAAGAACACAGGAAGCCAAGGCTCACTTATAGCTAGATAATGAGCTGATCGCGGTACTTTACGAAAAATCTTCTAGACCCTGCAAAAAGTCAACTGTAAAATCTCCAGAAAAAGGTTCACGACGAAACTTTATCTGCAATACAACATTAAGACGGTTAGGATAGACTTAGCAGCACTATAATTAGTTGTGAAATAAAGCCCATTAGAGAGCCAAGTACATTGCCAAAATTTTCAATTTGCATAGGACTGGAGCTACGACATGAAGTCCATGTATGGACAACAAGGAATCCATCCCCAACTAGCGAGAAACCACCCATGAATAAAAACAACCGTAGTAAGCAGAACATTAATGTTGGGTGGTACAGTCGAATACCATACTTGTTTCATTGGTCTATCTGGAATTTGCAACAAAAACTAAGTTGATGGTACACTTGAAGACACTCATTTACAGAACCTGATCGGATCAGTAGAAAAGTGCATCCTATACGATCTGGGTAACCAGTTATCCAGATAATATGGTATCTGCCAAAACTTCATTCGGTAGTGTACATTCAGTCATTCACTTTAAAGATTAGGTTATTTAAGCTCGAGTTTGGCTTATTTATTCTTCAAGTCAACCTCGCATGAAATTTCAAAGAGCCAAACACAGGTCAGGCTCAAGTAGCTTGACTTGTCTCACTGTTCTATGTTTAGCAGAATACTAAATCCCTAGTTCCGTGCAAATGAATCATAAGACCGGAAAAAAATTGTAGCATGAAGTTTTTTGGTATATTAGGGGTTCAAAAATCAGACATGTCTTTATCTTCCTCTGATCAAAGACTCACATTAAACATATAATTGAAGTATCGAGCCTTAACGACCTTGAATATTTAGCTAAAGGATTTTCTCACAACTCTCCATAACATTGCAGTTGTGAGTGCATTGAGACACAAAATAAAAAGTTTTAGGTACCTTGACTGGACTTTATTCACCTAAGAGTGCGTATGAAACACAACCAAACAATGTGACTCTACCACACCGACACAAAAAAAAGTTTATTTAGCTAACTCCATGCTCTATATGGTAACCAACTAAAACACGATAAAATGCAAACACCTGGATAGAACCCACACACGAGAAGGTTTCCAAATGCTTATATACATATGACTAAGCTATGACTTAATGAAGTTGATCCATGTAACGTTCAACACAAGTTAAAGCACAGAGAATGTTGTAGTAATATAGCGTTGGAAAATTTCCAGGAAAATCAGATGAATAAAATCGAGGCGTACGGAGGGTCTCTCGAGGCAACGGATAGGCCTCTATTTGGTTCAACAAATCTGGACATGTGCTAATGACCAGGAGTTACAACCTGGTTTCCTCCTCCCCATTATGAGGTTAATGGCAGATTTGAATTCTCAAATTCATTGTGGGGGTTACATGCAATTCAATTCCCTAATTCATTATAGGAGGTTTCCTTCCTATATATTGGTGTATCACATTTTGCTAGAGACACCAGAAATTCGTATTGCTCCATATATACTCTGAATATTGTTCCTGTGCAAGAGAGAGATAAACGGTTGTTCAGTTCGCCAAGGCGGTCGACGGTGGTGTTCCGATAGCTTGCGGTTTAGCCGAGCCAACCCTGGGAGGAAGTTGCCAATGCAACCTACAACACCCACGGTAGGCGGCGAATCTTTCTTAAGGAGACTGTGGTATCACACAGGACTCGGTTCTTGATCCAAAATTTTTGTTTGTATCTCATTCTTATTTACTATTTTGTATTCTGTAATTTGATTCAATTATGTAATTGTATCGGTGTTAATGAAATTGTTCTCTGGAATATTATGTGATTGCCACATTTTTTCCAACATATAGTTCCTGTCCCCAATTGTTTGTTGGAAACTTGTTTTTATTGGAAGGTATCAGGTATGCCTTCCATGTCTCTTTGTGGTGTTTGTTCTTCGTTAACATTTTGGATTACCAAAAGGGAAACTTGTAACAGTAAAATTCAGGTTGCACAATGGTTATTCATCTCTTAATTAATATTCACAATCCCAACTCTATCTTCATAGTCCTCATATGCAGGACACGTGAGGCACCATAGACATCAATTGCAACAACCTAAAATGGGTAAGAGAACTGAACACGGTTTCAATATCTGACATCCACAAATCCAGTCTTTATCAAGTAGTAGTATTTGAAACTAAAACTTCTCACTCAGCGTAGAGAGACAAAATAATTTGCAACCCTAAGAAACAATTACAAGCACTTTGGTTACTCACTTGTCTCATTAATTATCTCCCCCAATGTATTTGCGACTTCGATCTTATATAAATATTAGAAAGACTTATCAAACTAAAGTTCCTTGAGTAATCTTAGTCTTTACCATGAGACTTATAGCTATCATTCTAAAAGCCAGTTTTGCCAAGACGTACAAGTGAATATAAAGTACAAATACATATTTTGAACTAGATATGCAAAGAGAAAGAATGATGGAAACGAATGAAATCATTTGAATTACCTCTGTGTCTTCCATCCCTATCTAATTAGCAGTGGTGTTGCCACCATGAGGTGAAAAAAGACTCTCCACATATAAATCCATGTCAAACAGCCCCTGAGGGATCCCAATGCGCGTGTATCTAAATTCTTTCGGGTCGTAGATGACTAACTCATCCCAACCCGACATCATTAGAACCTCTTCATCCTTTGCATAGCACAGAGGCTTAAAGCTGTAAAAGTCACTTGGCACAACAAACAACTTGGTCCAAGATTCCTTGACGCCGAATTCCTTCATGACCCAAACATCATAACGACTGTGATGCTCGTGAACCACACACAACCATTCACCAAAAATCCCCATGTCAATACTTATATACCCACTTTCATAATTAGGTTGCGGCACCTCCTTGAATTTTTCTTCAGTAGCATCAAAACAAAGAATCACCTTAGATACACTCGAACCCATGAAACTTCCATCACTGCTGCGTATCCAAAGCCAGTGGGGCATCCCATTCACTACAGTCCCAACCCTCCCATGATAACTTTTGTAAATGTAATGAGTGTCTCCAATCCACTTCCATGAACTGTGTTTCGAAGTGAACACATAAACATCGCCAGGGGCCCTACTTGAATGGAAAACAACGCTAACCACCTTAAAATCATCACTAACAGAGTCGTAACCAAGCCCATACCGCCCAGTCCCACGCTGGTTCGCGGGTTGTGAAAATTTTCGGTACATTCTGATTGATGGGTTCCACAAACATAATTCATAGTCAATACCTAAGAGTATGACGCCATTGCATGAACCCATAATCCCAATCACAGATTTACACTTACAGGGCATTTCGAGCTCGGCTACGTTGTGGTCGGGCGCTTGGTAGTCAACCGAATAGACAGACTGAGGAGTGCTTGTGGCGAGGATTAGCTTCCGGGACTGGTTGCCTTTTGAGGATTGATGATTGAGGTGTGATTTGATGAAGTGGGTATCAGTGATCAGAGCGAGCCATGGCTTGGAAACTGACTTGAAGCGGCACAGAGGCTTCGCGGGTAGTCTTGAGAGTATGTTGAAGATGATCTCATCAGGAAGATTGGGCAACTCCCGTTCCATTTCCAGTGAGAGAGTTTCTAGGGTTTATCTTTTCCCCTATCTTTGGCGTTGGTGTTTTTGTGCTGGTCAAATCAGAAGGAAAAAGATAATTGCTTTGGCAGTGTTTGGTTAGGAGTTCAGTTTAGTTTAGTTTTGAAATAGAAGAATGATTGAAGATAGGGATAATGATTAGGAAAAAATAGAGAGAGATGAGAAAGTAATAATTAGAGAAATAAGATAATGATTGGCGAAAAAAGTAGAATAATAATTGAAAATAAAATTAAAACTAAATTGAAAACCGAACAAAGCCCTTTGTAACTCCAATTTATTTAGAAAACATCATTATTATTCATTTCACATTAAATTTTTTCTCTACTTTCCCTAGTTTTACCCTCTATGAAGATATCGTCGTCACACTTTTACTCACTAACTTTTCAAAATGAAATATACTTTTAAGGCAAAATGAAAAATATATCAATTTTTATCTACTAATTTTAAAAAATGGACATTTAGTAAGAGACAACCCAAAATAAAATAATGAACTTTAAAATGGGAACAGAGGAAGTAATTGAAATCTTTTAACTTGAAATACTAGTGATAGAATCCGACCGTCTGTTTTATAAATTAAAATTAAAATTTTGATATAACTATTGATGTTCGATCAAATTAATTTTTTTTTCTGCGTACACATGCACATATTAATTAGTGGACCCTACGAAATGAACAAGTCGGATTATTACAGAAAATGCTTTGTAAGGCCATAATGGCCTGTGGCAAAAACCCTATGATTTACCCCTCGTCCGGACATAACACATGCTCTTTTACTAAGAGATTAAATTCTTCCCACATGAGGTGGAAACCTCATGGTTTCTGCTACCTATTGCGGACCCTATTAAGTATTCATTGCATTAATTTGAACCGTTCATTTTATAGGATCCAAAAAAGTTATATGTCTACGTAAAAAATCTGCTTGATCGGACATCAAAAACTATATCAAAATTTAAATTTTGGTTTATAAAATCAACGGTCATTGATAATTTAAATTAAAATACCAGTGACTGAATCAAGCTGTTTGTTGTTTTATAAATTAAAATACAATTTTTGACATAGCAATTAATGTTTGATCAAGCTGATTTTTTGCGTTGACATTTGCGGACCCTACGAAATGAACGGTTTGAATTATTACAGAAAATGCTCCGTAGGGCCCACAATGGGCCGTGGCAGAAACCCCACGATTATCCCCCTTATCCGAACATAACACATTCTCTTTTTACTATTTCTCTTTTTCTACTCTCATGGTGTTGGTCCCATTTGGATCGTTCATACTCGATAACAATAGCTCAAATTTTATCTCTGCTCAAACTAAAAGACTGAGATCTATTCGATCAAAATAAAATCTAAACTGTTCATTGCTTAGCATAGATAAGCCAGATTGGGGAACGATTGTCTCCTAACTCAACTGGTAGAGCAGATAACGACATAACGTGCACTTTTTTCTTGGTGAAGTAGTAGAGCAGGTAACGTGCACTTTTTTTTTTGGTTAAGGTTCAAACCCTTATAATTTTCTGTGACATACAAACGAATCAAATTAGAGAATGGAAATTTTTTTTACTTTTCTTCCAACAATTTTCAAGTAAACCCAAAGATGAAAACAAAGGATAAATACTTATACTTCTTCCTCTTTGTTTGAAACCTCAAAAAAAGAGGAGGAACCAACTCCTTCGCTATAATTGTTTTTCCAACTTTTCCTTTACATTTTTTTTTCCGAGCGCTCTTTGAAAAAAACCATATTCCGAAGATTCCAAGAATTTTTTTTTAATTTCTTTGTATTGAATTGTTGAGGACGTATTAGGCTAATAATATCAAGCGAGGTTTTTGAAAAATGTCATTTTTTAAAAAAAAATTGATCGACTAATATCCAATGAGGTTTTTGATAATTAAATGGACGAATTTTCCTTATAATAAGAGAGAAAGGAAAATACTATGACTTCTTTTATTTTTAGAACTATTATTACTTATATTACCCCTTACCCTTTCTGTAAACCAGAAAACATTAAAAGTCACCGAGCTCTTGCAAAATATTTGAATTTTGTCCTCTCTTACAAATGCATCCAAAGTCTTCAAGCCAAGACATTATTTCCAAAATTTAAGAGAAGAAAAAAGAAAACAAGAAAAAAAACAAGATTGAGCTAGAGAAGTGAAAACCCACATAATAGTGATCAAAGGGAGGGCAAGACATTATTACCATTGCACAAAACCTAGTACAAATCTCTCGTCAGATTTTTCAAGGAGGCTAATTTCGACCATTGAATTTTTTTTCAAGAAGGCCAATTTCGATCACTAGAACCAACAAAAACAATGTTGGGACAAAACAATTCTCGTCATTGCATGTCCTTACAAAATAATTCTCGTAACGACTAACGAGAGAAACGATTCAAGAGGGGAGATCTTTTGTTTGACATGAACCCGCCAAACGTGCAAGAAAAAGTAAACATCTCCTGAAGCTTTACTTGAACAATGAGAGAGCATTTGTGAGACTTCACATTCATATCATTTCAAGTTCGTGAACTTTTACCAGGGGAGTGCACGTTCTTTCGATGTTCGGTTTGGCACATGAATAGGATTGGACGATTCCTCTCCCCTCCCTATTCAGGAATGGTTGCAATCTCACAAGCTCTTAAACTTAGAGACGTGGAGAGAGCTGTTCTTAATTTCCAATTTTGTTTCTGATAAAAAAAAAAAAAATGGTATTCTCCTGGCTTCTTGTGCGGAGGTTTTCTTCTGTGTTTGTGCTGTAATAATACCTTATGCATCGTGGTTTTGTGGTCTACCATTTGATACTAGTCTCTGTTTACAGGAAAGATCATAACCACTTGCACTGTAGTTTTCGATACTAGTCCTGTTCATGAACATTTAAACCATAGTTTTTGCCAATTTTTTTCCAGGAAAGATCAAGGACACCCATATATACTGCCATACATAATAAACTGCATGTTTACAGAAGAGCCCATAAGAACAAGCCAACACAAGAGTTAAGTTAGCTGCGGACGAATGGACTTGTGCAGCGTGTGCAATAGCTGCTCTTGAGTTGACTGCAGTACGTTGCTAAAAACCTCCTAGACCCCGCGAAAAAGGCAACTGTGAAAATCTCCGGCAAAAGGTTCACGACGAAACTTTTTATCTGCAATACAACATTAAGACGGTTAGGATAGACTTAGTAACACTGTAAATGTGAAAGAAAGGTGATTCGAGAGCAGAGTACATTGCCATAATTTTCCATTCGCATAGGACTCTGGAGCTACAACAGGAAGTCGATAGAGCCAGCAAGGGATCCATCCACTACTAGCGCGAAACCACCCATTACCAATGATTACTGGCTTTCCAAGCTCCATCCATGAATAAATTAGCAGAACAGTAGTGTTGGAGGGGGTACAGTTGAGTACCATACTCGTTTCATTTGGTCTATTTGGAATTTGCAAAACAAAACTCAGACAATGGTTCACTTGCAACACTCATTAACAGAAACTGATCGGATAAGTAGAAAAGTGCATCCTGTAGTAATCACCGATCCAGATAATAGGTTATCTGCCAAAATTTCATTCGGTCCCACGTGTATATTCACTTTAAAATATTAGGTTATTTAAGCTCGAGCTTGGCTTGTTTATTCTTCAAGTCAATCTCACAACAGCTTTCAACGAGCCAAACACACCTCAGGATCGAGTAGCTTGACTCCTCTCACAGTTACATGCTTAGCAGAATACTAAATCCCCGGTTTTGTGCAATGGAATCATAAGGCCGAAAAAGAATTGCTGCATTAAGTTGTTTGGTTTCTTAGGGGTTTAAAAATCAGCTATGTCCATTTGTATTAGCTGGTTAAGTTAGGTAGGGTAATCTTCAATCTTCTTCCTCTATAGACTATAGAGTCATGCACGCCATGATTCTTGATAGCTATCATTCTAAAAGATAGTTTTGCCAACATATTCAAGAGAATAGCATATATCTTTTCGAACTAGATATGCAGGAATTACCTCTTTCTATTCCATACCGGTCGCCTTTTAGCGCGATTGCCACCATGAGGTGAAAGAAGACTCTCAACAAATGAAGCCATCAAACCGCCCACGCAATTCGGAGGGATCCCAATGCACGCGTAGCTATTTTCTTTCGGGTTGTAGATGCCTAACTCCTCTGCTTCCAACACCATAACAACCCCTCCATCCTTTGCATGACACAGAGGCATGAAGAATCTGCAAAGGCCATTCCGCACGACAAACAACTTGGTCCAAGTTTCCTTGACGCCGTATTCCTTCATGACCCAAACAACGTCAGTACCATCCTGATGATACTGAACCACACACAGCCATTCGCTCAAAAACCCCAAGTCAATATGTTTATCCCAACCTTCACAATTAGGCTGCGGCACCTCTTTGACTTTCTCCTCAGTGGTATCAACAGCAAGAATCACCTTACTCGAAACCGACAAACTTCCATCAGTGCTGCGCATCCAGAGCCAATGGGGCATCCCATTCACTACAGCCCCATTCCCTTCTTGATAAAGGCTGTAATCAATGTCTCCGATCCGCTTCCATGAACTAACTTTAGAAGTGAACATATGAACATCACAAGGGTCATTACTTTCAGGCATAAGAATCATAACCACCTTAAAATCATCACTAACAGAGTCGTAACCAAGCCCATACACCCTAGACTCCCCACGTGGGTACTCGGGTTGTGAAAATTTTCTGTACATTCTGATTGATGGGTTCCACAAACATAATTCATCTCCAGTTCCTAAGAGTGTGACTCCATTGCATGAACCCATAATCTCAACCTTAGACGTACAGGGCACTTCGAGGTGGGCAATGGTGTGGTCGGGTGGTTGGTAGTCAACGGAATAGACTGAGTGAGAAGTGGGTGAGGCGATGATTAGCTTCTGGTTTGTGTTGTTTTTCATGGATTGAGTGAGGTGAGATTTGATGAAGTGGGGTTCGGTGATTAGAGCGAGCCATGGCTTGGAAACAGACTTGAAACGACACAGAGGCTTGACGGGTAGTCTTAAAAGTATGTCGAAGATGATCCCATCGGGAAGATTGGGCAACTCCTCTTCCATTTCTAGCAAGAGAGTTTCTAGTGTTTTTTCTCCCAGCGTTGTAACAGGAGAGACAAGGTGTGGGTTTGTGCCTTAAGAACAGGATACTCTACTTGCACCTCCTTTTTTCTCACTATCCCCACCTTCTTCTTATGACTCCAGATGCTCTGTATGGCCCGTACCAATATTTTGGTGTACTTATGTACCAAGTGATTTTCAGCCGAATGATTGTATTTTGATATTCCGATCCTGCAGTTAAAAAAATCTCTTGGTACGTACCTGAGTATGCCAAAATTTTGGGTACAAGAGGGTGCATGGCCTCTTCTTAGGCTGTGTACTTGTGTAGCCTGTGTTTGAGACATTAAGATGGAAAAGCAATGGTAAACAATTATTTCTTTCTTCCTCCTGTTTGAAACCTCAAAAAAGAGAAGGAACCAACCCAACTTTTTTTTTGTGAGCAAAAGTTATTTTTCTCAACACCTTCACCCCTAATTATTTTAGCTTCTTTTTTTTTTTTAACTTTTTTTTCCAAGGGTTGTATTTTTTGAACTTATTCCAAAGGTTCCTAGCAAAATGCTACTTTGTGTATTTTGAATGTTTGAGGACATAGTATAATGGTAATATCAAATGAGGTTTCTCACATATAAATGAAATTATCTTGTAATTCGAGGAAATATTATGACTTATTTACATTTAGAACCATTATGAATATTCTCAATTTACCATTACTTTAAACACAACATCATTATTTGGATTTTTCCCTCGTCTTGTAGGGTTGTCCATTTTGGCAATGGATGACTCAGATCAATAGGAGCTAGAATTAAATCTGAGCCATCTGCGTCAAAATGATGGCTGGATCGGCCGCCCTATAGCCCCTGTAGGCGCGGGCCTACATGGATTTCCCAATTCCTCTCAAAAAGCCTCCAAAGTCTCCAAGCCAAGACTTATTATTTCGACAGCTTGAGAGAAGCGAAAGAAAGAACTAAGGTTAGAACCAAGTGAAAACTCTTAAGTGCGAAACATACGATTTCTTTATTTACTCCTCATTTCTTGATTTTGGAATTCATAAGTAATTTTGGTTACTCCAAATCGTGGAAACCATGCGATACCATTGAACGAAACCTAGTACGACTTAAGGCAGCCGTTTGTCAGATCTCAGATTTATCAAGAAGGCCAGTTTTGATCAAAACCAACAAAAACAATGTTGGGAGTACTCCATAATCCTTGCCATTGCACGCCCTTGCATAAATTTGTAGTCTCTCGTAATGAGAAATGAGAGAACCAATTCAAGAGGGAAAAAAAGGCATATTCTTTTGTACGACATGAACTCACCAAATATGCAAGGAAAGAAAACATCGCCTGATCGAAGCTTAACTTGAACTTAAACAAACGAGAGAACATTTGTTGTTTGTGCCAAATTGAACCATCCTGTCCAAGCCTTTTATGCACTTTTAATGGAAGCTGCCATTTTCCTTCAACTCTGAAGCATTACATTTGCGAGAGCATTGAATCGAAAAACAGAAAGTATCGGATACCTTGAGGGGATTTTATTCACCTAATAGTGAGTATTGAACACAACCACACAGTGCTATCACACCACAAAGGACATCCCCTGTGTCGGCCTTGCAACCGCAATGTCCACTCCCAATCCAATTCCATACTCAGTGCTGCAACGACTAACACTATACACTAAACGTAAACAATTGGGATAAAACACGCCTTTGATAAGAGGCTTGCACATCAGAAGGTTTCCAAATGCGTAAACACACGAGAAGGTTGACCCTAAATATTGTTCGTAGTTGGAAACTTCTTGTCATGAGAAGTTATGCCTTCAATGTCTCCTTGTAATATTTGTTCCTTGTTAAATTTTGGATTACTCGTAACTATGAATTAAGGTTGCATAATGGTCATTCGTTTTCTCAATTAGTGCACACAATCTCAGCTCTAACCTGACTGTCCTCGTGTACAGGACGTGTGAGGCACTATACGCCACAATTTCAGCAACCCAAAATGGGTAAGAGAACACCGTTCTAATATCTGAAATCCACAAATCCGAGTCGTCTTTATCATGTCACTCTGATGGAGAGAGAGACTGGTCTGTCGTTTTCGTACCAAAAATATAATTTATAAAACAGAAAATTAACAATTATCCCGAAGAATAGCAGTTAAGTCCGAGATCGTCCACGGAGAGTAAAAAGCTAAGTTGCAATAAATTCAATTGATTTCTAATTTAATTCTACAAAGGAAAAGGTTTGGATTTGAGTTGAGTTGATTAAACTAAAACTAAACTAGAAAGCAGGTTAAAGGAGTTGTAAACTGATTGGAGAAGGGACTAGGGTTTCCGATTCAGTCTCCCCTTGTAATGCAATTATTTCGAAACCTAGGGTTCATATTCAACATTCAACCAGACTATCGTAGGGTAGCAATTCCTATCGATAATTCCCAAAAAGATAATCAAGATTCGTACTCCGTATAGGTTTTCTCAACACGGCACGGATCGTCTCATTGGATTTAACCACGGCACGATCCGTCTCACGTTGTATAATCTATCTCAAAGCCTATCTCAAAACATTCAAAATCATTGTATGACAGTGCTTAAAACCATAGATATAAACACATTCGAATATTGGAAAAATATGAAACTTCATAAAAAGTTACGAATCGATCAAGTCATACAATCAAGTTGAGTATAGAACCCTAGAAATCTAACAACTACACTAATTGGAGAGACATCCTCGTTACCCTAGCCGAGTAGATTAGCCGTGCATGGAGGAGAGGATCATCGTGCAAAGATCAAGTTCCATTGGAATTTCTGTTGCCGCCGCAGTGCTCTCTGTTTCTACGTGATAATTAGATCGCCGCCTCGACTTTGTTCTCTCGTGGGAATCAGATATGATGGCCGCTCCAGTTCTCGGTTTATGCCGGAACAACAATCACCCAAAACCCTTTTTCTTCCTTCCTTATATAGTGGACCAATCCACCTGTAATCAGCCGAGATTTTGGCTTCTAAGAGTATATCAATTCCTTCCAAATTGTAATCAGTGGGCCCCTTTATAATTGTCCAATTTCCAGTCAATCATGAATTGGACACCATGAGTTTTTTGACCCGTATAAGATCATTTCATGCCATATACTCATCAATTGCCACCTCGAGCTTTAATTAATTTTGACAACCGATTTTGTTTTGACACGATATAAAATCCGACTTTGCGATTTAACTCCAAATGTTATCCATCGGCTCAAATAGTCCTGAAACATAACTAACAAGTATCAAACTCCAAGTAGCGCACTAAACGGACATAACAAGCCTAAGTTAAAGGGCGTAAATAGGCATATTTACGCACGTATCACATCCCCCAACTTACACTTTGCTAGTCCCTAGCAAAGAAATGAATAATAAATAAAAGAAAGCAACTAACTAAGGAATAGATCTTTTAAACCCCCGGGTGGCCCCGGTAGGACGAGTGAAGTCTCGTGAGGGTTTTCAGCAGTGATCACCCACAAAACACTGCGGATTCCTTTACTTGGAACCCAAAAACCTGCAATGCAACTCATTGATACGCCAATGCCAAGAATACAGCATATGCAAAAATAGTTCTAGAGGCTATCAAAACATAGAAATAAATCATGGCACCCAAACTTAGCATGTGTGAGCAAAAACCTCGACTACAAGTGAACCACAACCGAGCACCCTCTCCGGACCGAGTCTCGACTTCAATTCTCACCGCGTCATGCACTCAACAAAAGGAAACACTCGAAACATGGTGCATGTAATAAACTCTCAACGTGTGCGGATGAAAGTTATGCAATAAAGAACCAAAGTATCCCACACACTTAAACGCGAAAAGAAAGCTTTTTAAAGTGGACACAAGATCTCATGAATGGAATGCCAAGTATTAAAGACTATATCTATCTATCGATCCACAACTCATTGCCCCTAAGATCAAGTAGGACTTTTATTCGGTTATATCGTTGGATAAGGAAAAGTGCTTCAAAGGTTAGGATAAATCATAAGCAAACATTCGAGAATAGGCCAAAACAACATAGGGCCAGTAATAATGTGCACCCCCTCTCATCATTCTTTTCAACTCCGCCTTATCTCTCTTATTATTCACCATTCACACAATGAAGTTTACATGTTTCTTTCTTCAAACAAATGCATAGGTGTCTTCCCCTTTTTCATTCCAGTTCCCTTTTTTTTTTCTTTTGCAATTTTCTCAATTTTTTTTTTTTTTAACAATGGGGAAGAACACTCCACACTTTCAGCACATCTTTCTCAAATACACTCCATTCTCTTCAAAAATTAACCTTCACATGACTGACTTGCCATTCTCAAGACACAATATGGTTGGTGAAGCTCAACAAGAAAAAGGCTCATGCAAGAGGCTCAATGTGGCTTGCAAGTGATAAGTGTTTAAGAAAAAGAAACGAACCAGCTCAAAGCAACAAATATGGCCTACTATCCTCTCCTCGGGGCAATACAACCATGTAATGATCCAATCCCAAAAGATAAAATAATAGGCATGCATTAAGTCTCAATACTTGACAACAAAGATAATGAGATCGACAATGATTAAGTTTCTTTTTTTTTTTTGACAAACAAAGAGTTTATGTGACACCACTCCAAAGGAAAGTAAGGCACTAAAGCTCACATGGGCATAAGTCTCCACTAATCTAGCCATTGAAAGCACTCAAGTCATAACTCACAAGCAGTCAAGGTCCAAGAAACGTGCATGTGCAAAGATGCTAAGAGCGTATGCCACGATAAATTTCTATCGCCAAGATAGCAAAAAGAACTATCATGCAACATAAATATCCAAGTAATGCCCACAGATTCTCAGCATAAGCAACCAACAAGTAAACATCATATTCTCCAAGTCTCAAGTAAAAAGGATCCAACAAGTATTTTTTTTTAAAACTTTTCAATTTAAATTTTTTTTTTTGGTTGGAATTTAAAACTCCATAAACAAAAAAACAAAGTGATCCATCCCCCAACTTATAATGGCACTGTCCTTAGTGACCGCGTAGCCATAAAAAATTAAAAGACAAGCCAGAGAAAGAAAAGAGAGATATCACCTCACATAGGAGCAACAAAGAGTAAGGCAAAAGAAAAGGTGGGAGTCATCCCCCAACTTGTAGCGTAAACCTGCGCTTCATTAGTCCCACAAAATATACTAATAGAAAGGAAAAGTAGAGAATAAGAAGGAAAAAAAAAAACTACCTAAAAAGAAAAAGAAAAATATTTAAATAAAATAAAACTACCTAAAATAATCTACAAAATGTGTACCACGCTCACATGGATTTGGAACTTCCACCACACTATGAAGAGTTACAAATATAAACACCTCACCCCCTTTCGAGCTCTCTTTTAAAAACTGAACTCTACCGTGCCACATGATCAAATACTTTGAGTATCGCAATTGCTTAAGTTGTTTAAGAAATTTTAGTTCCACCAAGCATGCAATTTGAACCAAATTGATTTTCAAATTATTGACAATGTCCACTAAACATGGAGGAAAAACCAAATAATCATCATCAACCCCAAGAAAATCAATTCGTTCTACTTTATGAATATTTGGCAATGGTGGAGGCTTAATAGGAGGGGTGGCATCATCTAGCACTATGTGGGCTTGATTTTCAAGTTCAATTGGACTTTCAACAACTATCGGGATTGACTCCTCAAGAGTTTTTGAATGAAACAGTGTATCAGATGGGCAAGTAAAATCCTCTTGAGGAAAACTCTGGGTTTTAAGCTCATTGTTCAATTCACTCTCTAAGATTTCCTCCAAACCCAAGTCATCTCCCTCACTAGTGACGATTGGCTCTTCTTTCGTAATATGAGAATTCACATCACCAATGTTCTTATTGCAATCCCAAAACTCTGCATTAATTTTAGCAAGTTGATTATAATAAGCCCAACCCTTTTCATCAGCTCTATCCAAAAATTCACCATGGCACATCATGTCTACAAACTGACGCGTTTTACAATTCATGCCCTCATAAAAAAATTCTATAATGTGCCAAAATTCGAAGCCATTGCATGGAAAAGAGGATAGCAAATCGTTATATCTTTCCCAATAATGCAAATAAGACTCTTCTTCGGTTTGAGTAAAATGTACAATTTCTTGTTTTCGAAGAAAAATCTTATGCGCCATCTCATGCACTAAGGAGAACTTTTCCAAAAATAACTTTTTCACCTCTTGCCATTTTGTTTTAGATGATGACTTCAAATTGAAAAACCAACCCGCAGCCTCATATTGCAAAGAATGCTCGAAAAATTGAATCTTAACCGCTTCAATGTCTAGGTTGGACAAAGTAGCACAAAGCTCTTCAAATTGCTGAATATGCAAGTATGGGTTTTCATCGGAAAAACCATAAAAATTGGGAAGCAATTTTATCATCTCAGGTCCCAAGCTGATCCGAGCCATTCTGTTTTTCTTTCTTTTTGGTTTTTTTTTTTTTAAGGTGGGAAAAAAATAAAAAAACCTCTTAGTGCAAGCTACTATATTGAGACAAGAAAACAAAACTCACAGTGCTAGGCGTAAAATCAATTACCACACCAGACTTACTCTAACACCAAGCAATTGCTAGCTTTAAATTTGCCCTGCACAAAGTTAAGGAGCCTGCAAAAAGAAAACTAATACGGAAGGAAAAAAAATAGTACTCTTACAAAAATAAACTAAGAATCAAATTAAAAATAAATTGAAAATACGCAACCGTGTTTTAACTCCCCGGCAACGGCGCCAAAATTTGGTCTGTCGTTTTCGTACCAAAAATATAATTTATAAAACAGGAAATTAACAATTATCCCGAAGAATAGCAGTTAAGTCCGAGATCGTCCACGGAGAGTAAAAAGCTAAGTTGCAATAAATTCAATTGATTTCTAATTTAATTCTACAAAGGAAAAGGTTTGGATTTGAGTTGAGTTGATTAAACTAAAACTAAACTAGAAAGCAGGTTAAAGGAGTTGTAAACTGATTGGAGAAGGGACTAGGGTTTCCGATTCAGTCTCCCCTTGTAATGCAATTATTTCGAAACCTAGGGTTCATATTCAACATTCAACCAGACTATCGTAGGGTAGCAATTCCTATCGATAATTCCCAAAAAGATAATCAAGATTCGTACTCCGTATAGGTTTTCTCAACACGGCACGGATCGTCTCATTGGATTTAACCACGGCACGATCCGTCTCACGTTGTATAATCTATCTCAAAGCCTATCTCAAAACATTCAAAATCATTGTATGACAGTGCTTAAAACCATAGATATAAACACATTCGAATATTGGAAAAATATGAAACTTCATAAAAAGTTACGAATCGATCAAGTCATACAATCAAGTTGAGTATAGAACCCTAGAAATCTAACAACTACACTAATTGGAGAGACATCCTCGTTACCCTAGCCGAGTAGATTAGCCGTGCATGGAGGAGAGGATCATCGTGCAAAGATCAAGTTCCATTGGAATTTCTGTTGCCGCCGCAGTGCTCTCTGTTTCTACGTGATAATTAGATCGCCGCCTCGACTTTGTTCTCTCGTGGGAATCAGATATGATGGCCGCTCCAGTTCTCGGTTTATGCCGGAACAACAATCACCCAAAACCCTTTTTCTTCCTTCCTTATATAGTGGACCAATCCACCTGTAATCAGCCGAGATTTTGGCTTCTAAGAGTATATCAATTCCTTCCAAATTGTAATCAGTGGGCCCCTTTATAATTGTCCAATTTCCAGTCAATCATGAATTGGACACCATGAGTTTTTTGACCCGTATAAGATCATTTCATGCCATATACTCATCAATTGCCACCTCGAGCTTTAATTAATTTTGACAACCGATTTTGTTTTGACACGATATAAAATCCGACTTTGCGATTTAACTCCAAATGTTATCCATCGGCTCAAATAGTCCTGAAACATAACTAACAAGTATCAAACTCCAAGTAGCGCACTAAACGGACATAACAAGCCTAAGTTAAAGGGCGTAAATAGGCATATTTACGCACGTATCAGAGACAAAAGCTCATCTCATTATATCACTCATCAGAGGCGAGAGTAGATCCAAAATTTAATGAGGTGAAGTTGTGAACATAACCTTTTGCAGTCTTCCATTCAAAAAACCCAAAACAGAACTTTCAGTTTTAGAGTCTGGCATCATGCAGCCATAACGTTTTGTAGCCATATAGTTCATGTCCGGACCAGGGGAGTTTTGAGCTAAATTGTGATGTAGCAGTGCATAGTAATGGAAGGATGCTAAATTAGGTGTTGTCATCAGAGATTGGAAAGGGCAGTTTGTTGATGGATCGGTGTACTCTGCAAATATTTCATATCCTCTCCAGGGTGAGCTGTTAGCAATTCGTAGAGCGTGTGGAATGGTGAAAGACATGGTATTGGTTCGTGCTGCGATTGAATTGGACAATTAGCTTGCAATCAAACTCAGTGTTTCCAAATTGGTGCCCGCATGGGAGATTTCTGCTGTTGTGTGGGATATTAGGCAGCTTATTGGGGAAGCGTTGGCCGGGGGTTCAATTCACTTGGATTAGCAGGAATAATGAACTGGCTCATGTAGCGGCTACCAAGGCGATTAGAGGACTGTTACCTGCTTCATGGGTGGCTTCTCCCCTCTGTTTTAGTTATAGAGCTTCCTGCTTTGTAAGCCCTTTTGGGCACAGTTTCGGTGATAAAAAAGAAAAGTTTGCGTCCCCAATTATTTGTAGTAAGAAACTTCTTGTAATAAGCCGGTATTCCTTCCACGTCTCTCTGTAATTTTTGTTCTTTCAGCAAAATTTTATGAGGAGTTCGCTCCTCCTGGCTAAGAACGACGCAAAAAGGGTAACTCGTAAGTGTAACCGTAAAATTCATGTTGCATTATGGTCATTTATCCACACAATCTCAACTCTATCCTTATTGTCCTCATTTTCAGGACAAGTTAAGCACCATAGACATCAATTGCAGCAACCTAACATGGGTAAGAGAACCTGATTCCAATATCTTGGGTAAATGGCAATTGGTTTTCGCCCTCCACTTTTGTACGCAGGCTCCCCACTTTGTACACGAAGTTGCTAGTAACTTCATGATAAAAGTGGAGTGCATGCGTACAAAAGTGGAGCGCCAAAATTAGGATCTTAAGTAAATATCAGGAAGAATAATCAAACTAAGGTTTCTCGAGTAATCAAAGTCTTTAACCACGAGACGTAGAGCTATCATTCTAAAAGCCAGCTTCTCCATTTCAATATAAAATCATTAATTGAATAGGAATAATATAAGCTATCATTCTAAAAGATCAATAGCCAACGTATTCAAGTGAATATGAAGTATTGGAACTACGCATCATTTATATTGTTTAGAACTACTCATGCAAAGAAACAGAATTAACGACGAAAATAGTGCATAATTATCAATTTCTCTTCCATTTTCATTTGATTAGGCCATTGCAGCCACGAGGTGAAACAAGACTCTCCAAATAAAAAGCCGCAGTAAACCACTCGCAATCCAGTGGGATCTCAATCCGCTTGTATCTGTTTTGTTTCGGGTTGAAGATCATTTGCTTCATCGAATCCATTACAACCTCTCCATCCTTTGTGTAAAGTAACATTGTACAGATTCTACAGAAGGGAAAATAGAACTCTCCTGGCTCATTTGGTAAATCAAACAACTTGGTCCAAGATTCTTTCACGCCGTATTCCTTCATCACCAAAACATTGGAATGTCTCCCCCAACTGTGGTCAACCACACAAAGCCGTCCACCCAAAACTCCCAAATCAATAAAACTGTTCACGTCTATACAATTAGGCATGGGCACCTCCTTGAATTTCTCCTCCGTAGCATCAAAACAAACAATCCCACAAGTAGAATACGTATCGTGGTTGGAAGTCACAACCCAATGCGGTGCCCCATTCATAACAGTCCCGGCGGGCGCATGACCAAAACTAGAGTTGCCAAAGTCTTCAATCCTCTTCCACGAACTTAGTTTAGAAGTGAACACATAAACAGGAGTAGGGTCTTTTGTCCAAGGGCTGACGACAGCCCGAACAACCTTCAAGTCATCACTAACAGAGTCATAACCAAGCCCATACGTCATATTCTTGTCTTTGTACTCTGGGGGAGGTGGTGAAAGTTTCTGATACATTCTAGTTGATGGGTTCCATAAATATAATTCATCATCATCAATATATAAGAGTACGACCCCATTGAATGAGCCCATAACTGAAACCCGAGACTTCAACTTGCAGGGACTTTTAAGCTCAGTCACGGTGTGATCGGGTGCTAGGTAATCTACGGAATAGATGGAGGGAGAAGCGGCAGAGCAGATGATCAGCTTCTGGTTCATGTCGTCGTCGTTTGTGGATTGATGATGGAGGTGAGACTTGACGAATTCGGGGTCGGTGATGAGAGCGAGCCATGGCTTGGAAACTGATTTGAAATGGCACAGAGACTTGACGGGTAGTCTTGAGAGTATGTCGTAGACAATCTCACCAGGAAGATCAGGCAAAGCCATCACGATTTCTAGCAAGAGAGAGAGAGAGAGAGAGAGAGATAGAGAGAGAGAGAGTCTCTAGGTTTTGTTTTTCTTTTTGGTGTTGTGGAGGAGATGGGCGTGGGTTTGTGTCTTGGCTGATGAGTCGGTTTTCGCAGGAGCACTCCAGAATGCGTTTGCAATTGGACGAGCTTGGATTGTGCCCAAATTTGGTGGGCTAATTTATTTTCGCGCTACAGTCAAAAGTCAAAACTCATCACCCTAAGTTGTGAGCCATGTGGATTTCGGTTTAATTACTTCGTTTAGGCCTTCAATTTACTTTTTGGGAAAATGACGTCCGAAGACGTGTTTTGATAATTAATACTTGCCAAGAACATGCTGAAAATATTTTTTAATGCTGAAAATATCTTTGGCAAATACTTATTGAAACATGTCCGGTATCTTCATTTTCCCTTGCTTTTTTTGCCGTTTAAGGAAAGTTTTAATTCATTAATAATTCTTAGACTATAATTCCGTTTTAGTTGATTCTTTTTGAGAAAATCTTGTTTTTCTTTCCTTTTTCCATTTTATTATTTTGGGAAATTTTGTTTTTAAATTAGGGTCTTATTAGGGTTACGCATTTTCTCTATAAAAGGGCTGTAACCTCATTATGCCTTTTGATTAATAATATTCAGATTTTGTCTTTTTCTCTCATTGACTCGAATTTATCTTTCATTTGAATTGGTACGTAACTAATATCTTTGTTAATTCCGCTACGTCAATTCCTCCTCATGTAACTTCAAAACAAAGAATCACCGTAAATACACTCGAATCCAAGAAACAATACACTCGAATCCAAGAAACAACCAACAGTACTGCGTTTCCAACGGTGCCAATGGGGCAACCCATTCAGTACAGTCCCATGCCTTACCTTGAAGAATCACGTAATCACAAGTCTTCAATCCACTTCCATGAACTAAGTTTACAAGTGAATACATGGACACAACGAGGGCCATTACTTAAATCAGCAATAACATCCCTAAGGTCCACCTGCAAAATCATCGCTAACAGAGTCGTAACGAAGCCCATACCTCCTAGCCCCACATGTGAGTACTCGATCGGGTTGGGAAAATTTTCTGTACATTTTGATTAATGGGTTCCACAAACATTATTCAACACCAGTACGTAAGAGGATGATACCATTGAATGAACCCAGAATCTCGACATTAGACTTACAGGGCACTTCAAGCTTCGCTAGGTGCTTGGTAGTCAAATGAATAGACGGAGTGAGAAGTGTAAGAGTAGAGGACCAACTTCTGGTTCATGTTGACGTTTGTGGATTGATGGAAGTGTGATTTGATGAATAGGGTATCAGTTATTAGAGCGAGCTGAGCCATGGCTTGGAAACCGATTTGAAACGGCACAGAGGCTTGACGGGTAGTCTTGAGAGTATGTTAAAGATGATCTCATCAGGAAGATTGGGGTAGTCCCCGTTTCATTTCTAGCGATAGAGTTTTAAGGGGTTTTTTTAGGGGTCTTTCTTTGGCGTTGAGCGGAGAGAGAGCGTAGTGGGAAGAAAGTGGAAAAACCATTTTCTACTCCCACCTCCGTTTTCTCACTTACCCCCACCCTCTTATGCTGTGTTTGAAACCTTCAAAAGATGGAAAAGGTAAGGTATTAGTATTTTGCTTCGCTCTTGGGGTAGCTCCAATAGCATAATCAAAATTGGCTAATCAAAATTTGGCAACTCATCTTTTGGTTATCAAATTAAGGAGTTGCTAAGATTAAGAAAGTGAAATCTCACAATCAAAGTTATTCACACCGTATCGGCCGGTACCGGCCAAAAAACACAGGGGCGGGATAAAACATTAGTAGAGGATTTATGGACAAACGTTAACAATCTATTTTCCCTCAACACTCTAAAGCATTACAGTTGTGATACCATGAGGGGACTTTATTCACCTATGAGTCAGTATTGAACATATATAACCCCACAATGCTATCACACCAATACATAACAGCAATTTGATTTGGCCAACCACATAGGTCATCCCCTCCATGGCCTTTCAACCGCAATGCTTCTCCCAATCCGATTATACTCGATGCTGTAACTAAATACAATGGAATTGATGCGAACACTTGGATAGATCACCCACCTGCGGTAAGAGGCTTGCGAATGATAAGATTTCCAAATGCTTACATGCTCAGGACTAACGTTTCACTTGATGAAGTAGATACAAGTTCAGCACAAGTCAGAGGCGATGGAGAGCAGATCGAACATTTTAGAATGTGAAGTTGTGAACACAACCTTTCAGTTTTCCATTACAAACAAATAAACAAAAACAAAACCTTCAGAGTCTCGCATCATGCAGCCGGCCATAGCGTTTTTTAGTAATGTATTGCAGTTGGAAACTTCTCTCTCTATTTTTGATGATCGGCGAAACTTCTGGTAATTGGCAGGTATGTCTTCCATGTCTCTTTGTAATTTTTGTTGTTCATCACAATTTTACGAGTTCCAGGTTAATAATGACGCAAAAGGGAAGCTCTTGTACCCGTATAGTTGAATTGTAACTATATAATTCTTGTTGCAGGACATGGGAAACACCATAGACAACAACAGCAGCAACCTAACATGGGTACGTAAGAGAACCTGGTTCCATGCAATATCCGATGCACATCCCCAAATCCGATTAGTCTTTATCCAAGTAGTCTCAATGAGAGACAAAACCATATGCATGTAACCCATGATCAAAAGGACTTGTGCAGCGTGTGCCTTCCACGTCTCTTTGTAAGTTTTGTTCTTCAGCAAAATTTTACCAGGAGTTCGATCCTCCTGGCTAAGAACGATGCAAAAAGGGTAACTCGTAAGCGTAAACGCAAAATTCGTGTTGCATTATGGTGTTTTATCCACACAATCTCAACTCTATCCTTATTGTCCTCATTTGCAGGACAAGTTAAGCATCATAGACATCAATTGCAGCAACTTAACATGGGTAAGAGAACCTGGTTCCAATATCTTGGGTAAGAAATCTCCAATATATTGCGACTTCGACTTTACGTAAATGGCAATTGATTTTCGCCCTCCACTTTTGTACGCAGGCTCTCTACTTTGTACATGAAGTTACTAGAAACTTCCCGTTAAAAGTGGAGTGCATGTGCACAAAAATGGAGCGCCAAAATCAGCATCTTAGGTAAATATCAGGAAGAATAATCAAACTAAAGTTTCTCGATTAATCAAAGTCTTTAACCACGAGACGTATAGCTATCATTCTAAAATCATTAATTGAATAGGAATAATATAAGCTATCATTCTAAAACACGTAGAGCTGTCATTCTAAAAGATCAATAGCCAACGTATGAATAGGAAGTATTGGAACTATGCTTCATCTATATTGTTTAGAACTACTCATGCAAAGAAACAAAATTAAGGAGGAAAATAGCGCATAATTATCTATTTCTCTTCCAGTTTCATCTGATTAGGCCATTGCAGCCACGAGGTGAAACAAGACTCTCCAAATAAAAAGCGGCAGTTAACCACTCGCAATCCAGAGGGATCTCAATCCGCTTGTATCTGTTTTGTTTCAGGTTGAAGATCATTAGCTTCTTCGAATTCAACACCATTACAACCTCTCCCTCCTTTGTGTAAAGCAACATTGTGTAGATTCTACAGAAGGGAAGATAGAACTCTCCTGGCTCATTTGGTAAAACAAACAACTTGGTCCAAGATTCTTTCACGCCATATTCCTTCATCACCAAAACATCGGAATGACTCCCCCAACTGTGGTCAACCACACAAAGCCGTCCATCCAAAACTCCCAAATCAATAAAACTGTTCACGTCTACACAATTAGGCATGGGCACCTCCTTGAATTTCTCCTCCGTAGCATCAAAACAAACAATCCCACAAGTAGAATACATGTCGTGGTTGAAAGTCATAACCCAATGTGGTGCCCCATCCATAACAGTCCCGGCGGGCGCATGACGAAAACTAGAGTTGCCAAAGTCTTCAATCCTCTTCCACGAACTTAGTTTAGAAGTGAACACATAAACAGGAGTACGGTCTTTTGTCGAACGGCTGACGACAGCCCGAACAACCTTGAAGTCATCACTAACAGAGTCATAACCAAGCCCATACGTCATATTCTTGTCTTTGTACTCTGGGGGAGGTGGTGAAAGTTTCTGATACATTCTAGTTGATGGGTTCCATAAATATAATTCATCATCATCAATATATAAGAGTACGACCCCATTGAACGAGCCCATAACTGAAACCCGAGACTTCAATTTGCAGGGACTATTAAGCTCAGTCACGGTGTGATCGGGTGCTTGGTAATCTACCGAATAGATGGAAGGAGAAGCGGCAGAGCAGAGGATTAACTTCTGGTTCATGTCGTCGACGTTTGTGGATAGACGATGGAGGTGTGACTTGACGAATTTGGGGTCGGTGATGAGAGCGAGCCATGGCTTGGAAACCGATTCGAAACGGCACAGAGACTTGACGGGTAGTCTTGAGAGTATGTCGTAGACAATCTCACCAGGAAGATCAGGCAAACCCATCACGATTTCTAGCAAAAGAGAGAGAGAGAGAGAGAGAGAGAGAGAGAGTCTCTAGGTTTTGTTTTTCTTTTTGGTGTTGTGGAGGAGATGGCGCGGGTTTGTGTTTTGGCTGATGAGTCGGTTTTAGCAGGAGCACTCCAGAATGCGCTTGCAATTGGACGATCACGGATTGGGCCTAAATTTGGTGGGCTGATTTATTTTCGCGCTGCGGTCAAGAGTCAGAACTCATCACCCTAAGTCGTGAGCCATGTGGATTTCGGCCTAATTCTTTCATTTAGGTTTTCAATTTACTTTTTGGGAAAATGACTGCCCATGACGTGTTTTGATAATTAATATCTGTCAAGAACATACTGAGAACATTTGTTAATGCTGAAAATGTCATTGGCGGATATTAATTATCAAAACACGTCTGGGTCGTCATTTTTCCTTACTTTTTTTGCCGTTCTAGGAAAGTTTTAATTCGTTAACAACTTTTAGACTATAATACGTTTCAATTTATTCTTTTTGGAAAAATCTTGTTTTTCTTTCCTTTTTCCATTTTATTATTTTTCCCAAGTTTTGGGAAATTTTGTTTTTAAGTTAGGGTCTTATTACGGTTACGCATTTTCTCTATAAAAGGGCCGTAACCTGATTATATAAGCAGCTTTGATTAATAATATTCAGACTTTATCACTTTCTCTCGTTGACTCGAGTTTATCATTCGTTTGGATTAATACAGAACTAATATTCAGACTTTGTCTCTTTTTCTCCTAGGCTCGAGTTTATCATTCGTTTGAATCAGTACGTAACCCAAACAGAACTTTCAGTTTAATATTTAGACTTTATTACTTTCTCTCATTGACTCGAGTTTATCATTCGTTTGGATTAGTACAGAACTAATATTCAGACTTTGTCTCTTTCTTTCCTAGGCTCGAGTTTATCATTCGTTTGAATCAGTTCGTAACCCAAAACAGAACTTTCAGTTTAAGAGTTTGGCAGCATCATGCAGCCATAACGTTTTGTAGCCATGTAGATCATGTCCGGACCAGGGGAGTTTTAAGCTAAATTGTGATGTACCAGTGCATGGTAATGGAAGGATGCTAAATTAGGTGTTGTCATCAGAGATTGGAAAGGACAGTTTGTTGATGGATCGGCATACTCTGCAAATATTTCATATCCTCTCCGGGGTAAGCTGTTAGCAATTCGTAGGTGAAAGACACAGTATTGGTTCGTGCTGCGATTGAATTGGACAATTATCTTGCAATCAAACTCAGTGTATCTGAATTGGTGCCCCCATGGGAGATTTCTGCTGTTGTGTGGGATATTAGGGAGCTTATTGGGGAAGCGTTGGCCGGGGGTTCAATTCACTTGGATTAGCAGGAAGAATGAACTGGCTCATGTAGCGGCTACCAAGGCGATTAGAGGACTGTTACCTGCTCCATGGGTGGCTTCTCCCCTCTGTTTTAGCTACAGAGCTTCCTGTTTTGTAAGCCCTTTTGGGCACAGTTTTGGTGATAAAAAAGAAAAGTTTGCGTCCCCAATTGTTAGTAGTCGGAAACTTCTTGTAATAAGCCGGTATGCCTTCCACGTTTCTCTGTAATTTTTTTTCTTCAGCAAAATTTTACGAGGAGTTTGCTCCTCCAGGCTAAGAACGACGCAAAAAGGGTAACTCGTAAGTGTAACCGTAAAATTGATGTTGCATTATGGTCTTTTATCCAAACAATCTCAACTCTATCCTGATTGTCCTCATTTGCAGGACAAGTTAAGCACCATAGACATCAATTGCAGCAACCTAACATGGGTAAGAGAACCTGGTTCCAATATCTTGGGTAAGAATCTCCAATATATTGCGACTTCGACCTTAGGTAAATGTAAATTGATTTTTGCCCTCCACTTTTGTGCGTAGGCTCTCCACTTTGTACATGAAATTACTAATAACTTCACGTTAAAAGTGGAATGCCAAAATCAGGATCTTGGGTAAATATCAGGAGGAATAATCAAACTAAAGTTTCTCGAGTAATCAAAGTCTTTAACCACGAGACGTATAGCTATCATCATTCTAAAAAGCCAGCTTTTCCATTTCAATATAAAATCATTAATTGAATAGGAATAATATAAGCTATCATTCTAAAAGATCAATAGCCAATGTATTCTAGTGAATATGAAGTATTGGAACTATGCTTCATTTATGTTGTTTCGAACTACTCATGCGAAGAAACAGAATTAACCGGGAAAATAGCGCATAATTATCTCTTTCTCTACCATTTTTATGCGATTAGGCCTTTGCAGCCACGAGGTGAAACAAGACTCTCCAAATAAGAAGCCGCAGTAAAGCACTCGCAATCCAGAGGGATCTCGATCCGCTTGTATCTGTTTTGTTTTGGGTTGAAGATCATTAGCTTCTTCGAATTCAACACCATTACAACCTCTCCATCCTTTGTGTAAAGTAACGCTGTATAGATTCTACAGAAGGGAAAATAGAACTCTCCTGGCTCATTTGGTAAAACAAATAACTTGGTCCAAGATTCTTTCACGCCGTATTCCTTCATCACCAAAACATCGGAATGACTCCCCCAATTGTGGTCAACCACACAAAGCCATCCACCCAAAATTCCCAAATCAATAAAACTGTTCACGTCTACACAATTAGGCATGGGCACCTCGTTGAATTTCTCCTTCGTAGCATCAAAACAAACAATCCCACAAGTAGAATACATATCGTGGTTGAAAGTCACAACCCAATGCGGTGCCCCATTCATAACAGTCCCGGCGGGCGCATGACCAAAACTAGTGTTGCCAAAGTCTTCAATCCTCTTCCACGAACTTAGTTTAGAAGTGAACACATAAACAGGAGAAGGGTCTTTTGTCAAAGGGCTGACGACAGCCCGAACAACCTTGAAGTCATCACTAACAGAGTCATAACCAAGCCCATAGGTCATATTCTTGTCTTGGTACTCTGGGGGAGGTGGTGAAAGTTTCTGATACATTCTAGTTGATGGGTTCCATAAACATAATTCATCATCATCAATATATAAGAGTACGACCCCATTGAATGAGCCCATAACTGAAACCCGAGACTTCAACTTGCAGGGACTTTTAAGCTCAGTCACGGTGTGATCGGGTGCTAGGTAATCTACAGAATAGATGGAGGGAGAAGCGGCAGAGCAGATGATCAACTTCTGGTTCATGTCGTCGTCGTTTGTGGATTGATGATGGAGGTGAGACTTGACGAATTCGGGGTCGGTGATGAGAGCGAGCCATGGCTTGGAAACTGATTTGAAACGGCACAGAGACTTGACGGGTAGTCTTGAGAGTATGTCGTAGACAATCTCACCAGGAAGATCAGGCAAAGCCATCATGATTTCTAGCAAGAGAGAGAGAGGGAGAGAGAGAGAGTCTCTAGGTTTTGTTTTTCTTTTTGGTGTTGAGGAGGAGATGGGCGTGGGTTTATGTCTTGGCTGATGAGTCGGTTTTAGCAGGAGCACTCCAGAATGCGCTTGCAATTGGACGAGTTCGGATCGGGCCCAAATTTAGTGGGCTAATTTATTTTCGCGCCGCAGTCAAGAGTCAAAACTCATCACCCTAAGTTGTGAGCCATGTGGATTTCGGTCTAATTACTTCGTTCAGACCTTCAATTTACTTTTTGGAAAAATGACGGCCGAAGACGTATTTTGATAATTAATACCCGCCAAGGACATGCTGAGAACATTTGTTAATGCTGAAAATATCTTTGGCAGGTATTAATTATTGAAACACGTCATGTACCGTCATTTTCCCTTACTTTTTATGTAGTTTTAGGAAAGTTTTAATTCATTAATAATTCTTAGACTATAATTCCATTTTAGTTGATTCTTTTTGAGAAAATCTTGTTTTTCTTTCCATTTTCCATTTTATTATTTTGGGAAATTTTGTTTTTAAATTAGGGTCTTATTAGGGTTATGCCTTTTCTCTATAAAAGGGCTGTAACCTCATTATGGCTTTTGATCAATAATATTCAAATTTTATCTTTTTCTTCGTTGACTCGAATTTATCATTCATTTGAATTAGTATGTAACTAATGTAAAATCCTGACTTTTGAAATTTTAGTCACGTGGTCCGAATAAGAACTCGACACTCTAATTTAATTCTAATAGTAAGTTAGGCCACGCGAAGTGTATCGTTTTCCGAATGAATGTGTGAATTCTGATTTAATTTTATAAATACAATGGGACAACTAGGATACATTTGATACACTTCACGAATTACGCAATATTGGAATCTTTCCTTTATAATCAGACACTGCCATGATAATCCACATATTTTTATTAGTCTATGTTGAATTTCTAAGATTTTTCGAAGACCGAAATTTGAACGCGTTCGGACAGAATTTGTGATGATCGGACGCGGGATGCTATGTGTCGCGATGGGATGACCAGGATTACATGTGTCCTTTGCAAATAAAAAATGGGTGCTGCCTCACCAAATAACCACCGAAATATATGTATACAACTTTTAGGAATACAATTAAATCCTTCACTAGATAAAACAAAATTAGAAAGGAAAGGCAAAAGAAAAACATTCTTCCACTATAACAGTAGTTTCTCGTTGAGTTACCAATCGCCGTTCCGACCAACGTTGCTCGAAAATTCCATGATTCTCTCCTGATAATCTTTCACCTCACTCCCTAATTTATGTAGCCAGGAAAATTATTACACACACACTCACCATAAAACAAGCGCACTCGCGCAGTGCACGACGGGTTGGAAAGCGGTGGCCACGACTACCAGCCCCTCGGGCCACTCCGATTAGTCCTCCTTATTTCTCCACCGTATCTCTTCCTCTTCTCGCACTTGCCGCACTCGAACTCCTGAAATTTCCACACAAGAGAAACTCCCTCCGGCAAAGAGTTCAGATTCGGACTCGCCGCCGTAATTTGGTGCAGGAACACCCCCCAGCAACCATAAAAATAGGATCTTAGTAGCCTAATTGGAAATTTCCGATTGTTGTTGCCTGACTTAGGTTAATTACATACTATTACTTCCATATTAGAAACATAAAAACAGCCCGAAATTTATGAGTTTTACTCTAAGTTGAGTTACAGGTACTAATGATGATACTAATCTAACTTTAATTAGATTAAAAATAAAACTAAATTTGTGAGTAACTGTCCATATTTTTATGTTAGGTGTAAGCTTTTCAGAAAAGTTAATCTCTCGACAAGTTAGCTAGATGCAACATTAAGGTGAGTTGCGCATACCTTAGTTATATGTATTTTATGAAATTTTAGAATGAGATGCCATTGCTTGATTTTGCTGGAAAATATGGAATTTGAACTTCCTACTTGGTTTAATTGATGTTAAGGTATGCGATGGCTAGTTTATAAATCTTTTGAGTTTCAGTTAAATTAGACCATGACAATATGTTTTGGAAACTTGAATTTTACTGGTTGCTAGTACATGCTTGTGATAATATAATTCATTCGAACGGTGTCCCGAGCGCTAGGGGACTTGTAAAGGTACTAGTGGCGTGAAATAATAAGGTAGGAGATGCAGCCAGACATCACCGGATAATGATATCTTACCACTCTTCAATGGGGTCGCTCCCCAACCGACTGGCAAAAATACCGTTGAATGCTATTATCACTCAAAAGTGCAAAAGTTGAAAGAGAAATGAAATGGAAACGGTCCATCTCTTGGACCGAAGAAATGAGCTTTTGAACAAAAATGCATGTGCTGGATGGTCAACGAAATATTTGAATTGTTGCTTTGAACTGTTTTATAATGTGGGGTATTTTCATGGTCAAACTTGTAACTTTGGTATACGTTTCTCACCCGAGCTTCGGCTTATGAAAACCTTTTCCAATTTTTCAGGTTAAGGTAGATAGCAAGTTGTGGGCTGAATGGGGTGCTAGAATAGCCTAATGGTTTGTAATTATTATACTTGTACACCTAGAAGCTCTGGGATTATGTTATTTATTCTACGCTTCCGCATACCTTGCTTATATGGTTTATAATGATAATGATATGCGAGAAATCCCTAAACTAGAATATGTGCAGGCCTTCGGCAGCTTAACACCCGCTTGGCCGGTCATGACTTCCAAGGTAGATTTTGGATCGTGACAACTAATCTCTTTGTTAATTTCACAGCGTCAATTTCTCCTCATATAGTTTCAAAACAAAGAATCACCGTAAATACACTCGAATGCAAGAAACAACCAACAGTACTGCGTTTCCAACAGTGCCAATGGGGCAACCCATTCAGTACAGTCCCATGCCTTACCTCGAAGAATCACGTAATCACAAGTCTTCAATCCACTTCCATGAACTAAGTTTACAAGTGAAGACATGACACGACGAGGGCCATTACTTAAATCAGCAATAACATCCCTAAGGTCCACCTGCAAAATCATCGCTAACAGAGTCGTAACGAAGCCCATACCTCCTAGCCCCACATGTGAGTACTCAATCGGGTTGGGAAAATTTTCTGTACATTTTGATTGATGGGTACCACAAACGTAATTCAACACCAATACGTAAGAGGATGATACCATTGAATGAATCCAGAATCTCGACATTGGACTTACGGGGCACTTCAAGCTTCGCTAGGTGCTTGGTAGTCAAATGAATAGACGGAGTGAGAAGTGTAAGAGCAGAGGACCAACTTCTGGTTCATGTTGTCGTTTGTGGATAGATGGAAGTGTGATTTGATGAATAGGGGATCAGTGATTAGAGCGAGCTGAGCCATGGCTTGGAAACCGATTTGAAACGGCACAGAGGCTTGACGGGTAGTCTTGAGAGTATGTTAAAGAAGATCTCATCAGGAAGATTGGGGTAGTCCTCGTTTCATTTCTAGCGAGAGAGTTTTAAGGGTTTTTTGGGGGGTCTTTCTTAGGCGTTGAGAGGAGAGAGAGGGTTGAGAGGAGAGAGAGGGTAGCGGGAAGAAAGTGGAAAAACCATTTTTCTACTCCCACCTCCGTTTTCTCACTTACCCCCACCCTCTTATGCTGTGTTTGAAACCTTCAAAAGATGGAAAAGGAATAGGAATTCGCTCTTGGGGTAGCTCCAATAGCATAACCAAAATTTGGCAACTCATCTTTTGGTTATCAAATTAAGTATTTGCTAAGATTAACAAAGTGAAGTCTCACAATCAAAGTTATTCGTCCCGTATCGGCTGGTGCCGGGCAAAAAATACAGGGGTGGGATAAAGCATTAGTAGAGGATTTATGGACAAAAGTTAACAATCTATTTTCCCTCAACACTCTAAAGCATTACAGTTGTGATACCTTGAGGGGACTTTATTCAAGTCTTGAACATATATAACCCCACAATGCTATCACACCAATACATAACAGCAATTTGATTTGGCCAACCACATAGGACATCCCCTCCATGGCCTTTCAACCGCAATGCCGCTCCCAATCAGATTATACTCGATGCTGTAACTAAATACAATAGAATTGATGTGAACACTTGGATAGATCACCCACCTTCGGTAAGAGGCTTCAGAATGATAAGGTTTCCAAATGCTTACATTCGCAGGACTAACCTTTCACTTGATGAAGCTGATACAACTTCAGCACAAGTCAGAGGCGATGGAGAGCAGATCCAACATTTTAGAATGTGAAGTTGTAAACACAATCTTTCAGTTTTCCATTAAAAACAAATAAACAAAAACAAAACCTTTCAGAGTCTCGCATCATGCCGCCAGCCATAGAGTTTTTTAGTAATGTATTGCAGTTGGAAACTTCTCTCTCTCTCTCTCTTTTTTTGATGATCGGCGAAACTTCTTGTAATTGGCAGGTATGTCTTGCATGTCTCTTTGTAATTTTTGTTGTTCATCAAAATTTTACGAGTTCCAGGTTAATAATGACGCAAATGCAAAAGGGAAGCATGTACTTGTATAGTTGTATTGTAACTATATAATTCTTGTTGCAGGACATGTGAAACACTATAGACATCAATAGCAGCAACCTAACATGGGTCCGTAAGAGAACCTGGTTCCAATATCCGATGCACATCTGCAAATCCAATTAGTCTTTATCCAAGTAGTCTCTATGGGAGACAAAACCATATGCAACCCATCAGCAACGAATAAAAACACTTATCTCCTCAAGTATCCCCCGATGTATATGTGACTTCGATCTTGCGTAAATGTTATTAACAACAATCAAACTAAAGTTCCTTCAGTAATCGTAGTCTTCAACCATGAGACGTGTAGCTATCGTTCTAAAAGCCAGCTTTGCAATTGCAATGCAAAATCATTGAATAAGAATAATGTAAGGTATCATTCTAAAAGAAGTATAGCTATCATTCTAAAAGATGTACGGCTAACATATTCAAGTGAATATAAAGTACTGGAAGTATGCTCATATATATTGTTTCGAACTGCTCATGCAAAGAACAAGAACGAGGAAAATAGTGCATAGAATCATTGAATTATCTATTTCCCTTCCATTTTCATCTGATTAGCGGTGCCTTCTAGCTAGTGCCATTGCAGACACGAGGTGAAACAAGACTCTCCATATAATAAGCCGCATCAGACCACTTGCAATCCAGAGGGATCTCAATCCGCTTGTATATGTTATGTTTTGGGTTGTAGATCACTAACTTCTCTGAATCCAACTTCATTACGACCTCTCCATCCTTTCTGTAACACAAAACCTTAATGTAGCGAAAGTAGAACTCTCCTGGCACATTTGGTACAACAAAAAGCTTGATCCAAGATTCTTTCACGCCATATTCCTTCATCACCCAAACATCGGAATGATTCTCCCAACTGTTGTCAACCCCACAAAGCCATCCTCCCAAAACCCCCAAATCAAAATAAATATTCCAACTTTCAAAAATTTTAGGCATGGGGACCTCCTTGAATTTCTCCTCCGTAACATCAAAACAAACAATCGCTTTAATGAAATTGGTATATAATCCATCCGTGTCACCACTGGCAAGCCAATGCGGTGCCCCATTCAGAACCGCGCCCGGCAAAGCTCTGATGAAGTAACCAAAGTCTCCAATCCGCTTCCATGAACTCAGTTTAGAAGTAAACATATGGACAGCAGAACGGCTATCACTTAAACGAGAACTAACACTAACAACCTTGAAATCATCACTAACGGAGTCATGACAAAGCCCATACTTTAGAGACCCATTTTCACCCTCCGGTGGTGAGAATTTCTGGTACATTTTGGCCGATGGGTTCCATAAACATAGTTCAGCATTATCCATTTGTAAGAGTACGATGCCATTGAATGAACCCACAATTTCAACATAATACTCACAGGGGGGACTTTTAAGCTCGGTTACGGTGTGATCGGGTGCTTGGTAATCTACGGAATACATGGATGGAGAAGGGCCAGACCAGAGGATTATCTTATGGTTGATGTTGTTGTCGTTTGTGGATTGATGATGGAGGTGTGACTTGACGAATTCGGGGGCAGTGATCAGAGCGAGCCATGACTTGGAAACCGATTTGAAACGGCACAGAGACTTGACGGGTAGTCTTGAGAGTATGTCGTAGACGATCTCACCAGGAACATCCGGCAACCATCACAATATCCTAGTAAGACTGTTTCTGAGAGAGAGAGAGAGAGAGCAGAGAAGGCGTAGGTTTGTGCCTTGGCGAGTCGGTTTCTCTAGAATGAATATAAACTTGTTTTTGATAGGCAGGCTGCTATGCATGGGTCGTCTTTGGGCCACAAGGGGCAGGCTGTCATTGCTGGGCTAAGAGGAGTGATCCAGTCCAGGAGCTGAGCTGAACTGGATTAATTAAATTACTCCTAATTTCATTAGTTTTATCGAACCTTGACCATGAGACCTTCAATATTCAACTAGAAGATTTTCCCACAACACTGTAAAGCATTACAGTTGTTAGTGCATCGAAACTCGAAATAAAAAAAAAGTTTTGGATACCTTGAGGCTGTGTTTGGATGACAGATATTTTTGGAAGGAATGAGAATGTGATTCCAGAACTCTAACATTCCTATGTTTGTGAAGAGCGAAAATGATAATGAGATTACTGATTTCCCAATTCAGGAGGATCACATTCCGGAGTACACAAGGAATCTGATCCCTCCCACCCCGTGAGAATCTTGAATTCCTAGCTCGATCAATATCAAAAGGAAATGTTTGACTTTAGGATATTTCCAAAATAAATGATTGGGAAAATTTTCGTAGTCATCCCTGTGGTTTTACGGTTGTCTCACTTCCGCCCCTCTAGTTTCAAAGTGCTCCAATTTCGTCCCTGTAGTTTGTTTTACGTTCCAAATTGGTAAAATCATTAACACTGTTAATGAAACTAACAGAAAAAAAAATAAGTATTCCAATTTTCAATCTGTGTGAACTGGTGCAAATATCTTATTTTTCTGATCATTTTATCTTAAATGGTCATAATGGATTTTTTGGCTCTAAGGCCTTTCAATGAGCACCCTAAGAGAGCCCTGAAACTAAATAAAGAGTCTTCGGGTGCTCGTTGAAAGGCCTTAAAGCCAAAAATTCTTTACGACCATTTAGAATAAAATGATTAAAAAAATAAGATCTTCGCACCGGTTCAACCGAATTGAAAATTGGAACTCTTATTTTTTTTTTCTGTTAGTTTCGTTAACGGTGTTAACAATTTTACCAATTTGGAACATAATACAAACTACAGGGACGAAAACTAGAGGGACAAAAGTGAGACAACTGTAAAACGACAGGGACGACTACGAAAATTTTCCCTAAATGATTCCTAGAAAAGATTACTTAATCTCATCTTGCAACTTGTCCTTGTAACATCTCTCACCCATCATTTCTTTATAAATTTCATTCTCTTGTCCAATTTACTTCAAAATCTAACTAAGCATTGGTGTTAGAGCCATACCTACAATCCATCCTTGTCCTCCTAAGCTTCTTATCCTCCGCCATGGAAGCTAACAATTCCACCTTCAACTATGCACAAACTCTTATCCCAGAGATTATGAATATTGAAGCATTCAAATGAAAACTCTATTTATGTCCCAATATTTGTGGGACATCGTTAAACGTGGACATGAAGCAACAGTGAGGAAGATGAAACAGGTTGGGAAGAAGCACGCCTAACAAAGTACAAGAAGAATAAGAAGAAATATGCAAGCGCATTTTTTAACATCCAACGAGGGGTAAGTAAATCCATCTTTTCTAGAATTATGGGTGCAAAAACATCAAAAGAAGCATGGAAAATATTACAAAATGAATATAAAGGTTTTGAGACGGTCATCTCCATTAAACTCCAAAGACTTTGGAGAGATTTTGATAATCTAGCAATGAAGGAAAATGAATCTATTCAAGAATTCTTTTCCCGAATTGCTTTGATTGTCAACCAAATTAGCAACTATGGAGATACTCTTTTGGACAAGAGAATTGTTGAAAAAGTTTTAAGAAGTTTACCGCAAAAATTTGATCAAATTGTTGCCGCCATAGAAGAATCCAATGATTTATTTAAACTTACTCGACATGAACTAATGAGTTCTCTCGAGGTTCATGAACAAAGAATGAGCTGGTTCGCAAATCAATCCTTGGAGCAAGCATTCCAATCCAAAATCAATTTTGGAGAAAAGAAACAAGAAAATCAAGGAAGAGCTCATTTCAACGGGGAGGCTCGAATGGAAAAGGAAGTGGAGGCCAAAATACATTTTAAGCCTAGAACAAAAGAAAAGGCTATGACCGGCAAAGGAATCCTAATTGCAGTACCTAGAACAAAAAAAAAAAAAAAGGCTATGACCGGCAAAGGAATCCTAACTGCAGTAACTCTTACTCCAATGGTAATTCTAACTCCGCTTGCATTATTTGTAAAAGAACGAATCATGCATCCAAAGATTGCAGATTTATATGCAAGAGATGTAAAGTTCCTAATCATTTTCAACGAGATTGCTGGTTCAATCATGTAAAAAATAAAGCCAATTTTTCAGAATAAATTGAACTAGAACAACAAAAATTCCAGTTGATTGGAAGCTTCTAAAAGCTTGATAAGAACATTTTAGTTTTGCAAAAAATTGGTTAGACCTTTTATTTTTCTAAATAAATATTTCAGAGTGTATGATCAACATAGATTTTTTACATGGACATTCTATTTGACAAGCCCTATCATATGCACGGTTTGGTTCTTGGAGGAGAGATTTGGGTGTGGACAAACTGCACCTGTAGACAAAGCCGAATCTCTTTATTAAGTTGCAAAGTAAAAAAAACAGAGTGCGCGCATAAAGAAGAATTGAACAAAAGTGAGCATTCAAAACCAAGTCCTTTCCTAAGAGAATGATTATGTGCCCCCACTAAAGGTAATTTCTGGGTCCGCCAATGATAACAGAGCAAGAGACAAACCGATGGAAACCCATGACAATGACCCGATTGAACTCACAGGCACAGACACACAAAACAAAACCAGTGTTTAGTGGGATTAGCCACCGGATTAGTCTGTCCACTGGACAGGAATCAAATACAGAGTTATCAAAAAAAATTTAAGAATGAGTTTAAACTTATCGCTTAAATATTCAATTATAATTAAAACCTAAAAATAAAGGCCAAAGCATATTCCATAAAGACCAAGAAGTGTGACGAAAGCATAAGTTCAGAGAAGCAAGCTGCTCAATTCTGGCCACCAAGTTGAAGTGTACGTACTTACACCGAAGGAGAACGAGCATGCACCAACAAAAGTGTATTTACACACCAGTTGCATAATACATGTGCAAAATGAGCGAATAACGAAAAACAACTGATCGGAATAATTTGAGTTACAACTTTTTCTTCCATTTCCATCTGATTAGCAGTGCTTTCTAGTACTGCTCTTTTGCAGCCATGAGGTGAAACAAGACTCTCCACATATAAAGAAACATCAAACCCCTCCAAATCCCGAGGCATAACAATCCTCTTGTAAGTTTTTTGTTTTGGATTGTAGATCGCTAACTTCACCGACGCCTCTAACTTGAACCTCATTACAACTTCTCCATCCTTGGTGAAACACAGTAGGTCAAAGTAGTGGAAAAAGAACTCTCCTGCCACATTTAGTGGCACATTGGGTACAACAAACAACTTGGTCCAAGATTCTTTCACGCTGTATTCCTTCATCACCCAAACATTTAAGTGACTCTCGAGACGGCTGTCAACCGCACAGAGACATCCATCCAAAACACCTACTTTAAAGAAATTACTCTCAACATCATGTATAGGAGTGGGCACCTCCTTGAATTTCTCTTCCAAAAAATCAAAACAAACAATAAGGAAATAACACACATCGATATCGGTGATGCCATGCCAAAACCAATGCGGTGCCCCATTCACAACAATCCCCGGCCCATAAAGAGAACAAGGGTAATCAAAGTCTCCAATGCTCTTCCATGAGCTTAGTTTAGAACTAAACACATGAACAGTGCTAGGGCCATCACTTGTATAGGGGGGCCTGCTAAGGCCATCCCTTGTAGCGGGAACAGCCCCAACAACCTTGAAATCATCGTTAATAGAGTCATAACCAAGCGCATACGTTATCCAACTGCGGGTACCGCTGGGTCGTGAAATTCTCTGATACATTCTAATTGATGGGTTCCATAAACATAACTCCCCATCAATATCTACGAGTAAGACTCCATTGAAAGAGCCCCAAATTTTAACACCAGCAGACTTCCCAGGCATTTCGAGCTCGGCTACGGTGGGATCGGGTGCTTGGTAGTCCATGGAATAGAAAGATTTAGAACCGCAGCACTGAGGAGCGACGATTAGCTTCTGGTTCGTGTTGTTTTTCATGGATTGATGGAGGTGAGATTTGATGAAGTGGGGGTCGGTGATTAGAGCGAGCCATGGCTTGGAAACCGATTTGAAACGGCACAGAGGCTTGACGGGTAGTCTTGAGAGTATGTCGTAGACGACCTCGTGTGGAAGATCGGGCAAACCCCATTGTTCCATTTTCTTATAGGGGTTTCTACTTCCTATGGCGTTGTGAGAGAAGAGAGAGTGCGAGACAAGGAATTTTTTTTCCTAGAAGAAAGAGATCCGTTCAATCTTCGTCTTCAATATGCCAATGGGTCAATGACGTATTAAGGCTCTTCTCTTGTAGCCGTTAAAAACTTTCATTGTAGTAGTAACGAGGCTTTTCCATAGGAGAATAAATTTTTTACACCGCTGGTGTAAATATTTGTTTCCTCCAAATCAATTACATTACGCCACGTTACAAAATAGTGATACCAATCAATAAAACACGTTGACATGGCGCGATATAATTGATTTGGAGGACACAAATATTTACACTGGCGCTATAAAGAATTTAATCTCTTTCCCTAGACTGCAACAAAAAAGAAACGGCTCGAATGTTGCTACATGGTGCTGAGATGAGATCCGAGTTGTTGGATTGCTAAACAAACGGCTCGGATAGTGCACACAACACCCCGCACAACAGCATCCATGGGAAGGCTTATTCAGCGGAGACAAAAAAAATATAGGCCTACTCTACTACTTCCTCTGTCCCTAAATAAATGAATGTCTGTCTGGACCGCAAACAATAGAATGATGTAACATGTAAAAAGTCACAAGGATGGCGGAGAATTCGAGAACTACGTGTAGAATTGGAGATCTTGGATGATGTACATAATATTGGAGTGGAGAAGTCGATGTTACACACATCAAAAAATTTGGTTTTTAAAAGAATGTAGAAGTCATATCAAGAAAATGAGCAACTAATAAAAAAATGTGGAACTATTTTTGGGGTTGTATTCCTATAGGTAAATTCAACACAAAAGTACGTAACTGATATCCTAAAGGTACGCAACAAATTAGCCCAAAATATACCTACTATACCCTATAAGCACTCGTAACAGCCACACAAAAATAGGCTTATCATCCTCCATCCAAAATTATACGTACCTTATAGTTCCATCATGGTACACGCTTTCTCGTATCGTAACTAAAAAAATGCTACACACGTAGAGCATGCAGTGATACACCATAGCGTTCTCGTATTAGTTTTAGCGGGTCAACTCAACCAATACGTAATATTTGACCACAAATCAAAACAAAATTAACCCCGACCTAGATTACCAGATTTGGCAGTAAACCTTTCAGTCTTAGAGTCTCGCGTCATGCAGCTGGCCAAAGCGTTTTTTAGTAATGTAGTTCGTGTCCCTAATTCGTTTGTAGTTGCAACTTCTTGTAATTGGCAAGTATGCCTTCCATGTCTCTTGGTAATTTTTGTTCTGCCTCAAAATTTTACCAGTTCCAGGTTAATAATGATACAAAAGGGAAGCTTGTACTTGTATTGTAACTATAAAAATACTTGTTGCATAGTGGTGCATCTCTCAATTCAATCCTAAAAGATGTATAGCCAACATATTCAAGCGAATTTACAGTACTGGAACTATGCTCATATATATTGTTTCGAACTACTCATTTGCAAAGAAAAAGGAAGGAGGAAAATAAACGAATAGAATCATTGAATTATCCCTTTCTCTTCCATTTTTCGTCTGATTAGCGGTGCATTCTAGCTAGTGCCATTGCAGATATGAGGTGAAACAAGACTCTCCATATAAAAAGCCGCATCAAACGACTTGCATTCCGGAGGGATCTCAATCCGCTTGTATCTGTTCTGTTTCGGGTTGTAGATAACTAAATCAGTCGAATTGAACACCATTACGACCTCTCCGTCCTTTCTGTAACCCAACACCCTAATGTAGTGAAAACAGAACTTCCCTGACACATTTGGTACAACAAAAAGCTTGATCCAAGATTCTTTCACGCCATATTCCTTCATCACCCAAACATCGGAATGACTCTCCCAACTGTTGTGAACCCCACAAAGCCATCCACCCAAAACCCCCAAATCAAAATAAATACTCCCACCTTCAAAAAATTTAGGCATGGGCACCTCCTTGAATTTCTCCTCCGCAACATCAAAACAAACAATCGCCTTGATGAAATTGCTAGGTATATCCGCGTCACGGTCACCGCCAGCAAACCAATGCGGTGCCCCATTCAGAACCGCCCTCGGCAAAGCTTTGATGATGAAGTAACCAAAGTCTCCAATCCTCTTCCACGAACTCAGTTTAGAAGTAAACACATGGACAGCAGAACGGCCATCACTTAAACGCGAATTAACCTCAACAACCTTGAAATCATCACTAACGGAGTCATGACAAAGCCCATACTTTACAGACCTATTTTCACCCTCCGGTGGTGAGAATTTCTGGTACATTTTGGCTGATGGGTTCCATAAACATAGTTCAGCATTATCCATTCGTAAGAGTACGATGCCGTTGAATGAACCAACAATATCAACATAATACTTACAGGGGGGACTTTTAAGCTCGGTTACGGTGTGATCAGGTGCTTGGTAATCTACGGAATACATGGAGGGAGAAGTGCCAGAGGAGAAGATTATCTTATGGTTGATGTTGTTGTCGTTTGTGGATTGATGATGGAGGTGTGACTTGACGAATTCGGGGTTGGTGATCAGAGCAAGCCATGACTTGGAAACCGATTTGAAACGGCATAGAGACTTGAGGGGTAGTCTTGAGAGTATGTCGTAGACAACCTCATGTGGAAGATTGGGCAAATCCCATCGTTCCATTTTCTTATAGGGGTTTCTGCTTTCTATGGCGTTGTGAGAGAAGAGAGAGAGGAGACAAGGAATTTTTTCTTAGAAGAAAGAGATCCGTTTAATCTTCGTCTTCAATATGCCAATGGGTCAATGACGTTGTATTAAAATTTAAGGCTCTTCCATAGACTGCAACGAAAAAAAGAAACAAGACGGTGTTGTGCGGGTGGTGCATAACACCATTCAACGACTCGGATTTCATTTCGGCAATGAACGGCTCAGATGCTACACTATATTCCGTACGATTCCCTTCGTCCCTAAATAATAGAATGGCGTAACATATAAAAAGTGACAAGGATGGCGGAGAATTCGAGAACTACATGTAGAATTGGAGATCTTGGATGATGCAAGTAATCTTTGAGCAGAGAAGTCTATGGTACACACATCAAAAAAATTTGGTTATTAAAAGAATGCGGAGTTCATATCAAGAAAATCCACAACTAATAAAAAATGTGGAACTATTTTGGGGTTGTATTTGTATTCTTAAATTCAACCCAAAATATGTAACTGATATCAAAAAGTTACATAACTAATGAGCCGAAAATATACGTATAATATATACACTATAAGTAGTCGTACCGGCCACAAAAAAAAATATGCTTCTTACTCTTCATCCAAATCCATTCGTACCGTATAGTTCCATGCAGGTGCTGACCCAAATGGAGGCAAGGGGGGTTCACTAACCCCACTTAAGTCAAAATTCTCAGAGGGAGTAGTACATATTTTGGAGTATTCTTGTAAATTTGCCCCATGGAATATCTGTCCCCAATACCTTGAAAAATTTACAGGGAAGCGTATGACTACAGAAACAGTCATGCAACAAGAAAATCACAAACGATAGAGAAACACTCACTAGACTCTTTTTATTCAATAATCATCAAAAACTCCCCCAACCCGAAGGCTTACAACTTACTGTATTAAATAGGTAGAAAACTCTAACCCTAATTGAGCCATAATTCTTGTAGAAAACATAAAATAGAAACTAAATTAAATAAACTATAATTGGAAAACTGAATACTCTAGAACGCTTATTCCTAAAATTATACTCCCTAACAAAATTACTAAAACATAAAATAAGAAAACTAAATAATGCTATTTATTAACTTATTTTCAATTACCATTCTGCACACATAACTTGTCTTCAACCAATTTATTCCATACGTACTACCTCTGACTCTCACTCCTATCGGTTGCTCTCTCTCTCAAAAAAAGAAAAACGTAAAAAAAAAAAAAAACAATGAAGAACAAAACCCAGTAAAGGAAGGTTCTTGTTTGGTGCGAGATTGGGGGCAGGGATAGAAAATGATTACATGTTAGGAGCTAGGGTACAAGGTGAGTGAAACCTAACCCTAATCCAGTCCTGTCTCTATTCCTATTTAGAACCTTAAGGTGAGTGAATACAAAGTACTGGAACTATATATGGTCATATATAACCCGGCCTACCATGAGATAGTATAACCTATAACCCCTTAGTGATTGAATGAGACATGTCGTTTCTCATCCGTAAGTGAAAGGCAAATAATTTTCGTTCGGGACTGCTTTGTGACAATGATTCAGACAAATCTAAGCTCGTTGGACCACGAGATCGCTGGCATATAAAAATGAGTTTGAACCACCAAGGGTCGGCACAGTGGTAGTTGCCTAACAACTGGATGCCTTTGGTTTGCGGTCAGTTAGATCAATCTAAACAAGCCATTTTTCATTCGGAACACACTCCCCGAGCTTGAGAGAATACTAGATGGAGTACTATTATACTCCCTCCGTCCCTTATTTAGAGTCTAGTATTCCATTTTGGACTGTCCCTTAATAAGTGTCCATTTTGTAAAGTTAGTGGGTAAAAATTGATGCATTGTCTATTTTGTCCCTAAAAGTAGATTCCATTTTGAAAAGTAAGTGAGTAAATGTGTAATGATGATGGGTAAGTAGGGAAAGTGTAGGAAAAAATTGATGTGAAAGGTATAATGATGATGTCTTTTTAATAAGTTGAAATTACGAAGCATGACACTTAAAAATGGACGGAGGGAATGGTTTATTTTGAAATATACATTTACACGGCAGGAAAACAATTAACCATGCACCAAGTACAAAAGCAAGAGTATTTATTTACACACAAGTTGCATATTACATATGCAAATTAAATGAGTGAATAACGAAAAACAATGGTTCGATAATTTGAATTACAGTACAACTTTTTCTTCCATTTCCATCTGATTGGCAGTGCCTTCTAGCTAGTATTGTTGCAGCTAAGAGGTGAAACAAGACTCTCCACGTATAAACAAACATCAAACCCCCTCCAGTCCTGAGGCATCCCAATCCTCTTGGTTTTTTGTTTTGGATTGTAGATCACTAGCTTCAAAGACTCCTCCAACTTCTTCTTTTTGGACGGCACTGATGCCTCTAACTTCAACCTCAGTACAACCTCGCCATCCTTTGCGAAACACAGCAGCTCACAGTATTCGAAAAACAACGCTCCTGGCACATTTCGCGGCACATTTGGTACAACAAACAATTTGGTCCAAGATTCTTTCACTCCGTATTCCTTCATCACCCAAACATCGAAATGACTCTTGGGACAACGGCAGTCAACCGCACAGAGGCATCCATCCAAAACTCCTAATTTAAAGAAATTACACCCAACTTCATACATAGGCGTGGGCACGTCCTTGAATTTCTCTTCCATAACATCAAAACAAACAATATGGAAATTATACCCATCGATATCAGTGATGCCATGCGCAACCCAATGCGGTGACCCATTCAGAACACTCCTCGACGTCCCATAATAAAGACCACAAGGGTAACCAATGTCTCCAATGCTTTTCCATGAGCTTAGTTTAGAACTAAACACATGAACAGTGCTAGGGCCATCATCGTAAAAGGGTGGCATGCTAAGGACATCACGTATAGGGGGAACAACCCCGACAACCTTGAAATCATCGTTAATAGAGTCATAACCAAGCGCATACATTATCGAACTGCTGGAACGCCCAGGTGGTGAAATTTTCTGACACATTCCAATCGATGGGTTCCATAAACGTAACTCCTCATCTATACTTACGAGTACGACCCCATTGAAAGAGCCCCAAATGTCAACACCACAAGACTTCCAGGGCATTTCGAGCTCGGCTATGGTGGGATCGGGTGCTTGGTAGTCCATGGAATAGACAGATTTAGAACTCCCATGACCCCAGTTATATGTTGGGGGGAAATAAGGGGTCCAAATCACACACAAATATCACCAATAAAACAGTCACAAACTGAGCAGAAATGCAGCAGAAACGCAGCAGATTTCCAGCACACTATCAAGCTTAAAACATACAATTTTTCGGAACAAAACAGAGCAGAAAAATTCAGGAGCAGCAAGACTTATCTGGGCACTAGAAATGCAGAATTCTTTCCCTTAATTATAGCTTTACAAAGCCTTCTTTCTTCACTTTCAAACACAGCACACACGAACACTCTTTTTCTCTTTTTTACTCTTTTCCTCTCTGTCTCTCTGTTACGTTTTTTTCTTTCTTTTTCCTTACAAAGACAAAGACACCACCAGATATTTCTAGAACCAACTTTTAACATATTACAAACTAAGACACAAAAGATACATAAAATTACAAAAGAGCCCCCAAAAAATAAGACAAGGAAATATCCAAATTGGGTTTAAATATTTCTAACATCCCCCCTTAAACCCAATTTCCAAAAGTCTTCATGCCAAGCATCAACTTCAATCTTCCAAACACGTCATGCTTCAAAGGCTTCGTGAAAATATCGGCAACTTGATCATAGGACTTACAATAAACTAGTTCCACTTCCTTTTGCTTCACATGCTCCCGGATGAAGTGAAAACGAGTGTCAATATGCTTGCTCCTTTCATGAAATACCGGATTCTTTGCCAAGGCAATTGCCAATCTATTATCAACATGTACCTCCGTGGGACTTTCTTGTGGAAATCCCAAATTCTCCAACAAATTTCTCAACCAAATAGCATGGCAAACGGCGGAGTTGGCGGCCACATACTCCGCTTCACAAGTAGACAAAGTAACAATGGGTTGCTTCTTAGAAGACCAAGTAAAAACCGCATTAGCCATAAAGAAAGCAAATCCTGAAGTACTTTTCCTTTCATCTAAATCCCGTCCCCAATCACTATCGGAATATCCAACAAGCTTAAAATCATCAACACAAGAATAAAACAAGCCATCATTGAGTGTACCTTTGATGTAACGAAGGATTCTCTTTGCCGCATATATGATTGCTTGCCCCGGTATCAAGAAACCATACATCACTTTGATCTCCATTGGACTCATTGTAAGCTAGCAATAAAGTAGGCCCAACTTCTTTGTACTCCTTCTCCACATAGTTAGCTTGCTCACCAACTTCATTGTTTGACTTTGCTCTACACTCATAGCTATAGTGCCCAAATTTGTGACAATTATAACATTCAACATTCCTCTTGTCATAACCATTCCGATTATAAGAACGGTTGTAGTCGCCACCTCCTCTAGCTCTTCCTCTTCCTCTAGGAGCATATGAACTTTGGCCTCTTCCACCTCCACTAGTGTTCCTTCCACCTCTACCTCTATTCGCATAACCTCTTCCATGGCTTTCAAAGCCTCTTCCACGATTTCCATAGCCTCGACCACGGCCATCATAGCCTCTACCACGACCATCATAGCCTCTTCCTCTTCCACTTTGAGAGGTCCCCCCTTGATCCTCCTTTGCATCCTTGAAAGAAAGTTTGGATTGGAGTGCTTGCTCAAGAGAGCTTGAAGCCTTCTTGTTCAACCTTTGCTCATGAACTTCAAGTGTTGCCATCAATTGATCAATCGTCATGGTGGTAGTATCCTTTGACTCTTCAACGGCGGGAACCACATACTCAAATTTACCATTTAAAGATCGTAAGATTTTCTCCACCACACATACATTATCAAGGTTGCCACCATACCTTCTAATTTGATTCACAATCACCATGGTTCTAGTAAAATACTCCGCAATGGTCTCATTATCCTTCATTTGCAAAGATTCAAATTCACCCCTCAAAACTTGAAGTCTCATCCTTATAGTTTTGTCAATGCCTCTATTCGCATTTCGAAGGATATCCCAAGCTTCTTTGGACGTGGTGGCGGAGGAGATTTTCTCAAAGCTAGACTCATCAATGGCTTGATAGATTTGAAACAAGGCTTTCTTATCTTTATTTCTCATTTGCTTGAGTAAAACCTTTTGACCTTCCGTCAATCTATCTTCATCATCCTTCGAAACAGGTTGTTCAAACCCATTTTCAACAAGATCCCACAAATCTTGATAACCCAACAACACCTTCATTTGTATACTCCAATTCTCATAGTTATCTTTCCCCAATCTAGGAATTTGGGGCTGGAGAAAGTTGTTCATGGCAGCCATCATAAATCAAACAAATACACCAATAAAAGCCCTAATTTCGAGCAACAAGCCCTAAGCTCTGATACCAGATTTGTTGGGGGGGAATAAGGGGTCCAAATCACACACAAATATCACCAATAAAACAGTCACAAACTGAGCAGAAATGCAGCAGAAACGCAGCAGATTTCCAGCACACTATCAAGCTTAAAACATACAATTTTTCGGAACAAAACAGAGCAGAAAAATTCAGGAGCAGCAAGACTTATCTGGGCACTAGAAATGCAGAATTCTTTCCCTTAATTATAGCTTTACAAAGCCTTCTTTCTTCACTTTCAAACACAGCACACACGAACACTCTTTTTCTCTTTTTTACTCTTTTCCTCTCTGTCTCTCTGTTACGTTTTTTTCTTTCTTTTTCCTTACAAAGACAAAGACACCACCAGATATTTCTAGAACCAACTTTTAACATATTACAAACTAAGACACAAAAGATACATAAAATTACAAAAGAGCCCCCAAAAAATAAGACAAGGAAATATCCAAATTGGGTTTAAATATTTCTAACATTATACTGAGGAGCGACGATTAGCTTCTGGTTTGTGTTGCTTTGCATGGATTGATGGAGGTGTGATTTGATGAAGTGGGGGTCGGTGATTAGAGCAAGCCATGGCTTGGAAACCGACTTGAAACGGCACAGAGACTTGACGGGTAGCCTTGAGAGTATGTCGTAGACGACCACATGTGGAAGATCGGGCAAACCCCATTGTTCCATTTTCTTATAGGGGTTTCTACTTCCTATGGCGTTGTGAGAGAAGAGAGGGAGAGACAAGGAAGTTTTTCTTAGAAGAAAGAGATCCGTTTAATCTTCGTCTTCGATATGCCAATGGATCAATGACGTATTAAGGGGGTGTTCCAGTTTTTGAGAAAAAGAACTTTTAGGAAAAGTAGATAATTTCAAACTAAAAAAATGTGTTTATGCAAATAATTTTTCCACCAATATGGATCTTATTTGATAGATCTCATTAAGATTTTTTTAACGGTGCAAAAAAATTGAAAAAATATTTTTCATTTTCATTATACTTTCGTTTGAAATTACTTTCGTTTGAAAAAAGGTACTTTTTTCAAAAGTGGGCCACCACCTAAGGCTCATCTGTTGTAGCCTTTCAAAAAATAAAAAAGGCTCTTCCGTTGTAGTAACGAGGCTTTGTCATAGGAGAATAACGGTGTAAACATTTGTTTCCTCTAAATCAATTACATTGCACCACGTTGCAAAATAATGATACCAATTAATAAAATATAACGATGTGGCGCAATAATTGATTTGGAGGAAACAAATGTTTATACACCGGCAGTGTAAATAATTTAATTTCTTTCCATAGACTGCAACGAAAAAGAAATGGCTCGGATGCTGCTACATGGTGCTAAGATGAGATCCGAGCCGTTAGATTGCTGAACGAACGGCTCGGATAGAGCACACAGCACCCCGCACAGCAACATCTATGGGAAGGCTTATTCAGTGGAGACAAAAAAAAATATAGTACTCCATACTACTTCTTCCGTCCCTAAATAAATAAATGTTTGTCCGGACCGCAAACAATAGAACGACGTAACATGTAAAAAGTCACAAGGATGGCGGAGAATTCGAGAACTATGTGTAGAATTGGAGATCTTGGATGATGTACATAATATTGGAGTGGAGAAGTCGATGGTACACACGTCAAAAAATTTGGTTATTAAAAGAATGCAGAAGTCATATGAAGAAAATGAGCAACTAATAAAAAAATGTGGAACTATTTTTGGGGTTGGAGTCTGGCTCCTCTCCAATCCATAAGGAATTAGAGGATCGTCCAATTTCAATTCAATAGTTAAGATTATCCTAGCATCTCCAGCCTCAAAACTCATAAGGTATTCTACGAGCACCCAATTACTCCCCAATTGTCGCATCTCAGACACCAATTTATCAAATTCCAAACATTAGTAAAATTTCATACCATAACTTTAACAGCAGGTGCAGGTTTAAAGAACTACTGTATCAGATTTGCAGAGTTAATCAAAGAACTCCATTTGCATTTCTTATAAAATATTTTTTCCAGTAAAAATTATCTTACATTCAATTACTTACTCTTACGATTTCTTTTTAATTTTTATAGCTGAATCTTAATTTTAACTTTCTTATATACAAGAACAACTACATCAATGAGCACACTTCACAGTGTGAAGTACACATGAAAGTACACTAGTATCGATATAAAAAAATCTCATGGGCTATATAATAAGATAATATTAGAAAAAAACTATACTGGAAGAAAAAAATTATTGATATAATATTAGTAAAAAAATCCTCATGAGCTATATGATGTCGGTTGAAAAAAATCCTCATGAGCTATATAAAAAAAGGTTTTCAAAGGCAAGTTTAACAGGGAGAAAATACGCCGTTCAAAAAAAGAATTTTTTATAAACTTCGAAGAAAATTCGTTAATCTTATGTAATTGAGAAATATTTGATTAACTCTATGAATCTGATAGTTCTTTAAACATGTACTTGTTATTAAAGTAACGATATGAAATTTTACTAATGGTTAGAATTTGATAAATTGGTGCCTAGGATGCGATAATTGAGGAATATTAGGGAACTAATTATGTCACACCCCAAAAATGAGAAGTGACCGGCCGTGAACCATAAGGCTAATCCATGGAACACGCAGCCTGAATAAATCAAAGTAACTGAAAATTAATCAAATCAAAAGCCAAATGTGTCTCAATCATAAACATGGGTTAATTATAACCATTCCATGAACCAAACAATATCCAGTGGTCCAACAATAAAAACAAAAAGAATTTGTTATCTGACAATTGTTTTCAATGCGGAAGCGATTTATTAAAATAAAATTTGGATGAGACACCCTAGGAGGTCAAACAAAGGAATCCCCGAGGTGCCGCCAGAGTCCTTAACTCCCCAACTTGCCTGAAAATGAAGTTGGAATAAATCCGTCAGCTGACGAGCTCAGTGAATAGCAAGTATGTGTAATAAATAAGTTGAAAGCGGGGATAAAAATAATTTATCATTAAATCATAATTTTGCATACGAGGTGTCCAGCAGAATAATAAATTAATCAATAAAACCTTTAACCAATGAACATTCTTAGTGGTGATCACAACAACTCCATCAACAGTGGGGAACCACAATCAAATAGTACCATGGCCAAAATAAATCTCAACAAAATTGGATCCAATATCGAACTTAGAGTCACCAGGGTTGGCAGCCCGTGGTACCTTTCCCTAAGACGATCCGGCAAAGGAAAGCCGTTGAGCATTAGGGTCACCGGCCTAACACGGTCTTTTCCCCAATGGCCAGGGTCACCAACACGAGAAGGAATAAGTTCCCTGGACTTCCAAAATAAATGTTCCCATTAATATCCACCAAGTTCTCACCAAAAAGAATATTAACAATTGATCTCAGAAAATTCATTGCATGCCAATTTATAGAACAACTTATAAACAGTTTTGAGTATCAGAATAACGTTCATATAAATTTTTGAAGGAAATACTTTTAAGGGACACAGGGAACTTTCGAAAATACATAGCATACTTAACTACTCATCTGGATCCAAACGTACTACGACACGAGTACACAAAAAGATGCTAACCTGAACCAAGAGAATCATACAGCAATATTAACACTAACTATATCAACATATCTAATATAGGACTACCTAAAAAGATGAAACCTAAAACTAAAAACCCAAGCCACCAACCAACCATGATCAACCCAAACATTAAACTCCAATTCACCCTGGATCACCCACGGCATACCACCTGGTTCTCAACCAAAACACTGAAACCTATAACCATGGCTAAAATATTAGTATTAACTAGAGTCTATATTCATCTCATTATAATAAGCAAAACAAAACCCCCACCACCATCAACGTGAACTTAGATCTCCACCAATTTCACTTGCAAATCCACCGATCCACGCACTACACATCACGCAAACTAAAACACGTCTGCCACGCACGTACCGCACCGCCACACTTCGACCTTAACCCAATTTTAAGTGTACACCATGACACCGAATGGGTTACCGTAACCCAATAACTGACTACCTCCTAAATGTAATGGAAATAACAAGAACAAAAATACGTACCACAACAAAACCAAGAACAAGATCCAGAACAGAATTTCGTGAGAACAGAATTTCGAACGCCGCACCTCCTGAAAATAAATTCGGCTGCTCTCTCTTCCTCTCCGGACGTTGTTGTCAAATAAAAACCCTAGTCTCCTATAACCCACGTCCTCTCTAAATAATAGGTAACCACTTCATAAAAGTATTTAATACGGTAAAACACACAATACTAAAACTATTTAGACTTATACCCCATCACTTTAATAGCGCCGACAACTGTACTATGTGGTGAGAGAGAAAGTATCAATTAGGATCCAAACCATAAAATCCTCTTTTTTTTTTATTATAGAAATATAATTATTAGGAATAAGAAAAGACGGGGTGTAACAACTTAGGTGCATGTAGAATACAATATGAGTTTTGGAGCTAGAGATACTAGGATAATCTTGACCATTGAATTGGAATTGGAGGATCCTTCAATTCGTCATGGATTGGAGAGGAGCCGGACTCTGTATTCTTATAGGTAAATTCAACACAAGAGTACATAACTGATATCCTAAAGGTACGTAACAAATTAGCCCAAAATATACCTACTATACTCTATAAGCACTCGTAACAGCCACACAAAAATATGCTTATCATCCTTCATCCAAAATCATACGTACCTTATAGTTCCATCATGGTACACGCTTTCTCGTAGTGTAACAAAAAAAATGCTACACACGTAGAGCATGCAGTGATACACCATAGCGTTCTCGTATTAGTTTCAGCGGGTCAACTCAAGCAATACGTAATATTTGACAACAAATCAAAACAAAATCAACCCCGACCTAGATTACCAGATTTGGCAGTAAACCTTTCAGTCTCAGAGTCTCGCGTCATGCAGCCGGCCACAGCGTTTTTTAGTAATGTAGTTCGTGTCCCTAATTCGTTTGTAGTCGGAAACTTCTTGTAATTGGCAGGTATGCCTTCCATGTCTCTTGGTAATTTTTGTTCTTCCTCAAAATTTTACTGAGTTCCAGGTTAATATATAATGATGCAAAAGGGAAGCTTGTACTTGTATTGTAACTATAAAAATACTTGTTGCATAGTGGTCCATCTCTCAATTCAATCCTAAAAGATGTATAGCCAACATGTTCAAGCGAATATAAAGTACTGGAACTATGCTCAGATAAATTGTTTCGAACTACTCATATGCAAAAAAAGGAAGGAGGAAAATAAACGAATAGAATCATTGAATTATCTCTTTCTCTTCCATTTTCATCTGATTAGCGGTGCATTCTAGCTAGTGCCATTGCAGACACGAGGTGAAACAAGATTCTCCATATAAAAAGCCGCATCAAACCACTTGCAATCCGGAGGGATCTCAATCCGGTTGTATCTGTTCTGTTTCGGGTTGTAGATCACTAACTTCTCCGAATCCAACTTCATTACGACCTCGCCATCGTTTCTATAACACAACACCCTAATGTAGCTAAAATAGAACTCTCCTGGCACATTTGGTACAACAAAAAGCTTGATCCAAGATTCTTTCACGCCATATTTCATCACCCAAACATCGGAATGACTCTCCCAACTGTTGTGAACCCCACAAAGCCATCCACCCAAAACCCCCAAATCAAAATAAACACTCCCACCTTCAAGAAATTTAGGCATGGGCACGTCCTTGAATTTCTCCTCCGCAACATCAAAACAAACAATCGCTTTAATGAAATTGCTAGGTATATCCGTGTCACGGTCACCACCAGCAAACCAATGCGGTGCCCCATTCAGAACCGCCCTCGGCTTAGTTTTGATGAAGTAACCAAAGTCTCCAATCCTCTTCCACGAACTCAGTTTAGAAGTAAACACATGGACAGCAGAACGGCCATCACTTAAACGCGAATTAACCCCAACAAACTTGAAATCATCACTAACGGAGTCATGACAAAGCCCATACTTTACAGACCCATTTTCACCCTTCGATTGTGAGAATTTCTGGTACATTTTGGCTGATGGGTTCCATAAACATAGTTCAGCATTATCCATTCGTAAGAGTACGAATGAACCCAAAATTTCAACATAATACGGGACAGGGACTTTTAAGCTCAGTAACGGTGTGATCGGGTGCTTGGTAATCTACGGAATAGATGGAGGCAGGAGAGCCAGAGCAGAGGATTGTGTTGTCGTTTGTGGATTGATGATGGAGGTGTGACTTGATGAATTCGGGGTCGGTGATCAGAGCGAGGCATGGCTTGGAAACTGATTTGAAATGGCAGAGAGACTTGACGGGTAGTCTTGAGAGTATGTTGGAGACGATCTCACTGGGAAGATCAGGCAAACCCATCACCAATTTCTAGTAAGAGAGTTTTGGGCGCTTTTTTCCTTGGGGCGTCCTGGGAGGGGGAGAGAGGCGGAAGCAGGAAGAAAGCACGGTGGGTCAAGCACCGAGGGAAAAATTATTAACTTAGCTGAGACCCAAACGTTGGCAAGAGATCAATCAAAAAATGGGCTAAGCCCAAACCAATGTATCATGGTGGGCCAAGCACATATCACAGTGTGGGTCTTAATCCAGGTTCCAGACAGACGAACCAAGTCGTTTATTAAATGTAAAAAAAATTTGAGGTATCCAGCTAAAAATCAGCTCAAATCGATATTTACATGTGCTCGATCCAATCAATTGACTCATTCTTTAAGAAAAGAAATTCTTGAAGTGTAATTGGAACTTCGATCCATCTAGCTTTGGAGCATCTCCAATCCATGAGTAAACTTTTACAAAGAGTAATTGGAATTTTCACAAAGTGTAATTGGAGCATCTCCAATCTGTGGTTACCAGTGTTCCGTAGATTACAATCTTGGAACTATAGATGCATCCCCAACCTACGAAATACTGGTAACCATAGATATCTAGCTATACATCTATGATTCTATGGTTACCGGTATTTCGTAGATTCCATAATGTAATTGGAACTTTCACTCATATAAGTTTACTCATGGATTTGAGATGCTCCAAATCTAGCTTTAATATCTTGAACTCTTACAAAATACCCAAATTTTGTCCTCTCTTACAAATGCATCCAAAGTGTTCAAGCCAAGGCACGTTATTTTCACAATTTGAGAGAAGCAAAAAGAAAACCACACACACCCCAAAGACAAAACCAGTGGATAGTGGGATTAGCCTCCAGATTAGACAGTCCACTAGACAACAATCAAATACAGAGTAATAAAAAAAATGTAAGAACAAGTTTAAACTTATCGCTAAAATAGTCAGTTATAATTAAAACCTAAAAATAAAGGCCAAAACATGCTCCGTAAAGACCTAGTAGTGTGATGAAAGCATAAGTTCTCCATAACAGAAGAAAGTTGCTCAAGATTCTGACCACCAAGCTCGACGAGAAAATACCAGATACTAAAGTTTATTTTGAAGTACATTTACACTGATCAGGAGAACGAGCATGCACCAAGTACAAAAGAGTTTTTACACACAAGTTGAGTAATACATATGCAAAATGAAAGAAAAATGAAAACAATGGTTTGGTAATTTGAATTACCAACTCTTTCTTCCATTTCCATCTTATTATCAGTACCTTGTAGTGTTGTTGCAGCCCAGAGGTGAAACAAGACTCTCCACGTATAAATCGGCATCAAACCCCTTCCAATTCTGAGGCATCCCAATCCTCTTGTAAGTTTTTCGTTTTGGATTGTAGATTGCTAACTTCACCGACGCCCCTAAGTTCAACCTCAATACAAACTCTCCATCCTTTGTGAAACACAGTAGTGCACAGTATTCGAAAAACGACTCTCCTGGCACATTTGGTGGCACATTTGATACAACAAACAACTTGGTCCAAGATTCTTTCACGCCGTATTCCTTCATCACCCAAACATTTAAATGACTCTCGAGACGGCTGTCAACTGCGCAGAGGCATCCATCCAAAACACCTACCTTAAAGAAATTACTCTCACCTTCATACATAGGCGTGGGCACCTCCTTGAATTTCTCTTCCATAACATCAAAACAAGCAATACGGAAATAACGTGCTTCGATATCGGTGCTTCCACGCGCAAACCAATGCGGTGCCCCATTCAGAACACTCCCTCGCCCATAAAGACGACAAGAGTAACCAAAGTCCCCAGTGCTCTTCCATGAGCTTAGTTTAGAACTGAACACACGAACAGTACAAGGGACATCACTTGTAGGGAGAACAGTCGCAACAACCTTGAAATCATCGTTAATAGAGTCATAACCAAGCGCATACATTATCGAACAAAGGGTAAACTTAGGTCGTGAAATTTTCTGATACATTCTAATTGATGGGTTCCATAAACATAACTCCCCATCAATATCTACGAGTAAGACTCCATTGAAAGAGCCCCAAATTTCAACACAAGTAGACTTCCAGGGCATTTCGAGCTCGGCTACGGAGGGATCGGGTGCTTGGTATTCCATGGAATAGAAAGATTTAGAACCACAGTACTGAGGAGCGACGATTAGTTTCTGGTTCGTGTTGTTTTTCATGGATTGATGGAGGTGAGATTTGATGAAGTGGGGGTCGGAGATTAGAGCGAGCCATGGCTTGGAAACCGACTTGAAACGGCACAGAGACTTGGCGGGTATGTTAACCAACCCAGTGCATAGCTCAGCTCAAGTAGCTACTCAAGCCACTGCTGAGCCATCTGAGAACAGCTCAGAGTTATGCTCCACTAATAAAGTTAGTTAGCGATTAGTCAGTTTGTTAGTATTTGCTGAGCTGTCATGCAAGTTGTTAGAGAGTGGTAGTGGTAGTTAATCTCTTGTATTAGGCTTGATATAAATACTTTAATCCCTCTCTTTTCTGTAATTGAGATTATTTTGCAGAGAAATAAAATTCATTCGGTTTCTGTAAAGTTGTTATGGTATCAGAGCGGGGCCCGTTCCACCCCACATTTTAAAAAATTACAATCCACACCCCACGATGACAGACCAACAAAAAGGCTGCACGATGATAGGACCCAAAAGTGGCCACACGTGACAGACCTCAAACGCGGCTGCACGTGAGGTGGGATGTTAAGGAAATAGTCCCACATTGCTTGGGAGTGGAATGGGTGATCACTTAATAACATTTGGGACCTCTCCACTCATTGCCAATTGGTTTTGAGATGGATATAAAGTTTCTACATGGTATCAGAGCCCTAGAAGGCGAAGGCCCTTGTTTCTGGTTGAAGATCTGCTCTTTCTTCTCGATTTGCTTCTGATTCATCGTCATCATCCATGGCGCCGTCAACAGCTGAGTCTATTCCTCCTTCTCTTACTTTTCTTATCGCGAATTTCCAGTCTTTCATCACCATAAAACTTGATTCTTCAAATTACTTCGCGTGGAAATCACAAATTGAGAACGCGTTGAACGCAAATAGTTTGTTTTCTTATCTTGATGGTTCCGTTGTGATTCCTCCATCTGAGATCCAGGATACCTCCGGGAACAAATCCCCAAATCCAGAATTTGTTTTGTGGCAAACTATAGATCGAATGCTTTTGTCATGTATCATGGCCACTCTTACACCTTCGATTCTTCCCCATGTGGTTGGATCTACTCGTACTTCTCAAGTTTGGGCGAAACTTGAGGTCAAATACAGTGTTCTTTCTCAGTCACACATTCTTGATCTAAAAAAAACGTCTTTATAGTCTTAAAAAGACCACATCTATGGAGAAATATTTGGATTTTGTGAAGGAACTTGTTCAGAAACTGGAAGCCTCTGGCTCGCACCTGGATGATGCTGAGGTTGTCTTTCATACTGTGAATGGCTTATCTGTGGATTATCTCTCTCTCCAGCAAACCATTCGAACTCAGTGTGCCACAACACCTTTATCGTTTAGTGCTGTTTGTGCTATGCTTCTGTCAGAAGATATGTATCTCGATCACACTCAAGATCCTTCATCTTCTACTGTTTTACTTACTCAACAGCATAGTGCTTCTGGTACATCAAATTCTGGTAATTCACCTATTTCTGGTGTTCCTTCTGTTGCTCCATCACTTCCACAACCTTCTACACAGCAAGGAGGTTTTCAGTATCCCATTCCGTTTGGGGCACAAGCACCTCAATTTGGTCCTACTTCAACTCCCATGCCTGGTTTTGCACAGCAGTCTTATGGTGGTTATCGAAATAACAATCGGCCTCCAAATAGATTTCGAGGAGCGTCTTTCCCTAAGAATTTGTTTCCTATGGACTTTTCATTTCCTCCTGGTAGTTGTCAAATTTGTGGCAAATTCAATCATCAGGCCTTAACATGCTATCACAGACAGAATCTGGGGTATAGACCTTCTGTTTATCATCAGTTTAAGCCTCAGCATGGGCAAGGTTTTTCATCATCTCAGCATGGGCACGGTTTTTCATCATTTCGACCTCCACATCATGCACTAATGGTTGGTGATGGTTCCTTTATGTCTTTTCCATCTGGCCCAAGCACAGCTCCGCTATCTTACAATGGTTATTCTCCGCAACACTTTTCTGGACCAAGCTATTCTCATCATCACAATGGTTTCTCTCAACAACTCTACACTGGGCCTGGTTCTGCTCCACATTATTATCACGGCTACACTCCTACTTCCCTTTCCCAAGGTTTCCCTGGTGCTTCCAGCTCTCAATCCGGATTTCATGAGGGTGCTCCATCATGTGTTCCATCTGCCCCATGGTACTTTGATTCAGGGGCTACTTCCCATGTAACCAATGATGTTACTCACATCACAGCACCAACCAGTGTGCCACCACCTCCAACTATTGCAGTGGGCAATGGCCAAGCAGTTTCTGTTTCACACTCAGGTAAAGGCTTGCTTCCTACACCAACACATCTTTTTCATCTGAACCAGATTCTTCATGTTCCTCACATCTCTCACAACCTTTTGTCTGTCCATAATTTTGCAAAAGATAATAACTGCAGAATTACTTTTGACTCTTCTGGTTATCTTGTTCAGGACAAGCTTACCCAACAAGTGATCCATCAGGGCCCCTGCCACCAGGGTCTCTATCCCCTTCTTCCTTTTTCTAAACACTCTTCATCTGGTACAGCTCTTCTCAGCACAACTCCTACTGCAGTTCTTTGGCACAGACGTTTAGGTCATCCACATGGTGCACTCCTACATCACTTGTCCACCAAATATCATCTTGCTGTTCCCTCGTTTACTACTCTAGATTGTTATGCTTGTCATAAGGCCAAGAGCCATAAGCTTTCCTTCCCTGTTTCCACTACTCACACCACTGCACCTTTTGATCTTTTACATGCAGATGTTTGGGGTCCTTCCCCTGTACTCTCTTTCTCTGGTTATAAGTACTACTTACTCATTGTGGATGATTACACTAGATATTGTTGGCTTTTTCCTTTACATTCTAAGTCTGAAGTTTCCTCACATATTAAAGCCTTTAGTCTCTTTATCACAAATCAGTTTCAGACTTCTGTCAAGATCTTACGATCTGACAGAGGAGGTGAGTTCCTTAATAAAGTCATGGCTTTCTTTTTTGCTCAGTTTGGTATTCTACATGAAACAACATGTCCACATACTCCTCAACAAAATGGCCTAGTAGAAAGAAAACATGGGCATATTGTTGAGACTGCTATTGCTCTTCTTCAGCAATCTAATTTGCCTATTCAGTTTTGGCTTGAAGCCATCACTACTGCAGTTTTTCTTATTAATCGACTCCCTCACTCTTCTCTTAAGTTCGAGGTCCCTTTTCATAAACTTTACAAGACCCCACCTGATTACATGGTTTTGAAGCCTTTTGGATGTTGTTGCTTCCCTTGGTTGAGACCTTATTCTACCAACAAACTTGAACCTAGGTCTACTCCTTGTATATTCTTGGGCTATTGCTCAGGTACCAAAGGCTATAGATGTCTAGACCCCACCACTAACAAAGTTTATATTTCACGCCATGTCAAGTTTATTGAACATGACTTTCCTTACCTTACTCTGGTAACTTCTGTCTCATCTCCTTCATCTTCTCTTCCCTCCTCCATTCCTCACTTTGTCATACCATCATCTACCTCCATCCCTTCTGCTGTTCTTCCCTCTCATAGTCCATCTCCTTCATTTTCTTCTATAGTTCCTACTCCTTCTATTCAGTCTCCTCTAGTTACCACACCTTCTGTCCCATCTACTTCACCTCCTGCTCCTCCTCTGATTCCTACTCATACCATGGTCACTAGAGCTAAGAATGGTATAACTATTCCCAAAATTCCTTTTTCTCTTCTTATTCAATCTTCTCATTCTCTCACTGAACCTCATTCTTTCAAAGAAGCAATGCTTTTTCCTGAATGGAGGCAGGCTATGTCAGACGAGTACACTGCTCTCATGTCCCAAGGGACTTGGTCTCTTGTTTCTCCTCCCCCTGATGCCTCTATTATTGGTTGCAAGTGGATTTTTAAAATCAAACGGAACTCAAATGGATCAGTAGCTAGGTATAAAGCTCGGTTAGTAGCCCAAGGTTTTCAACAAACAGAAGGTATTGACTACACTGAAACCTTCAGTCCAGTTGTGAAACAACCTACTGTTCGTGTGGTCCTTACTTTAGCTTTATATCATGGATGGTCCATTAGGCAGCTTGATGTCTCAAATGCATTTCTCCATGGCAAAATCCAAGAAAAAGTCTATCTTCGACAGCCCCAAGGCTATGTCAATTCTCAGTATCCACATCATGTTTGTCAACTACATAAAGCTCTTTATGGCCTTAAACAGGCACCACGAGCCTGGTATGCTCTGTTGTCCCAGTGTTTGTTAGCTCTTGGGTTCATTAATAGCATGGCTGATTCATCTCTATTTGTGCTTCAACAAGATTCAGCATTGGTGTATGTCTTAGTATATGTGGATGATATCCTTGTGACTGGCAGCAATGCGTCTTTGATTACTACTATTATTCAACAATTGAGTACTTCTTTTGCCCTTAAAGACTTGGGACCCCTTCACTATTTTCTGGGCATCGAGGCTGTTTATACTCCTACTGGACTTCTACTTTCCCAGTCCAAATATGCCCTTAGTTTGCTTCAAAAAGCTGGTATGGTTGATTGTCGTCCTTGTAGTACTCCATCTTCTCTAAAACCACCTGTCTTGGATCGTGATGTTCCTCTTGGCAATCCAGAATTCTATAGATCTCTTGTGGGATCTTTACAGTATCTGACTCTTACTCATCCTGAAATTGCATTTGCTGTTAACTCTGTGTGCCAACATATGCACTCTCCTCTGGAGAAACATCTAACTGCTGTTAAAAGGATTCTACGGTACATCAAGGGCACATTGTCTTATGGTCTTTACTTTACCAAAGGCTCTCTTACTTTGACTGCTTTTACGGATGCTGATTGGGCTGGTGATGCCATTGATAGAAGATCTACAGGCGGATATAGTGTGTATCTTGGTCCTAATCTTATCTCGTGGTCTGCAAAGAAACAGCCCACTGTTGCTCGCTCCTCCACGGAGGCTGAGTACAAAGCTCTGGCCAATGTGGCAGCAGAGGTTGTGTGGTTGCAACAATTATTCAAAGATTTGTGTGTTTCTTGTTTTGAGCTTCCTCCTATTATCTGGTGTGACAATGTGTCCGCAATTGCTTTGGCCACAAATCCAGTCTTCCATGCTCGCACAAAGCATGTTGAAGTTGATTTCCATTTTGTTCGCGAAAAGATTAGCCTCAAGCAGCTCCAAGTCAGACATGTCTCCTCCGATTGTCAAATAGCTGACATATTTACAAAGCCTCTTACTAGTGCTCGTTTCTTTCTTCTGAGGGACAAACTGATGCTGTCACCCATGCCCACATCAGTTTGCGGGGGGCTGTTAACCAACCCAGTGCATAGCTCAGCTCAAGTAGCTACTCAAGCCACTGCTGAGCCATCTGAGAACAGCTCAGAGTTATGCTCCACTAATAAAGTTAGTTAGCGATTAGTCAGTTTGTTAGTATTTGCTGAGCTGTCATGCAAGTTGTTAGAGAGTGGTAGTGGTAGTTAATCTCTTGTATTAGGCTTGATATAAATACTTTAATCCCTCTCTTTTCTGTAATTGAGATTATTTTGCAGAGAAATAAAATTCATTCGGTTTCTGTAAAGTTGTTAGGGTAGTCTTGAGAGTATGACGTAGACAACCTCATGTGGAAGATTGGGCAAATCCCATCGTTTCATTTTCTTATAGGGGTTTCTGCTTTCTATGGCGTTGTGAGAGAAAGAGAGAGAGGAGACAAGGAATTTTTTTCTTTGAAGAAAGAGATCCGTTTAATCTTCGTCTTCAATATGCCAATGGGTCAATGACGTTGTATTAAGATTTAAGGCTCTTCCATAGACTGCAACGAAAAAAAGAAACAGGATGGTGTTGTGCTGTTGGTGCACAACACATTCAATGGCTCAAATATCATTTGGCAATAAACGGCTCGAATGCTACACTATACTCCATACTACTCCCTTCGTCCCTCAGTAATAGAATGACGTAACATATAAAAAGTGACAAGGATGGCGGAGAATTCGAGAACTATGTGTAGAATTGGAGATCTTGAATGATGTAAGTAATCTTCGAGCGGAGAAGTCTATGGCACACACATCAAAACATTTGGTCATTAAAAGAATGCGGAGTTCATATCAAGAAAATCCACAACTAATAAAAAATGTGGAACTATTTTGGGGTTGTATTCGTATTCTTAAATTCAACCCAAAATATGTAACTGATATCAAAAAGTTACATAACTAACGAGCCAAAAATATACGTACAATACATACACTATAAGCAGTCGTACCAGCCACAAAAAAAATATGCTTCTTATTCTTCATCCAAATCCATTCGTACCGTATAGTTCCATGCAGGGGCTGGCCCAAATGGAGGCAAGGGGGGTTCACTGACCCCACTCAAGTCAAAATTCTCAGAGGGAGTAGTACATATTTTGGAGTATTCTTGTAAATTTGCGCCATGGAATATCTTGTCCCCAATACCTTGAAAAATTTACAGGGAAGTGTATGACTACAGAAACAATCATGTAACAAGAAAATCGCAAACGATAGAGAAACAATCTCTAGACTCTTTTTATTCAATAATTATCAAAAACTCCCCCAGCCCGAAGGCTTACAACTTACTGTATTAAATAGGTAGAAAACTATAACCCTGATTGAGCCCTAATTATTGTAGAAAACATAAAATAGAAAACTAAATACTATTATTAGAAAACTGAATACTCTAGGACACTTATTTCTAAAATTATACTCCCTAACAATTGCTAAACATAAAATAAGAAAACTAAATAATGTTATTTATTAAATTATTTTCAATTCCCATTATGCATCACATAACTTGCCTTCAACCAATTTATTCCATCTGTACTACCTCTGACCCTCACTCCTATCGGTTCCTCTCTCTCTCTCAAAAAAAAAAAAAAAAACAATGAAGAACAAAACCCAGTAAAGGAAGGTTCTCATTGTTTGGTGCGGGATTGGGGGCAGGGATAGAAAACGATTACATGTTAGGTGCTAGGGGACAAGGTGAGTGAAACCAACCCTAAATCTAAGCTCGTTGGACCACGAGATCGCAAGCATATCAGAATGAGTTTCAACCCCAAGGATCGGCGCAGTGGTAGTTACCTGACAACTGGATGCCTTTGGTCTGGGGTCGGTTGGGTCAGTCTATACGGACATTTTTCATTCGGACACACCCCCGAGCTTGAGAAAATACTAGATACTATTATAGTTTATTTTGAAATATATATTTACACGGCAGGAAAACAACAAAGCATGCACCAAGTACAAAAGCTAGAGTATTTATTTACATACAATTAAGTTGCATATTACATATGCAAATTAAATGAGTGAATAACGAAAAACAATGGTTCGATAATTTGAATTACAGTACTACTTCTTCTTCCATTTCCATCTGATTGGCAGTGCCTTCTAGCTAGTACTGTTGCAGCTAAGAGGTGAAACAAGACTCTCCACGTATAAAGCAACATCAAACCCCCTCCAGTCCTGAGGCATCCCAATCCTCTTGGTTTTTTGTTTTGGATTGTAGATCACTAGCTTCAAAGACTCCTTCAACTTCTTCTTTTTCGACGGCACTGATGCCTCTAACTTCAACCTCAGTACAACCTCGCCATCCTTTGCGAAACACAGCAGCTCACAGTATTCGAAAAACAACGCTCCTGGCACATTTCGCGGCACATTTGGTACAACAAACAATTTGGTCCAAGATTCTTTCACTCCGTATTCCTTCATCACCCAAACATCGAAATGACTCTCGGGACGACGGCAGTCAACCGCACAGAGGCATCCATCCAAAACTCCTAATTTAAAGAAATTACACCCAACTTCATACATAGGCGTGGGCACGTCCTTGAATTTCTCTTCCCTAACATCAAAACAAACAATATGGAAATAATACCCATCGATATCAGTGATGCCATGCGCAACCCAATGCGGTGACCCATTCAGAACACTCCTCGACCCCATAATAAAGACCACAAGGGTAACCAATGTCTCCAATGCTTTTCCATGAGCTTAGTTTAGAACTAAACACATGAACAGTGCTAGGGCCATCATCGTAAAAGGGTGGCATGCTAAGGACATCACGTATAGGGGGAACAACCCCGACAACCTTGAAATCATCGTTAATAGAGTCATAACCAAGCGCATACATTATCGAACTGCTGGAACGCCCAGGTGGTGAAATTTTCTGATACATTCCAATCGATGGGTTCCATAAACGTAACTCCTCATCAATACTTACGAGTAAGACCCCATTGAAAGAGCCCCAAATGTCAACACCACAAGACTTCCAGGGCATTTCGAGCTCAGCTATGGTGGGATCGGGTGCTTGGTAGTCCATGGAATAGACAGATTTAGAACTCTCATGACCCCAGTTATACTGAGGAGCGACGATTAGCTTCTGGTTTGTGTTCCTTTGCATGGATTGATGGAGGTGTGATTTGATGAACTGGGGGTCGGTGATTAGAGCGAGCCATGGCTTGGAAACCAACTTGAAACGGCACAGAGACTTGACGGGTAGCCTTGAGAGTATGTCGTAGACGACCTCATGTGGAAGATTGGGCAAACCCCATTGTTCCATTTGCTTATAGAGGTTTCTAGTCTACTTTCTATGGCGTTGTGAGAGAAGATAGAGGGAGAGACAAGGAAATTTTTCTTAGAAGAGATCCGTTTAATCTTCGTATTCCATATGCCGATGGGTCAATGACGTTGTATTAAGGCTCTTCCGTTGTAGTAACGAGGCTCTTCCATAGACTGCAATCAAAAAGAAACTGTTCAGATCTCATCTCAGCCATGTACGGCTCAGATGCTTCATGGTGCAAAGATGAGATCCGAGCCGTTGGATTGGCGAACGGACGGCTCAAATGGTGCACACCCTTCCCGCACAGTAGCATGCGTGGGAAGGCTTACTCAAATTGTGGAAACAAAAAAAATATAGGCCTACTCTATACTACTACCTCCGTCCTTAAATAAATGTATGTCCGGACTGCAAACAATAGAATGACGAAACATGTAAAAAGTGACAAGGATGGCGGAGAATTTGAGAACTACGTGTAGAATTGGAGATCTTGGATGATGTAAGTAATCTTCCAGCGGAGAAGTCTATGGTACACACATCAAAAAATTTGGTTATTAAAAGAATGCGGAGTTCATATCAAGAAAATTCACAACTAATAAAAAATGTTGAACTATTTAATGAGAAGAAAAAACATGAACAGAAAAATGGATTTTTTTTCCTTGAAGGACTAATCATTTTAACCTTAAAATCATAATTAAGGTCCTCGATTTTTATCAATTCGAGCTTGGCTATGGTGGGATCGGGTGCTTGGTAGTCCATGGAATAGAAAGATTTAGAACTCTCATGACCCCGGTTATAGTGAGGAACGACGATTAGCTTCTGGTTTGTGTTGCTTTGCATGGATTGATGGAGGTGTGATTTGATGAAGTGGGGGTCGTTTATTAGAGCAAGCCATGGCTTGGAAACAGACTTGAAACGGCACAGAGACTTGACGGGTAGCCTTGAGAGTATGTCGTAGACGACCTCGTGTGGAAGGTCGGGCAAACCCCATTGTTCCATTTTCTTATTGGGGTTTCTACTTCCTATGGCGTTGTGAGAGAAGAGAGAGGGAGAGGCAAGGAATTTTTTTTCTTAGAAGAAAGAGATCCGTTCAATCTTCGTCTTCAATATGCCAACGGGTCAATGACGTATTAAGGCTCTTCTGTTGTAGCCGTTAAAAACTTCCATTGTTGTAGTAACGAGGCTTTTCCATAGGAGAATAAATTTTTTACACCGCTGGTGTAAATATTTGTTTCCTCCAAATCAATTACATTACGCCACGTTGCAAAATAGTGGTACCAATCAATAAAACATGTTGACGTGGTGCGATATAATTGATTTGGATGGCACAAATATTTATATCGGCGGTGTAAAGAATTTAATTTCTTTCCCTAGATTGCAACAAAAAAGAAACGGCTCGGATGCTGCTACATGGTGCTGAGATGAAATCCGAGCCGTTGGATTGCCGAACGGACGGCTCGGATAGTGCACACTGCACCCTTGCCTGCACAGCAGCATCCATGGGAAGGCTTATTCAACGGAGACAAAAAAATATAGGCCTTCTCCGTACTACTTCCTCTGTATCTAAATAAATGAATGTATGTCCGGACCGCAAACAATAGAATAATGTAACATGTAAAAAGTCATAAGGATGGCAGAGAATTCAATAACTACGTGTAGAATTGGAGACCTTGGATGATGTACATAATATTGGAGTGGAGAAGTCGATGGCAAAAAATTTGGTTATTAAAAGAATGCAGAAGTCATATCAAGAAAATGAGCTAATAAAAAAATGTGGAACTATTTTGGGGTTGTATTCCTATATGTAAATTCAACACAAAAAGTACGTAACTGATATCCTAAAGGTACGTGACAAATGAGCCCAAAATATACGTACTACACTCAATAAGCAATCGTAACAGCCACACAAAAATATGCATATCATCCTTCATCCAAAATCATTCGTACCTTATAGTTCCATCATGGTACACACTTTCGTATCATAACTAAAAAAATGCTACGCGTACAGAATACCGTTCTCGTATTAGTTTCGGCAAGTCAACTCAACCAATATGTAATATTTGACCACAAATGTATGTCAAAATCCCCATTCTGCTGCTTGCCTTCAAGATCGATCACGTTCGTATGAGAATGAGTATACACTTGACCCTCAAACAATCACTTGCAGTTAAAACCTCAAAAGAACCTTTCAGTCTTCCATTGAAAAAAAAAACCTTTCAGTCTCAGAGTTTTTTAGTAATGTAGTTCGTGTCCCTAATTTGTTTGTAGTCGGAAACTTCTTGTAATTGGCAGGTATGCCTTCCATGTCTCTTGGTAATTTTTGTTCTTCCTCGAAATTTTACGAGTTCCGGGTTAATAATGATGCAAAAGGAAAGCTTGTACTTGTATTGTAACTATAAAAGTACTTGTTGCATAGTGGTCCATCTCTCAATTCAATCCTAAAAGATGTATAGCCAACATATTCAAGCGAATTTAAAGTACCGGAACTATGCTGGTATATATTGTTTCGAACTACTCATATGCAAAGAAAAAGGAATGAGGAAAATAAACGAATGGAATCATTGAATTATCTCTTTCTCTTCCATTTTCGTCCGATTAGCGGTGCATTCTAGCTAGTGCCATTGCAGACACGAGGTGAAACAAGACTCTCCATATAAAAAGCCGCATCAAACCACTTGCAATCCGGAGGGATCTCAATCCGTTTGTATCTGTTCTGTTTCGGGTTGTAGATCACTAACTTCTCCGAATCCAACTTCATTACGACCTCTCCATCCTTCCTGTACACAACACCCTAATGTAGCTAAAATAGAACTCTCCTGACACATTTGGTACAACAAAATGCTTGATCCAAGATTCTTTCACGCCATATTCCTTCATCACCCAAACGTCGAAATGACTCTCCCAACTGTTGTGAGAATTTCTGGTACATTTTGGCTGATGGGTTCCATAAACATAGTTGAGCATTATCCATTCGTAAGAGTACGATGCCATTGAATGAACCAACAATTTCAACATAATACTTACAGGGGGGACTTTTAAGCTTGGTTACGGTGTGATCAGGTGCTTGGTAATCTACGGAATACATGGAGGGAGAAGTGCCAGAGCAGAAGATTATCTTATGGTTGATGTTGTTGTCGTTTGTGGATTCAGATGATGGAGGTGTGACTTGACGAATTCAGGGTCGGTGATCAGAGCGAGCCATGACTTGGAAACCGATTTGAAATGGCACAAAAACTTGACGGGTAGTCTTGAGAGTATGTCGTAGACGATCTCACCAGGAACATCAGGCAAACCCATCACAATATCTTAGTAAAAGAGCATCTGGGACTTTTTTTTTTCGGCGGCTTGCGCGCACGCGAGAGAGAGAGAGAGCAGAGAAGAGGTAGGTTTGTGCCTTGGCGAGTCGGTTTCTCTAGGATATCAACTTGTTTTCGACGTTTGGGTTGAATTTGGGAACTACTAAATCACACGTAGGCCTTGCTCCATTACGGCTCTTTAAAAATATGAAAATTTATAGAAATGGTCCTTCTAGTTTCACCCAAGTCTCATTTTCGTCCTCTAAGTATCAATTGCAACTCTTTTGACATTCAAGTTTGGTTTTCGTACCAAGTTAATCCAATTGATAATGTCTATCAATTTACAAATAAGTACTTATTTGTAATTTTATAACTTAAAATAATGAATTTATGAAAAATAATTTTTTATTATTTATTTATTTTTTGTTCCACTAGGGCCTTATTCTGAGTGCACTTGTGTCTGGAATCTTATTTTCAAAGTGTTGTTCGTATCACTGCTCGGTTCATTACCCTCTTGAAAGCACCCCATGATTCTTGGAATATAAGCCAAGATGGCAGCGCAAATTGTTGTTATGTATTGGTGCGATAACACTGTGTGGTTATGTTCAATACTGGCTCGATCATAGGTGAAAGTCCCCTCAAGGTATATATCCATAATAATGAAGAAAATAACTCATAGAATCATTGAATTATCTCTTTCTCTTCCATTTTCATCTGATTAGCGGTGCCTTCTAGCTAGTGCCACTGCAGACACGAGGTGAAACAATACTCTGTATAAAAAGCCGCATCAAACCACTTGCAATCCTGAGGGATCTCAATCCGCTTGCATGTATCTGTTCTGTTTCGGGTTGTAGATCACTAAATTACTCGACTTCAACACCATTACGACCTCTCCATCCTTTCTGTAACAAAACACCTTTATGTAGCGAAAATAGAACTCTCCTGGCACATTTGGTACAACAAAAAGCTTGATCCAATCAATTGACTCATTTTTTAAGAAAAGAAATTCTCGAAGTGTAATTGGAACTTCAATCCATCTAGATTTGGAGCATCTCCAATCCATGACTAAACTTTTACAAAGAGTAATTGGAATTTTCACAAAGTGTAATTGGAGCATCTCCAACCTGTGGTTACAAGTATTCCGTAGATTACAATCTTGGAACTATAGATGCATCTCCAATCTACGAAATACTGGTAACCATAGATATCTAGCTATACATCTATGATTCTATGGTTACCGGTATTTCGTAGATTCCATAATGTAATTGGAACTCTCACTCATGTAAGTTTACTCATGGATTTGAGATGCTCCAAGTCTAGCTTTAATATCTTTAACTCTTACAAAATACCCAAATTTTGTCCTCTCTTACAAATGCATCCAAAGTGTTCAAGCCAAGGCACATTATTTTCACAATTTGAGAGAAGCAAAAAGAAAACCACACACACCCCAAAGACAAAACCAGTGGATAGTGGGATTAGCCTCCAAATTAGACAGTCCACTAGTTAACAATCAAATACAGAGTTATCAAAAAAATGTAAGAACAAGTTTAAACTTATCGCTAAAATATTCAGTTATAATTAAAACTTAAAAATAAAGGCCAACACATGTTCCATAAAGACCAAGTAGTGTGATGAAAGCATAAGTTCTCCAAAACAGAAGAAAGTTGCTCAAGATTATGACCACCAAGCTCGACGAGAAAATACCAGATACTATAGTTCATTTTGAAGTACATTTACACTGATCAGGAGAACGAGCATGCACCAAGTACAAAAGAGTTTTTACACACAAGTTGAGTAATACATATGCAAAATGAAAGAAAAAGGAAAACAATGGTTTGGTAATTTGAATTACCAACTTTTTCTTCCATTTCCATCTTATTATCAGTACCATGTAGTGTTGTTGCAGCCCAGAGGTGAAACAAGACTCTCCACGTATAAATCGGCATCAAACCCCTTCCAATTCTGAGGCATCCCAATCCTCTTGTAAGTTTTTCGTTTTGGATTGTAGATCGCTAACTTCACCGACGCCCCTAAGTTCAACCTCAATACAAACTCTCCATCCTTTGTGAAACACAGCAGTGCACAGTATTCGAAAAACGACTCTCCTGGCACATTTGGTGGCACATTTGATACAACAAACAACTTGGTCCAAGATTCTTCCACGCCGTATTCCTTCATCACCCAAACATTCAAATGACTCTCGAGACGGCTGTCAACTGCACAAAGGCATCCATCCAAAACACCTACCTTGAAGAAATTACTCTCACCTTCATACATAGGCGTGGGCACCTCCTTGAATTTCTCTTCCATAACATCAAAACAAGCAATACGGAAATAACGTGCTTCGATATCGGTGCTTCCACGCGCAAACCAATGCGGTGCCCCATTCAGAACACTCCCTCGCCCATAAAGACGACAAGAGTAACCAAAGTCTCGAATTCTCTTCCATGAGCTTAGTTTAGAACTGAACACACGAACAGTACAAGGGACATCACTTGTAGGGAGAACAGCCGCAACAACCTTGAAATCATCGTTAATAGAGTCATAACCAAGCGCATACATTATCGAACAAAGGGTAAACTTAGGTCGTGAAATTTTCTGACACATTCTAATTGATGGGTTCCATAAACATAACTCCCCATCAATATCTACGAGTAAGACTCCATTGAAAGAGCCCCAAATTTCAACACAAGCAGACTTCCAGGGCATTTCGAGCTCTGCTACGGTGGGATCGGGTGCTTGGTAGTCCATGGAATAGAAAGATTTAGAACCACTGTACTGAGGAGCGACGATTAGTTTCTGGTTCGTGTTGTTTTTCATGTATCGATGGAGGTGAGATTTGATGAAGTGGGGGTCGGTGATTAGAGCGAGCCATGGCTTGGAAACCGACTTGAAACGGCACAGAGACTTGACGGGTAGTCTAGAGAGTATGTCGTAGACAACCTCATGTGGAAGATTGGGCAAATCCCATCGTTCCATTTTCTTATAGGGGTTTCTGCTGTCTATGGCATTGTGAGAGAAGAGAGAGAGAGAGGAGACAAGGAATTTTCTCTAAACTCTCCTCAAGAAGAATCACTTTTCCAATTGAAATGCTAGACAATTTTTGGACGATTTTGCCCCTGTGATTGGGAAGGCACTGGTTTTCTGGATCAGGGTCATTTCGTCTTTTCGATTTTGGTTCCATATTACTTCGTTAGCTCCGCCTCCCCCTTCTTTTCTTCTGCCTCCCACTCTTCTTTTCTTCCACTTCGCAACGTACGCGGCGTGATGGGGTGAAACCAGTGAAGGGAATAACAGAGTTTACTCATGTGTGGTGACCGGTGAGCTTCGGTTCTCTCTCTCTCTCTCTCTCTCTCTCTCTCTCTCTCTCTCTCTCTCCGTGTCTATCTCTTTCGTTGCCTCGGCCAGAGCCATCTCTCTCTCTCACCAGCCATACCCATCTCTTTCTCTCTCACCAGATCTGAGGACGATGACGGACACGGGCGAGCGACGACTCTATTCCAGCACAGTCCAAATTTCCAGCCAACACACCTATCGCTATGTGGGTGAGTCACTCGCACTATATCAGTTGCACAGGTTCTGCATGTCTTTCACTGATCTCAAATCATCTCCCTCTCTCTCTCTCTCTCTTCCTAATTTTATTTTTGCAGAGTTTATCACAGAGTGAATTCCGTTCCAGATTTGCACTTTTCCTTCTAAGTTTTTAGTAAGTTTTTTAACTTGATTTGCGTTGTACGATTATTTCCTTTCTTACTGTAAATCTACTGAAATTAGGCTACAATGGGAATGGTTTGTTTGTTAAATTTTAAATTTTCTGCGAAACTGTGGTTTTTGATTTGTGCATGTTAAGGTCTCATGTGCCCTCTTCTCATTATCGATTGGTTTATTAGTTAATCTAGCAGATTCAGATAAAATCTACCAGATGTTTTGCACATGCGTGTCTGGTAATGCAAATTCAGTTTAGTAATATTAGAGGGTGTTTCCAGTCTATTCGGTTTTGTAAAATAGAGTGACTTTTGTTATTTGTGTATCTTGGTGGGTTGGTGCAGTTATTTGTGGTGACTTTTGTTCTTCAATTATATTGTGTTCACTTTGCAAAGATGACTTCATCGACAAAATGTTTGTGCTGAACGATTATACAAGGTTTGTCTCATGCAACTCAAAATGATGGTATCTTACATTTACTGTCCTTTTTCTCTGTGACTACATTAGCTGCACATAAAATATGACTGGAAACAACACAATTTACTGATAAACTGGAATTGAGAATGTGCTTTGATGAAGGTCAGCCTACATTCATGAAATAGCTTCCTTCTCGAAAGTAAAGAGTATATGCAACGACTATGGGTACCAGAGAGAAGTAGCAGTCTCTCAAAACATTGCCGGGAAACTCATCGATAGGGTTTTCATGTTTGACAAGGTATTCGGTCTTAATGGGCTTTTAATTCTGTTCGATTTAGTGAGTTCTGTGTGTATAATCGGTAGGGTTTAGCTTGTGTACGTTTGACTTAGAAAACAAGATTCTCTGAGTTTTTATGAGGATTTAATTTTTGTTTGTTTGTCTTACTGGAAGTGTGCATCATAGTCTGTGTGTATTGAGGTTATAGAGGAGTTCCATGATTTTCATAAGACCCCTCGAAAGCCTATTTTCTATTTGTAGTGTGAAGAAATTGCTTTTTCCCAACACCCAACTTGAAAGACAGCATCGCAATTGACAAGAGTATTGGAAACTCATACAATGAAAGAGTAAAAATTGTGTGAGAAAAAACCAATTCTAGGTGAAAATCAATATCCTTGTTGTGATTTTACAGCCCATTTGACGGCAAGCCCTAATGGTTGATCCTTTATAAATTTTGCCGTGATTTGCATGCAGTTTGATTACAATTTGTGAATAAAGCCCTTATATAAATAACAGGGCAAGGAGATTAGGTACTTATAGATCAGTTTTTGGTGGAAACCAACATTTTTGTTTTTTTTTTTGTTTTCGTAGCCCATGAGATGGGAGAGCCTATTAGGTGGAGCCTTCATCGATGTTGTGGGCCTTTGCCCAAAATGAAAAACTGATACAGTGGTGGGGTGGGGGTGGCTTTCTAAGTTTCGAGCCTATTTGGTGGAGCCTTCATCAATGTTGTGGTCCTTTGCTCAAAAAGAAAAACTGATTCGGTGGTGGGGTGGGGTAGCTTTCCAAGTTTCTTCTTCTTGTTCTTCTTTTTTATCTGCATTGGCTCTTTAGAGTTGACAGAAACAAAATGGATTCAAAGGAGGTTTTTTGTGCTTGTCCCTATGAGATATCAAACACTCCATTTTAGTTATCTATGTTTGATACGTGTTGGAGTGTCAATCTAATAGCCTTGCTCCAAAGAAGCATCATTCTATTGAAGTCTCTTCAACTTTTTATCTGTTAGTTTGCTAAATTTGGCATTTTTGTGCGCTGCAAAATTAGCATTTGTCTTTTTTGTTTATTTTTTTCCAACTTGATGAATATCAGGGTTAAATTCCACCAAAGCAACAACTTATGTAAACCTGTTTTAGTTGGTGGAATTGGAACTTAGAGAGCTAAATATAGTTACTCAAGACTAGGGTAGGTCAAATAATCTGAGGTGTTAGGTATTAAAACTTTTAATGACTGGGGGAGATTGTCGGTTTGAAAATCTACATAGAGCCGTGTTGTACCTTGATAGTTATTTACATTTTTTTATACACGTTGCATTACTTTCAAGTTATATACTGACGTTAATTTGCGCTACTGGTAGGTTTTTGGCCCTTCAGCTCAGCAAAGGGATCTTTATGATCAAGCAGTTGTTCCCATTGTTAATGAAGTTTTGGAGGATTTCAATTGTACCATTTTTGCATATGGACAAGTTAATTTTATAGGCTTTTCACTCAGTTGGCTGGGATTTCATCATGGACATTCTCGTAGCCAACAATACTCCTACCCACTTGCTTACAAGTCTAATTATTTGACAGGGATGGGCTAGGAGCGCATCATTGGGCAGGCTTCTTCCATCAGCTTTAAACATTAACCTTTTGGCATGAAGAACTTGCAATCCAAAGAATTTGCTTTGTCTAACTTGAACAAACTCTATTTTGATGATAGGCCTTTTGCAATTGTATAGATAAACTTGTAGCCAAAGTCATGCAGTTGGTCATAAATCACGGCTACTATCTATAGCAAAAGTTTAAATCAGAGCTACTATGTATAGCAAAAAACTTTTGCAGATAACTACTTATGATCAAACAGTTGATCAAACTTATACATACAACTTTTGCTACACTTATCCACATTTATAATTTTAAAAACAATCAAAGTCGATCTCTACAACGGGCATGAGAAACGTGCCTTGTACGTCGCAATGCATCTAGTTTTCTTAGAAGAAAGAGATCCGTTTAATCTTCGTCTTCAATATGCCAATGGGTCAATGACGTTGTATTAAGATTTAAGGCTCTTCCATAGACTGAAACGAAAAAAAGAAACAGGATGGTGTTGTGCGGGTGGTGCACAACACCATCCAACGGCTTGGATCTTATTTCGACAATGAACGGCTCAGATGCTACACTATACTCCGTACTACTCCCTTCGTCCCTAAATAATAGTATGACGTAACACATAAAAGGTGACAAGGATGGCGGAGAATTTGAGAACTACATGTAGAATTGGAGATCTTGGATGATGTAAGTAATCTTCCAGTAGAGAAGTCTATGGTATACACATCAAAAATTTTGGTTATTAAAAGAATGCGGAGTTCATATCAAGAAAATCCACAACTAATAAAAAATGTGGAACTATTTTGGGGTTGTATTCGTATTCTTAAATTCAACCCAACGATATGTAACTAATATCATAAAGTTACTCCCTCCGTCCCAAATTCTTTGTCCGGTTCGCAAAACGGAGTGTTAAAAATAATACAATTTTTGCAAGAAAAAATTCAAAGTTTTTTAACAACTTACTAGATATCAATGAGTATTTTTAATTTGTGAAAAAAGTTTGAATTTTTTTTTGAAAAAAATGCATTATTTTTAACACTCCGTTTTGCGGACCGGACAAAGAATTTGGAACTAAGGGAGTACATAACAAATGAACCCAAAATATACGTATTATATATACACTATAAGCAGTTGTACCAGCCACAAAAAAATATGCTTCTCATTCTTCATCCAAATCCATTCGCACCGTATAGTTCCATGCAAGGGCTGACCCAAATGGAGGCAAGGGGGATTCACTGACCCCACTCAAGTAAAAATTTTCGGAGGGAGTAGTACATATTTTGGAGTATTCTTGTAAATTTGCCCCATGGAATATTTTGTCCCCAATACCTTGAAAAATTTATAAGGAAGCGTATGACTACAAAAACAATCATGCAACAAGAAAACCACAAAACAATCTAGAAAACCACAAACAATAGAAAGCATAATTACTCTAAACTACTTCCTCCGTCCTTAAATAAATGTATGTCCGGACCGCAAACAATAGAATGACGTAACATGTAAAAGGTGACAAGGATGGCGGAGAATTCCGGAGAATTCCGGAACCACGTATAGAATTAGATATCTTGGATGATGTACATAATATTAAAGCGGAGAAGTCTATGGTAAATTTGGTTATTAAAAGAATGCGGAAGTCATATCAAGAAAATGCGCAACTAATAAAAAAATGTGAAACTATTTTGGGGTTGTAGTCCTTTTCAGGTCAGTTTCTCGGATTTTGGTTAAAATTCGGACTTCTTCCACAGCAGTTGGATTGTGTTTCAATGGTCCAGATTTTAATGAAATTTTTTCGGAAAAAAGTTAATTGTGACCAATCATAAATTGGCTGCAACAATTATCGAAACCGTTCATTTTTTAGAGCTAGCGCCCATTGAGAACATTAGCCATGCCAAAAATCACGTTGATCGGATATCGTTTGATATGATATCGAAATGCATTTATCTACAGATAATTGTGTCGAATGGGTTGTAATCCAGTGTTGCATACTTTTTCCCCCAAACTTAATACATTTCGAAACCATATCAAACGATATCCGATCAAAGTGATTTTTGGTGTGGCTAATGTTCTCGACGAGCTCTAAAAAATGAACGGTTCCGATAATTGTTGCGGGCCCGGGAAGGGCCCACAACGGGTCCAAACTGGAGCGACCTGCTTGGGTGGGTAACTGGTTAGGACCCTTGGGCAAAAAAAAAATATATTCTACTTTTTTTTTTTGGCCTTTCTGTATTGAAATTACAAAATCACCCCCATATTTTAAGTAAGCCTTGTTCGGATCTTGGAAAAAGTGAGAAAAGAAAGAAAAGTTAGAAAGATTTCCTTCCAAATGTTTGGATTGGAAAGAAAGAGGAGAGAAAATAATGAGATCAAACTTAAGGACTGACAGTTGAAACCTAAAAAATAAAAAATGGAAAAAGAGACAGAACGAAGTTACATTGCTTATTTTTCATGCAATAGTAAACGAAGGAGAAATTAAAGAAACTAAAATGAAAGTGTGAAGAAAGCATAAATTGTCTAAAAGCAATGAAAGTTGCCCAAGATCCTAATTACCAAGTTTCTTGAGAAGCATAGGATATACTATTTCCTTCATCCCTAAATAATAGAATGATGTAACATATAAAAAAGTGACAAGGATGGCGGAGAATTTGAGAACTACGTGTAGAATTGGAGATCTTGGATGATGTAAGTAATCTTCCAGCGGAGAAGTCTATGGTACACACATCAAAAAATTTGGTTATTAAAAGAATGCGGAGTTCATATCAAGAAAATCCACAACTAATAAAAAATGTGGAACTATTTTGGGGTTGTATTCGTATTCTTAAATTCAACCCAAAAATACGTAACTTATAGTCTGATATCATAAAGTTACATAACAAATGAGCCCAAAATATACCTATTATATATACACTATAAGCAGTCTTACCAGCCCAAAAAAAATGTGCTTCTCATTCTTCATCCAAATCCATTCGTACCTGTAGACACCCCATTCTGGACTGTCCAGATTAGTCCTTTTACTTTCTTTGTTGACCCAATGATGATAAACGGTCGAGAACAGTTCAGAGTCGATGGAAGGATGTGAGCTTTGGGTGTTGGACCCTCCTCTTTCATACCATTTCAAGCCTCTTCAAACCCTTCAAATCTCGAGTCAAATGAGCCTCAGCAAAACCGTACCTTGCTTACGCCACCTCCTCCTTGGCGTGCGCCAGGTATTTGCCACGTGTCGATCATCGACCGTTGACTGAGTTTGACCTGGCGCACGGTAGGTCACAGGTGGCGTACGCATGGTCAAGACCGGTCAAATCACTGCTTTTCTGTCACGTGCTCGAAACTTTGCAACCGTCTCAGTACGGCGCAGAGTCCCCTGATCATTGCATTCTGCAGGGGACGTCCCCCTCTCTCTCCTACACACCCCATCAAGGCAAGTCCCATGCATTTAATGCATGGAGGCTCCCTCCTCTCCTCAACCAGCCAAACAGGCCTTAGCCTAACTGATCTCAGCCTCTCTCCTCTATAAATGCAAGCCCTTGCATTCATTTGCAAAGGTTAAGCTCATTAAGAACCCAAGTCTATCTCTCTCTTCTCTCTTGTTCTCTCTTCTCCATTGAAAGAGTAAGAGTAAGAGGAGTACCTCACACCCCACACCACTGTCCAGTCACTGCACAGCCTCCATCTTCAACCCCCAAAGCTCAATCCATCCTCCCATCTCTTGCAACCAAAGGTATATCACCTTTGTGTTGCTCTCTGTTTTCAACTCCTGAGGGGAACCAGAAGGGTTCTGGCTAGTAACTGATACTAGTACAGACCCCTCTCTGGAAAAATAAATCAATCGTAAGACACAAACCATGGCGCACGCCAGCTTCAGTAGGCCGTACGCCACCTCTGGCTGTATGTGCACTGTTGGCGCGGGGATCATGGAGTGTCTATTTATTGCTTGTTTTCTTTTCTGCCATCACCTTGAGCATGCTAATAACCAGTTTACTGCTTTCTTTACGTTAGAGTTGTTTAACTGTAGTATTCAATATCTATGTCTTTCCTGCTTTCAAGGCCTCTGGGGTACTTCTGGTCTTGTTCCAGAGCCCAGATGATGTAAAGCCAAACACTGGTCAACATACGAACCTGGCGTACGGACCCTATGGGTGGCGTACGGCACGCTTGTTAAAGGCCAGTGCCTGGCCCTTACATCACAGCTCAATCTAGGCCTCTTATTCATCCCCACTCTGTTTATGGGGTCTTCTGTGCTATTTTCATGGCTCTTAGCCATTCCCTACGCCTGTCTGCTTGTAATATGTACCTAAGTTATATTGCTAACTGCGTGGTTTGTCCTGGGTGTGCACTGGTCCATTCCAGAGCCCAGAGGGTTGAGAGTAGGAGCTGTAAGAAATTAATAGGGTAGTGTACGCCAGCCTGAAGGTGGCGTGCGCAGGGTGTGTTGGCGTGCAATGGTTCTGCCATGGCGTGCCAGTACGACTCCTGCTCACGTGCCCGACGAGCAGCATACATCATCCTGTTGAGCTTCTGGCAGCGCTTGTTCTCAATCTATGCTCTTACATCTACTTTAATTCAAGCAAGCAAATCATCATCCATAAACATTTTGTCATATAAATTGCAACGTGTTACAGTTTTAATCCCTATTAACTGTTCCCCCGCCCTAACTGGCCAAAAATGATCAAATGAGAGAAAAATGCAAACGTTTTACAAAAATGCCTGAGTAGAGACCGATCTCCGGATTGGGCGAGAGGGGTGCCATAAAACCCTTCCCCTCTCGTAACCTGGCTCCCGAACCTCAGATATCGAAGGTGACGACGGACCAGTCTACGCCTTTTCAAATCAAATCAAACATTTTTCAAATCAAAAACAAAACGTAGCAAACGTTCTCGAGTTCGGTTCCTTGGGTGTTCTTCCGTTAAAACCCGAGTGGCGACTCTGAATCGAAGCGTTTCGCCGCGCTATTTTCCAAATGGGCCGCCTCCCGAACAATATCCGTTCCAAACCAAAATCGGGCGATTTTCGGGGCGTGTGCCCACAGTGGCGACTCTGCTGGGGATCATTGCATTGACTAATATTTGGACATTAATACATAAATGAACAAATCTTCAAAAGCCTGGCAAAACAGTACGCTCCGCGCTGCTGAAGAACGGAATGGTAACGTAACAGGATCTCAGCATCCGACCAATCCGAACTGGGGCTTTTACTATTGTTCACTTGTGTAGTTTTGTCCAAATATTGTTTAATAAAAGTGAGCCAAGCTTCAAAAGGCATTTCCAAAATTTTGCATTTCTCTCTCATTTAGTCAAACTTTGGCGTTCTTCATGTGCATCGATGTTGGATAAACCCCGTTGAGGTGTTTTGGGTAACCGGCACAGTTTACTGGAGCCCGGGGTCCTCGAATGCCCAACAACCTTGGACGATGATGAGTCGTAATACCGTTCGACTATTGCTTTGCTGCACGCATTGCAGTGGGAGGTATACCGCGGCTCTAGTCAGAGGAACCCCTTTAGCCAAAACCGGCCTCGTCATGCGTACAAAGCACTAGAACCTTTCAACCTAAGACAGGAACCTGCAGGGTAGGATTACTTGCATCTAACCCCCCCATAAACTGTCTATGTGTTACTGCTTTCCTTATCGCATGCCTGTACATACATACATCCCGCTTTGCGTAGGAGCATGCTAGGGCGGCTTTTAGGTCTGTCTCGAGTTCGTCTCGTGACTGTTAGGACCCTGCCATGGACCGATGAAGAGTCGTGCATCTCGATATTGCGCGTTATCAATTTCCAAAATCCTTGAGTCAGCGAGACTTTGGGAAATCAGGACTGTTTAAGTCTATTGTCTAAGCCTAGTCGAAGTTTCAAACAGAAAATCAGGAACAAATGGAAAGCATGTCGTGATACCCACACCATCCAGGTTAAAGTGCTAATCACTTACACCAATCAAGGCTCCAGCACAGTGCTGCTTACGCCACCTCGGTTATGGTATCACGCCATCTGCATCGAGTTGTTCCGACCTCCAAAATTGAAACTTCGATAAAGGAATGGTCAAAAGACTTAGATTATCTTGACATCCCTTAGTGTCCATCGATTCAAACAAGGATACACCATCGAAAAGAAATCTGAGGATTCTGGCAGCGTCCGAACGTCATGAGACAAACTCGTTTCTAGAGTTTAGGAGGACACTGACGACGATGACATGCGCATTGCATTCTTTCAAATTCTTTCAAAAGCTTGCTGCGGGAACGCCACTGAGTTCTCATTTACTTTGCTGTCCAAAGCTCTAGGCCATCACCTTCATCGATCATCAATCCAAAATGGCATCACAAACAAATATGGCTGAACTGAAGAGGGTTGTAGAGGAACTAAGTCACAAAATGGACAAACAAATGATCATGGTCCAGGGGCTAGTTGACCTCTTTACCACCATAGCACCGCAGTCGGATATGGGGCCAATCGAGGAATCCTCTCAAGCCTGCCACGCTCCTGCCGTCGGAAAGTGCTCGAAGGACATGTTCAAAGACCTGGCTGAGTTTCATGAAGGCAGGACTTATCCGAAGGAGAATGTTGGATCCTTTTTCAAAGCCCATGCTGAAAGGAAGGATATGTGCAATAAAGAAATCAATCCCAAAGGCAAAAGAGTGCATCATGTCCCTCAATCCGATCGTCGGAACCCACCGAGGACCTTCTCTCGCTTCTCCACACCGTTGTCCTCAATTTATGAGAAGCTCCTCGAAGCTGGCTTCCTCAAGCCACTCCTTCCAACTACTTCACCTCGAACATTCCCGGCATCCTACAATTCAAATGCCTATTGTGCCTTCCATCAAATGCCTGGCCATCTCACTGATGCTTGCTTCCGCCTTCGACATGCCATTCAAGATCTCATCGACAATGGCATCATCCCAGCTCCGCTCCCATCAAGGCCCAGTGTCATCTCTGAGCCCCTGCCTCAACATGTTTCTAACTCACATGTTAGTCAAATATCTACCACCTCCACTCAAATCAACCCTACCTCCACCATATTCAATCAATCCAAACCAGTCGTGTCTCCCCCATCCGAGCCCGAGGTTAACCTGATGGTCATAGATGCAATCAAGATCTTTACTGCCGACACCTGGGTTGGCAGTGATCAAGAGCCTGCAAAGGAGGAATTCAAGAGGAAGCTTGATCAATCAAAGGAGAAGGCGGACAAGCTGTGGTCCTGTAGTCATGAGGACTTTGGGGCTGTTGTTCAAGGAGTTCCTTCAAGTGAGTCGGATTGAAGGAGCTGAAGCGCTGTTGCTTGGGCCTGTCATCCTCTAACTCCCACCTCTCTGCAAGGAAGTCAAGGGTAACTATAAAAGTTGCATTTTCAAATCGCGTCTATTTTGCATTGACACTTTCGAGTCTGAGTCTGACACAGTGTCTGTCAAGTCGTCTAAGTCTAGCTCTGAGTTGGAGTTTGTGCCTCTTGGCCCTCCATGTCGTAGCTTCTATTCAAGTCTTTTGTTGTACTTGGCAACCCCGAGGGTTTTATGATATGCATTATCCTGCTTCTAAGTACTTTGCTGGCTTTTAAATAAACTGTGTCGACCCTGACGACGAAGGGATAGATTTCGATGGGAATCTCCCCAAGGAAATGTGTTCCCTTGCCGAAAGGGAAGACGAAAGGCATGCTCAGCCTCTAAAAGAAGAAGTAATTTCTAATAAACTTGAAAGATGAGGTAAACCCCTCCAGAAGTTTCAAAATTGTTACGGCGCTGTCCCCAGAAGAGCATTGTGCCCGTTCAATGAATTCAACAACATCTTGGCATAGTCTCACAAAGACACACCTGGTGTCGATCATGAGATAAAGAAGCATTGAGTCCTTTACTACCGGATGCCAAGCCAGAAAGCAAAAGCTCGGAAGCCTCCATGCCTTATACCATGTTCAAAACAGTAACAACAGTGTTCCCTCGAGTGCACATTAAAAGGTGCAAAAGTGACTTGGAATGAGACATTTCCAACCAAAGCAGTAATGCCCTTTTCACTATCAAGGCCATTCTATCTGGGGCCACAATCAAAGCTCATCAATCTCAACGGCAACGGATTCAATACTGTGGTCAACATGGATCAATTCAAGTGCTACTTTTCCCTGAGAGAAGCTCGTTGGGTCGAAAACCACAAGGGTGGGCGATTCCAAGCAAAAGTTAGAGCAGCCTGCTAGACCGAAAACCTAAGGAGGCGGTCTAGGCAAAAAGTCGAAAGCTCGCTAGACCGAAGACCTAAGTGGGCGGTACTAGGTAAAAGTTAGAGCGTAAAAAGGAGAGGCAAAATACACGAGTGAACCTTGGCCTGAACTACGTTTTGACCTGATTCCCCAAAAGGGGATACGTAGGCAGTCTCTCTCTCCGAGACTCGGTCATAATCTATCAACTGGATCTCAAGTTTTGGCTTTGGTGCACCGCGTTGGCCGCCTGAACTATGTTTTGGCAAATCCTTCCCTGAGGTTCGGTCGCAATCTATCAATTGGATCCAAGGCTTTGGTACATTGCCGTAGTCAAGAAGAAAACAAGTTTCATTTGTGCAGAAGGGGGAAAACCTTTCATCTTTCAATTTTATTTCAAACTACTTCTTCAATTTCAAAGCTGAGCAAAAGCCTTCAAAAAAAAAAAAAATATCTGAAGCATCAAAAACAGAACGAAATGCTCGTGAGGCCCAATCGGCTCACAGTTTATTCTAAGTCAGCAGAGCCTAGTGTAAGCAACCGCAGAGGATTTGTAGTCATGCGCGCTAATCCAAAGTTTACGCGCTTTTGTTCAAAGTTATGCACATTGGTCTCAAACCCGTGCGCTTCTTCAATCCAGCAGCAGTCAAAAGCAGTCAGCTACTACTGCCGACTCGTCTTTTTCCATCTCAAGTTCAAAGCACCTCGAATACCATTCAATGGGCTTTTGCCAAGTTTTTCTATACCATGCAAGTCATACGGACCTAATGTGACTGCACGGGGGTGTCGGTTTCAGTCCGGGCCTATATGAGTCATCTCTTTGCGTCTTTTTGTCCATCTTTGCGACAATTTTCGAGTGCTTTAATCTGTTTCCCATTCTGGGGCTTTCTTCTCAATTTTATTTGTTTGTACAGGTCATTGTACATCTATTTGACCTTACGTAAGCGTCAGTTTCACCTGTCCACTGGACATTTGAATTTTTGGCTCATCAAAGCCCAAGATTTCATTTTTCCGCGAATCCAAGAGTCCGCCTCTTATCCTGGGGCCTCTTCTCCCTTTGTCATTCGAGCTAGGCAAGTCTGCACATATATGTGTGTCTGTGCGTCGACTCAGCTCACTTGTCAATGCAAATTAGATATTAGTGGTGGGTTTATGCGCTCTTTCTCAAAAGAGAGTCAATAAACTGAAAAATGTAACTTTTACATTGCTACCCTAGCTTCTATCTTCTATCCAAGCAGTGGAATCGTGTGAACAACAAGAGTATGTCAGCCCATGGCAAAGCAAAACATATCTATGGGGCACATCTGCCTAAGCATCAAGGAAGGGGCACACTGGCCCAATACCGTTACTATGTCAACTAAGGCACACCAGCCCACCAGCCCGCTCAATGCCCCTCTATTTTGGCACGCAAACCCGAAACTCAAAAGCAAAAGGCAGTAAAGTAAGGAGACTCAGTGGTAGTCCTCAAGCGTTGTCGTCCTCCTAGGAGCCGCCCTTAGCTTGCATCTGCATTTTCAATTTGTGCATACAATTGAGTACGTATCATTGCATATTGTATATCAACTGTTTAAAACAGGAAAAGTCTATCAAGTGCCAAAGCATGCTTATCCAACAGCGAAGGCAGCAAGTAATCAGACTTTTAGGGTTCATACCTGGGATCAAGTCACTGCTGGAACTAGAGCCGAAACCACTACCCAGAATCAATCCAATTCAACGACGGTCAGCCATATCGTCCTTCTAATCAATTCAATCAACGACGGTCAGCCATATCGTCCTTCAAGTCAATTCCATCAACGACGGTCAGCCATATCGTCCTTTTCAGTTCAGCGATGGTCAGCCATATCATCAACGACGGTCAGCCATATCGTCCTTCTCAGTTCAGCGATGGTCAGCCATATCATCAACGACGGTCAGCCATATCGTCCTTCTCAGTTCAGCGATGGTCAGCCATATCATCAACGACGGTCAGCCATATCGTCCTTCTCAGTTCAGCAATGGTCAGCCATATCATCAACGACGGTCAGCCATATCGTCCTCGAAGTCAATTCAATGCAACGACGATCAGAATGTCGTCCACTTCAATCCATCAACGGCGATCAGCCATATCGCCCGCTTCCAACCCTTCACGGCATTCAGAATATCGCCCGCCGTTCAACTCAGCGGCCGCCCATCCAATCAATCACCATAACGGCGGTCTGCCCGTCTAATCAGTCTATAACAACCGTCCGCCTATCCTGATCCATATCTATGTATAGCAAGTGCAACTTCCAACAGTCTTATTGCTCTGTCTCGGATGGTCTTTGATAAGGAGATTGGCTCTGATTCCCAACAGATGGAATTTAACCTACCTGACATGACCTACCCGTGGCTGTTGAAGTTTCTGTAGGCCGAAGAAGGTTCGATCCCCCAGGGTAATGATTTGTCCACAACTGATTAATCCCCAGGAAAGTCCGCCTCGGCATTCAATGATGGTCTGCCCATCCCCGTTTCCCAACAAAGTTCAAACCCTCTTTCAATCAAATCAACGAGTCGTCCTCAGCGATGACCCACCGTCTCAAATCAACGATGGTTTAACGAGTCGTCCTCAGCGATGACCCACCGTCACAAGTCAACGATGGTTTAACGAGTCATCCCTTAAAAATGACCCACCGTCACAAGTCAACGATGGTTTAACGAGTCATCCCTTAAAAATGACCCACCGTCTCAAATCAACGATGGTTTAACGAGTCATCCCTTAAAAATGACCCACCGTCACAAGTCAACGATGGTTTAACGAGTCATCCCTTAAAAATGACCCACCGTCACAAGTCAACGATGGTTTAACGAGTCATCCCTTAAAAATGACCCACCGTCACAAGTCAACGATGGTTTAACGAGTCATCCCTTAAAAATGACCCACCGTCACAAGTCAACGATGGTTTAACGAGTCATCCCTTAAAAATGACCCACCGTCACAAGTCAACGATGGTTTAACGAGTCATCCCTTAAAAATGACCCACCGTCACAAGTCAACGATGGTTTAACGAGTCATCCCTCAACGATGACCCACCGTCTCAAATCAACGATGGTTTAACGAGTCGTCCCTCAACGATGACCCACCGTCTCAAATCAACGATGGTTCGACAATCAGAATATTCTTCGATAGGTCTGTCCATCTGCAACTAATTCTTCCCCAGAAGAGTCTGCATCGGCCTGCCCCGAACAGATACTTTTACTTCAGTCTTGCTTCAAAGCGCATCTTCCAGCAGCCTTATTGTTTTGTCTCGGATGGTCTTTGATAAGGAGATTGGCTCTGATTCCCAACGGATGGAATTTAACCTACCTGACACGACTTACCCGTGGATGTTGGAGTTCTTTGTATCAAGGACAGTTTGGTCCCCAGCAACGACGGTCCACCCGTCCAAATTCAATTCAACGACGGTCCACCCGTCCAATTTCAAATCAACGACGGTCCACCCGTCCAATTTCAATTCAACGACGGTCCACCCGTCCAATTTCAATTCAACGACGGTCCACCCGTCCAATTTCAAATCAACGACGGTCCACCCGTCCAATTTCAATTCAACGACGGTCCATCCGTCCCAATTTCAATTCAACGACGGTCCACCCGTCCAATTTCAAATCAACGACGGTCCACCCGTCCAATTTCAATTCAACGACGGTCCACCCGTCCAATTTCAAATCAACGACGGTCCACCCGTCCAATTTCAATTCAACGACGGTCCACCCGTCCAATTTCAATTCAACGACGGTCCACCCGTCCAATTTCAAATCAACGACGGTCCACCCGTCCAATTTCAATTCAACGACGGTCCATCCGTCCCAATTTCAATTCAACGACGGTCCACCCGTCCAATCTCAATTCAACGACGGTCCACCCGTCCAATTTCAATTCAACGACGGTCCACCCGTCCAATTTCAAATCAACGACGGTCCACCCATCCAATTTCAATTCAACGACGGTCCACCCGTCCAATTTCAAATCAACGACGGTCCACCCGTCCAATTTCAATTCAACGACGGTCCATCCGTCCCAATTTCAAATCAACGACGGCCCACCCGTCCAATTTCTGCCCTCCGCGAGCAGCAGTCTTTCTCAAGTAATCTGTCTGGCTGAACTCACCAATCAGGTTCTTTAAGGTTCATGCCTTCTTTATCTTGCTCAGGATAGTCAAGAGTAGGGTGTCTAGACAACCTTTGACGTTACTTGTCTCCACTCAAACATATGGTGCTCCAAGTGCCGTCAAAGGGGGGCTTCTGTAGACACCCCATTCTGGACTGTCCAGATTAGTCCTTTTACTTTCTTTGTTGACCCAATGATGATAAACGGTCGAGAACAGTTCAGAGTCGATGGAAGGATGTGAGCTTTGGGTGTTGGACCCTCCTCTTTCATACCATTTCAAGCCTCTTCAAACCCTTCAAATCTCGAGTCAAATGAGCCTCAGCAAAACCGTACCTTGCTTACGCCACCTCCTCATTGGCGTGCGCCAGGTATTTGCCACGTGTCGATCATCGACCGTTAACTGAGTTTGACCTGGCGCACGGTAGGTCACAGGTGGCGTACGCATGGTCAAGACCGGTCAAATCACTGCTTTTCTGTCACGTGCTCGAAACTTTGCAACCGTCTCAGTACGGCGCAGAGTCCCCTGATCATTGCATTCTGCAGGGGACGTCCCCCTCTCTCTCCTACACACCCCATCAAGGCAAGTCCCATGCATTTAATGCATGGAGGCTCCCTCCTCTCCTCAACCAGCCAAACAGGCCTTAGCCTAACTGATCTCAGCCTCTCTCCTCTATAAATGCAAGCCCTTGCATTCATTTGCAAAGGTTAAGCTCATTAAGAACCCAAGTCTATCTCTCTCTTCTCTCTTGTTCTCTCTTCTCCATTGAAAGAGTAAGAGTAAGAGGAGTACCTCACACCCCACACCACTGTCCAGTCACTGCACAGCCTCCATCTTCAACCCCCAAAGCTCAATCCATCCTCCCATCTCTTGCAACCAAAGGTATATCACCTTTGTGTTGCTCTCTGTTTTCAACTCCTGAGGGGAACCAGAAGGGTTCTGGCTAGTAACTGATACTAGTACAGACCCCTCTCTGGAAAAATAAATCAATCGTAAGACACAAACCATGGCGCACGCCAGCTTCAGTAGGCCGTACGCCACCTCTGGCTGTATGTGCACTGTTGGCGCGGGGATCATGGAGTGTCTATTTATTGCTTGTTTTCTTTTCTGCCATCACCTTGAGCATGCTAATAACCAGTTTACTGCTTTCTTTACGTTAGAGTTGTTTAACTGTAGTATTCAATATCTATGTCTTTCCTGCTTTCAAGGCCTCTGGGGTACTTCTGGTCTTGTTCCAGAGCCCAGATGATGTAAAGCCAAACACTGGTCAACATACGAACCTGGCGTACGGACCCTATGGGTGGCGTACGGCACGCTTGTTAAAGGCCAGTGCCTGGCCCTTACATCACAGCTCAATCTAGGCCTCTTATTCATCCCCACTCTGTTTATGGGGTCTTCTGTGCTATTTTCATGGCTCTTAGCCATTCCCTACGCCTGTCTGCTTGTAATATGTACCTAAGTTATATTGCTAACTGCGTGGTTTGTCCTGGGTGTGCACTGGTCCATTCCAGAGCCCAGAGGGTTGAGAGTAGGAGCTGTAAGAAATTAATAGGGTAGTGTACGCCAGCCTGAAGGTGGCGTGCGCAGGGTGTGTTGGCGTGCAATGGTTCTGCCATGGCGTGCCAGTACGACTCCTGCTCACGTGCCCGACGAGCAGCATACATCATCCTGTTGAGCTTCTGGCAGCGCTTGTTCTCAATCTATGCTCTTACATCTACTTTAATTCAAGCAAGCAAATCATCATCCATAAACATTTTGTCATATAAATTGCAACGTGTTACAGTTTTAATCCCTATTAACTGTTCCCCCGCCCTAACTGGCCAAAAATGATCAAATGAGAGAAAAATGCAAACGTTTTACAAAAATGCCTGAGTAGAGACCGATCTCCGGATTGGGCGAGAGGGGTGCCATAAAACCCTTCCCCTCTCGTAACCTGGCTCCCGAACCTCAGATATCGAAGGTGACGACGGACCAGTCTACGCCTTTTCAAATCAAATCAAACATTTTTCAAATCAAAAACAAAACGTAGCAAACGTTCTCGAGTTCGGTTCCTTGGGTGTTCTTCCGTTAAAACCCGAGTGGCGACTCTGAATCGAAGCGTTTCGCCGCGCTATTTTCCAAATGGGCCGCCTCCCGAACAATATCCGTTCCAAACCAAAATCGGGGCGATTTTCGGGGCGTGTGCCCACAGTACCGTATACTTCCATGCAGGGGTTGACCCAAATGGAGGCAAGGGGGGTTCATTGACCCCACTCAAGTCAAAATTCTCAGAGGGAGTAGTACATATTTTGGAGTATTCTTGTAAATTTGCCCCATGGAATATATTGTCCCCAATATACCTTGAAAATTTTATAGTGAAGTGTATGACTACAAAAACAATCATGCAACAAGAAAACCACAAACGATAGAGAAACACTCTCTAGACTCTTTTTATTTAATAATTATCATGAACTCCCCCAGCCCGAAGGCTTACAACTTACTGTATTAAATAGGTAGAAAACTCTAATACTAATTGAGCCCTAATTCTTGTAGAAAACGTAAAATACAAAACTAAGTAAACTATAATTAGAAAACTGAATACTCTAGAACACTTATTCCTAAATTATACTCTTTAACAAAATTACTAAAGCATAAAATAAGAAAACTAAATAATGCTATTTATTAAATTATTTTCAATTCTCATTCTGCATTACATAACTTGCCTTCAACCAATTTATTCCATATGTACTGTCTCTGACCCTCACTCCTATCGGTTGCTCTCTCTCTCTCTCTCTCTCTCTCTCTCTCTCTCTCTCTCTCTCTCTCTCAAAAATAAGTAAAAAAAATTAAACAATGAAGAACAAAACCCAGTAAAGGAAGGTTCTCATTGTTTGGTGCAGGATTGGGGGTAGGGATAGAGAACGATTACATGTTAGAACTGTTGCGAAATATACGATCCCACCCGCGCAACGTACGGAAGCGTAATGAAAAAAAAAATAATCACACAAAAGAACACAAGAATATATGTGGTTTGGCCTCAATGCCTATTCCACGGGAGAAAGAGAGAAATCCACTATAACAATGAAGAGTACAATGGTGAGATTCAAATACTGTCACTTGGTATTTTTTCCACACTCCTTTCCTCACTGTTACAACCCCTTTCAACCCTCTCGGCTCTCACACTTGCACACACAAAGTATTCACTTTTCTTTGTGCTCACACACTTATCTCAGCACACATGCACTGCCTCATTTAAATAGAAAACAAGAGAAGGATCTATGCTTGACCGATTTCTAGACCTAAAATAATGGGTTGCCCCAAGCGTAGGGCTGAGACCGATGCAGCACAATATCCGGTAAGACCGGAGTCGAATCCACAGAGACGGTAATGTGTGCTAACTAAAAACTCGGGTTGTTATTAAAATTAGCTCTTAGGTAGCCACCCCTTGTCTTTTAGTTGATTAATTAACTAATACTAACAAATAACTTGCTCAAATAATTAAAAAGAGAGGCATGGTCGTAGGGAATCCGGCGCTCGCAACCCAATCAAAATCCGCTCGCTTTTCAAGGTTCTAAAAACAGTTAAATTTAGGGAGAATTGGAAACTCCGAAAGATGCGAATCCTAAGGTTGCCGGTCCCGTACACAGTGGCGAACAGGTTTTGGTCCCCCGTTCCCGCTCACATGAGCCCGGCAATGCCTCGGATTTGTCCAACGGACGTAGTTTTCACCAACTAAATTATTTAATTAAATTAATGTGTGAAAAATTGCGAGACGAATCCTAATTGGGTCGCGGCACGCCTTTACCCAGCGACCAAACCTCAGAAAAACTACTCACTCATTATTGAGTACTGCTATATGTACCGATTGGGGGGGAGGGAAAACGTACCGACCGGCCGCCGGCGAGCCGTCTCCGGCCACCGGACGGCCGATCCGAGCCGTCCAAAAATTCTAAAAAAAAAAAACCGAGGGGGCCCACGCGGGAATCAACGGCATCCGAGGTGTGTAGGGTGCTTGATCCGAGCACCCATTTTTCGTGTATATACATGTCACACATGTATATACACGAAAAATGGGTGCTCGGATCAAGCACCCTACACACCTCGGATGCCGTTGATTCCCGCGTGGGCCCCTCGGTTTTTTTTTTTAGAATTTTTGGACGGCTCGGATCGGCCGTCCGGTGGCCGGAGATGGCTCGCCGGAGGCCGGTCGGTACGTTTTCCCTCCCCCCCAATCGGTACCTATATAATTATCGCTCATTATTAAAGATGAAAGGAATAAACCCTAGAATTAATCATGCTTTTTTCTTGAGATGGAAAAAAATAAATAAAAGATTAAGACTAAGCAATCACAAACGAATAACTTTAATTAAGAACAAAAGTTGAAAAGAATTACCGAAGAATGCGTTCTTGAATAAAACTTGAAAACTTCAAAGGAAAAAGAGCTCTGGAAAGAAAGAACGTGAAAAGAAAGCTGCTACGTAATGTTCGAACCCTACTAAACTAAAACTTAACAGTATTTATACTAACCCTTCCTAAAAACAAAGTAATTCTAAAATAAAAACGGATAAACGAAATTTCGAAGTTAACAAACGCGTATTGATACTACCAAACTCTGTATCAATACGCATATGCTAACAGAAGCATCGATACTACCAACTACAGTATCGATTTGGAATCCTCTGGACAGATTTTAACTCATCCGTATCAATACTAACATTCCTAGTATCAATACGCGTTCTTTTCGTACGATTTCAAGCCTTTTCATGCTTTGTCTCGATTGAATCCTCTTGCCATGCACGCACATCCAATGATTCCCACATCTCGCCAACCAAACTTGGCAACAAAACCGCCTTATTTCCTGAAATTAATCAAGAACACAAAATCCAAGAAAACAACGGCATCAAGTGGAAAAATGAGATAAACCGCACATCTAATGCGCTAATTCGCCCTACTTAGGCGCTTAAATCTGTGATATCACGCGCCTATCACACCCCCCAACTTGAGCGTTGCTAGTCCCGAGTAACGAACGAAAAGGAAAAAAAAAAGACAAAACAAAGACTAACAAGACACAAACGGGGATACGAAGGTTATGCCTGCTGTACAATAAATAGGCGGGCCAAAAGATTTTCGCCTCCTCTCTCACCTGCAACTCAAAAACATGCATGCCTTGGCAAAAAGATGAACAAAATTAGTGCCGAAACACATGCAGAGATAAATGCCCCACGAAGGCAACAATTCTACACTCGCTCACCGGAACACTCAAACATCCCATGCAAAAAGCGCTTGGCGAACTACGTGGGACCGAAACAAAGGTCACCACATGCCAATCAAAAATAACGCTCACAAGAATAAACAACACGACAAAACAATCACGATTTCACAATATGAGTAGCATTAAATAAATCACATGCATCCACGAGAGTTAACAAAACGTGCATAGGATCTACTAAGGACTTGATAAAGCTTATAACGACCGTGGTTCTGAACAAAAGGGAGAGACATGCAAAATTAGGCAGCGGCCTATAGTAGCGCAAGGTAAACTACCCAGATTGGCCGCCACCTTTCCCTATAGCTACCAGCATGCACCCATTGGTGCCAACCAAAACAAGTCCAACAAGAAAATTTAACATCCACAACTAAATTAGTATGGACCCAAATACTAGAAAACTAAGAAAAGTCCACCGACACGTAAAAAACATGAAATAACACAACCTCTAGCCCTATGCATCACGGAAGTCCAAGATCACTCCGGCAAAAACGTCGCTAACCTCTAAGTTTGGAAACCGAGCGCAGCTGATACGGAGTTGAGGACCGCCCTGTAACATGATCATACAATCACTTAATCTAATGTGCCAGCAGGTGCTGATTCCACCCAACTTTCTTCAACTCCCTTTTATTCTGCATTTTTTTGTTTCTTTTTTTTCCTCTCCTTTTTTTTTTTTTTTTGACTTAGCTTTATGACTTGAAAGTTGAGTTTGGTTCCAAAACACGGCACCCATCAAGACTTTTTCAATTTCACTTCCAACGACATCGATGCTCCAAATCCAATGTAACAAGACACCCATGATGCACAAAGCTAGACCCCCCAACTTAAATCCAACCCACACACCGGCTTCCTAGGTTAGACTCAGGAACTGACTTGGACTGGTTTAAAAATTGGTCAAACGGGACACATATGTGGTCTAATCATAAAAGAACGCCTTGTTTCATCCCCTATGCACGATATCAACTCTCATAAATGCATGCAAACTATTCAGCTTTTCAATTATGAAACAAACGCCTACTATTTTACGCAAATGCGAGAAAGGTAAAACAAAGAACATGGGAATGTTGTTTAGGATGCAAAATTAACCACGTGGGGACACCTACTCAACGTTAACAACAGCACTAACATGTTCACGAAACGCCAAATATATGCATGAGTCCAAGTTAAATAGGCACAAAAATTTGGCTAATTCTAACATGCTCGCCTAATTTTGAGAATCAAGCATAACAAACGTATCCCCAACAATAAAATGAAATTTACCCTAGCAACGCCACGAGATCGTGTACAAAGTACACCCCTCCCCCCAACTAAAAGCATGCTATGTCCCCAAAGCATAGAGACACAGCAGAAGAAAAACATAAGAGAGACGAAATGGACCTTCGGGTGGCAGCCAACCACCATGACCTCGGCCGATGTTCGAGGAATTTCTTATCACCCGGCCTCTGGGCCAATCACTGTAACCTGCAAAAGACATTAGTACCGCCCGGTTGTGGTATCCGGGCTCCCAAAACAAAAACAAAAATAAATAACACCACTAAATCGTCACGCGATCAACGTGTCATACTTTTCTCCCCATCCCTCGCTGGTAGGCAAGAAACAGGTGGCTATACAAGACCATGATGCAATTTTTTTTACTTTTCAATTTTCCGACTTTGTAGACCTAAAATAATGGGTTGCCCCAAGCGTAGGGCTGAGACCGATGCAGCACAATATCCGGTAAGACCGAAGTCGAATCCACTAAGGACGGTGAAGTGTGTGCTAACTAAAAACTCGGGTTTTAGTATTAAAATTAGCTCTTAGGTAGCCACCCCTTGTCTTTTAGTTGATTAATTAACTAATACTAACAAATAACTTGCTCAAATAATTAAAAAGAGAGGCATGGTCGTAGGGAATCCGGCGCTCGCAACCCAATCAAAATCCGCTCGCTTTTCAAGGTTCTAAAAACAGTTAAATTTAGGGAGAATTGGAAACTCCGAAAGATGCGAATCCTAAGGTTGCCGGTCCCGTACACAGTGGCGAACAGGTTTTGGTCCCCCGTTCCCGCTCACATGAGCCCGGCAATGCCTCGGATTTGTCCAACGGACGTAGTTTTCACCAACTAAATTATTTAATTAAATTAATGTGTGAAAAATTGCGAGACGAATCCTAATTGGGTCGCGGCACGCCTTTACCCAGCGACCAAACCTCAGAAAAACTACTCACTCATTATTAAAGATGAAAGGAATAAAACCCTAGAATTAATCATGCTTTTTTCTTGAGATGGAAAAAATAAATAAAAGATTAAGACTAAGCAATCACAAACGAATAACTTTAATTAAGAACAAAAGTTGAAAAGAATTACCGAAGAATGCGTTCTTGAATAAAACTTGAAAACTTCAAAGGAAAAGAGCTCTGGAAAGAAAGAACGTGAAAAGAAAGCTGCTACGTAATGTTCGAACCCTACTAAACTAAAACTTAACAGTATTTATACTAACCCTTCCTAAAAACAAAGTAATTCTAAAATAAAAACGGATAAACGAAATTTCGAAGTTAACAAACGCGTATTGATACTACCAAACTCTGTATCAATACGCATATGCTAACAGAAGCATCGATACTACCAACTACAGTATCGATTTGGAATCCTCTGGACAGATTTTAACTCATCCGTATCAATACTAACATTCCTAGTATCAATACGCGTTCTTTTCGTACGATTTCAAGCCTTTTCATGCTTTGTCTCGATTGAATCCTCTTGCCATGCACGCACATCCAATGATTCCCACATCTCGCCAACCAAACTTGGCAACAAAACCGCCTTATTTCCTGAAATTAATCAAGAACACAAAATCCAAGAAAACAACGGCATCAAGTGGAAAAATGAGATAAACCGCACATCTAATGCGCTAATTCGCCCTACTTAGGCGCTCAAATCTGTGATATCACGCGCCTATCAATCTACACACTTGACTCTTGAAATTTCAAGCATCACAAATCCCCTTTGAGATCCGAAACATGCACTGCCCGCAATACCCACTTTCAATGAGTATAGAGACTTAAGCCAATAAATGCATAGCCAGCCAACCAACCATCCATTTTTATTTCTTTTCCTTATCAAAACCCATTACCACATGGGCAAAACCCAACAAGGAGCTAGGGGACAAGGTGAGTGAAACCAACCCTAATTCAGTCCTGTCTCTATTCCTATTTAGAACCTTAAGGTGAGTGAATACAAAGTACTGGAACTATATATGCACATACAACCCGACCTACCATGAGATAGTATAACCTCTTTGTGATTGAATGAGACATATTGTTTCTCATCCGTAGGTGAAAGGCGAATAATTTTGGTTCGGGACTGCTTTGTGACAATGATTCAGATAAATCTAAGCTTGTTGGACCACAAGATCGCGAGCACATAAGAATGAGTTTCAACCCCAAGGGTCGGCGCACTGGTAGTCGCCTGACAACCGGATGCCTTTGGTCTGGGGTCGGTTGGGTCAGTGTATACGGGCATTTTTCATTCGGAACACACCCACCCCCGAGCTTGAGAGAATACTAGATACTATTATAGTTTATTTTGAAATATATTTACACGGAAGGAAAACAAGCATGCAACAAGTACAAAAGCTAGAGTATTAATTTATTTACACACAAGTTGCATAATACATATGCAAGAAAAAGAAAAAAAAAAAAAAAAGAGTGAATAACGAAAAACAATGGTTCGATAATTTGAATTACAGTACAACTTTTTCTTCCATTTCCATCTGATTAGCGGTGCCTTCTAGTGCTGTTGCAGCCATGAGGTGAAACAAGACTCTCCACATATACAGTAACTTCAAACACCTTCCAATCTTGAGGCATCCCAATCCTCTTGGTTTTTTGTTTTGGATTGTAGATCACTAGCTTCAAAGACTTCTCCAACTTCTTCTTTTCGGACGGCACTGATTTCTCTAACTGCAACCCCAGTACAACCTCGCCATCCTTTGCGAAACACAGCAGCTGATAGTATTCGGGAAACAACGCTCCTGGCACATTTCGCGGCACATTTGGTACAACAAATAACTTGGCCCAAGATTCTTTCACGCCGTATTCCTTCATCACCCAAATGTCGAAATTAGTCTCGGGACGACCGTAGTCAACCGTATAGAGGCATCCATCCAAAACTCCTAATTTAAAGAAACTACACCCAACTTCATACATAGGCATTGGCACGTCCTTGAATTTCTCTTCCATAACATCAAAACAAACAATATGGAAATAATGCTCACTGATATGGGTGCATGTGGTGCAATACGCAACCCAATGCGGTGACCCATTCAGAACACACCTCGACGTCCTATTATAAATATCACAATGGTAATCAAAGTCTCCAATGCTTTTCCATGAGCTTAGTTTAGAACTAAACACATGAACAGTGCTAGGGCCATTGGGTGGCATGCTATCACGTATAGGGGGAACAACCCCGACAACCTTGAAATCATCGTTAATAGAGTCATAACCAAGCCCATACACTATCGTAAAGCTGGAACGCCCAGGTGGTGAAATTTTCTGATACATTCCAATCGATGGGTTCCATAAACATAACTCTTCATCAATACTTACGAGTAAGACCCCATTGAAAGAGCCCCAAATCTCAACATCACAAGACTTCCAGGGCATTTCGAGCTTGGCTATGGTGGGATCGGGTGCTTGGTAGTCCATGGAATAGAGAGATTTAGAACTCTCATGACCTCAGGTATAGTGAGGTAGGACGATTAGCTTCTGGTTTGTGTTGCTTTGCATGGATTGATGGAGGTGTGATTTGATGAAGTGGGGGTCGTTGATTAGAGCAAGCCATGGCTTGGAAACCGACTTGAAACGGCACAGAGACTTGACGGGTAGCCTTGAGAGTATGTCGTAGACGACCTCATGTGGAAGATCGGGCAAACCCCATTGTTCCATTTGCTTATAGAGGTTTCTAGTCTACTTTCTATGGGGTTGTGAGAGAAGAGAGAGGGAGAGACAAGGAAATTTTTCTTAGAAGAGATCCGTTTAATCTTTGTCTTCCATATGCCGATGGGTCAATGACGTTGTATTAAGGCTCATCCGTTGTAGTAACGAGGCTCTTCCATAGACTGCAATCAAAAAGAAACGGCTCAGATCTCATCTCAGCCATGTACGGCTCAGATGCTTCATGGTGCAAAGATGAGATCCGAGCCGTTGGATTGGCAAACGGACGGCTCAAATGGTGCGCACCTTCCCGCACAGTAGCATCCATGGGAAGGCTTATTCAAATTGCAGAGACAAAAACAATATAGGCCTACTCTGTACTACTACCTTCGTCCTTAAATAAATGTATGTCCGGACTGCAAACAATAGAATGATGAAACATATAAAAAGTGACAAGGATGGCGGAGAATTCGAGAACTACGTGTGGAATTGGAGATCTTGGACGATGTAAGTAATCTTCGAGCGGAGAAGTCTATGGTACACACATCAAAAAATTTGGTTATTAAAAGAATGCGGAGTTCATATCCAGAAATCCACAACTAATAAAAAATGTGGAACTATTTTGGGGTTACCTCCTCTCCATCCGTAATGAAACACAACATGACAAAGTAGGCGAAAAAGAACTCTCCTAGTCACAATTGGTACAACAAACAATTTGGTCCAAGATTCTTTCACACTATATTCCTTCATCACCCAAACATCAGAATGACTCTCGAGACGGGGGTCAACCACCCAAAACCCGCAAAATATAAATTGATCATCCTCAACTTCGCAAATAGGCTTGGACAGCTCTTTGAATTTCTCCTCCGTAACATCAAAAACAGACAATATAAAAATACTTATCACCGGCTCCATGTACTAACCAATGCGGTGCCCCATTGAGAACACACACCGGCCCTTCGATCATTGTTGCGGGTCCGAGAAGGGCCCACAATGGGTTCAAACTGGCCCGAACTGGTTGGGTTTTTTTGTTGGCGTTTATGTATTGAAATTACAAAATCACCCCTATATTTTAATTAAGCTTTGTTCAAAACTTGAGAAAAGTAAAAGAAAAGAAAGAAAAGTTAGAAAGATTTCCTTCCAATGTTTGGATTGGAAAGAAAGAGGAGAGAAAATAAAGAATTCAAGTTTTGTGAATGGTAGAATTTTTCTTCCATTTTCTTCTCATTTTCTTTTCCCTCACGTTCCCGAACTTCCAAACAAAGGCTAAGCTCTTCGCTCATGAAGGGGGTAAACTTGTACCTTCACGTGAATAAGGAGGGGAAAAAAATTAGTGCATGCAGAAAAAAAGGCAGTGCAAAAATCATTTCCCTAAAAATTAAATCAAATCTTCTATTTCCTGCTTTTTTAAATCTCCTCTATCCTAATTGTTTCTCTCCAATTTTCTCTTCACTAAACTCCATAAAAAAAATTCTCAAACAAAATGCAAATTCTAGAACAATAAAACTGGCAAAAAATTTACACCAAAAATTTAATTCTTCACAACTATGATAAATTTATGGTCAAAAGCAAAACACAAATTATGATAAATAAGCAAAAATAATAATAATGATAATAAGAGAGAGAGATGAATTTATCACAAAAGATGACAAATTTAGCATAAATCAATTGAAAAACCTTGTCCAATGCTCCGAGATTTTGATCTCAATCCAACCAAATCTGAGATTAAAATCTAATAATAGCAAATCAGACAAAAAAATTTATCCTAATATTCTCAGGAAAATCCACATCTATGCAAGGATTAGAATTAATTAATTATGAATTAATCAAAAACATATTTTGTAAATATATCAAAAAAAAAGTTGAAGAAAACATAGAAGATGATTTGATTCACATGCCATATATAGCGCCTGTAGTCCAATGGTATTTCTTGGTCCTTCCCTCAAAAGAAGCCAGTGTTCAAGCTCCGTCAGGAACGCTTATGGTTCAGGGCCATGGACAGTGTTTGGATCCCCTATTAACTACCCCTATCCCCCGTTGAAGTATACCGCTTGGAAAAAAAAAAAAAAAAGAATTTGTTCACACGGACAATGAGAGCACTTCAATAATTCTCCAATAATCGTATGGTAAACCATAATGAGAGGGCCAACTAAGGCAAGAAGGCATATTCTTATGTAATTCTGGAACTTGGTTGAGTTCTCCGTTGCATTTTTGTAGCATCATCTCCATTCACCTCCGGCCGAATGTGAAGACCAGAAAAACCCTTTGCACATCAACAAATGAAAGTGAAAGCGGAACAATGTCGATTCAGAGTCTCATGACACGATGATTAGCCTTTCCTTCTAAGAACAGCCGAGAAGAACACAGAGAGAGCACATAGATTAGACCATACAGGAAGACACTCGAGCATCATATTTGTAGCAAATCATTATCGGAACACGTGCCAACTCATCATTTGTCTAAAGAGAAACGGCTATGCGATTCATTATCCACCATCAACAAAACAATAGTCTGGATTCAATAGTAGTTCAAAGACACCCAAAGACCAAAACTATGGCCAGAAAAGTTAGAAAACAAGTCTATCATGTGTCCAAGTTTGCGTATTCTACATGATCTTCCTCTCTTCTAGTTACTGCCCTCAAAATCGCCCACCTCTTTAAGTGATGAAGTGAAACCAAATTGTTATCGTCCATTGTCCATTGCTGAATGGTCACCAATTTTGGTTCACGATTCCTTCGCGCCAGTGAGATTCACCACAGGACTGCAATATCACAGGCGTATAATGAGATCAAAACTTAAGGTTAAAACAACAACTGACAGTTGAAACCTAAAATATGAAAAATGAAAAAAGAGACAGAATGAAGTTACATTGCATATTTTTCAAGCAAAAGTAAATGAACGAGAAATTAAAGAAACTAAAAATAAAAGTGTGAAGTAAGCATAAATTGTCTATAACCAATGAAAGTTGCTCAAGGTTCTAATTACCAAGTTTCCTGAGAAGCAAAGAATATAACATATGTTTTTTGAGCAATCCTTCGATAAAGAAGAAATTAGAAGCCACCAACCCTTCATTGGTTTCCAATGGTTTATCACAGAAAACAAATGGAGGAGCAGTCTATACCCTTAACTCAAATAGACAAGAATCATCGTTCTCCTATAACATTGATAGTGGTAAGTTGGTAACTGAAAAACAAACAAAGAGACAAATAACACACACCCAACCAAGTTTCAATCCGGGCTATTGGGCTAATACTTCCCTCATCGTAGCCCATATTTATGCAATGCAACCACCAAACCTCATTCCCACTAGTCTACGACTCAATAGTAGATTAGTAGTTGTTAACATGCGGGGGTAATTATTAAGGATTAAGGAATCTATCTTTCTGGATCAGAACATCACGAATGACGTTTGAATTCTAATGAAGAACTGTGTCACCCCTCAACTGTTATACAAACATGCAAAAGCCCAATACGAAATTGGTCAAAACAGACGGGATAAACTCTTCGCAATACTAAACATGGATGCGTATGTGTGATATTTTGTCATTCTTTCTACTTGAAAAATGTTGGACGCCCATGATATAAGGCATTATAAATCTTTATCTTCGTAGAGGAGACAATCTCATGACCAAGCGTCACAGACGCATAGAAATTGCATAAAACATGAAAAAACAGAGCAAATGAACAAACCAAGAAACTGAAGACCAACATTTATGAGTTCCGCCAAGTGTTCTATACTTGTGCAGATAGATATAAGCATGGAGATACAATTTTACAACTACATTGCAATTTGCATGAAAGCATATACAAAATTTCCAGATACTACTTGTCCATATGCAACTGAGACCAGATTATTTGAGAACTATAGAACCTAATTAACTCATTTTGCCTATTAGTCCAACTTATTTGGGCTACAAGGAAAGGATGAGCACTACAGTCTACAAGATATTGCAACGAACTCATTTGTCCCGACTCTATCACTTCTAGGAAAGATGAAATAATGATGACTTAGTTAACACATAAGCTGACGAATCTGACATTCACTTGTACTCAAACTCAAACTATCATTTCATATCAAAATATCATTAAGTCATTCTATGGTGGTAAAACTAGCAAATTTTCAGCTACCAAAAAAAAAAAAAGACTGAAAGAGAAAGGAGAAATGAAATACTATGTTCTCACTAACGATTGAAACACAACATACACCGCCACTCGAAAACCCATTTTCATTCAACTTCAATCCCTGCCTACTTTCACGGTTTCCCCCCACCAAGTTCTTTGACCTCCTAATGAAGATGGGACAACAACCTATGCATTATTCCTTCAAGATTATACACCACTACTCTCTTCCTGTCTATCTCCATCATCATTTCATCGTCCTTAGTAAAACACAAAGGCGTCAAGGTGTGCAAGAGTCAGCAGACTCCCGGCGTCATGAGGAACGACTAACAATCTAGCTCACAATTCTATCGCGGCATGCCTTTTCAATCCTAACACCTCATCCTTGTATCCTCCACAACGAACAATGCGAAGGGGTCCACTCAAAACCACCAAACCATATTTTGACATGCCCAATTTGAAGTTGTTGGACCAAGTGATCACACGCATATAGACATCGAGCATGCACCAATAGAAGAGTATTTACACACAAGCTTCAAAATACATATGCAAAAACAAAGAATAATGAAAATAAATTTTTGGTTTCATAATTTGAATTACCACCTTTTCTTCTATATGCATCCGATTAGCAGTACCATCTAGTGTCGTTCCAGCCATGAGGTGAAACAAGACTCTCCACGTATAAAGTAACATCAAACTGCTTGCAATCATAAGGGATCCCAATCCGCTTGTATGTATTTTGTTTCGGGTTGTAGATCACTAACTTCTCCAAATCCCACTTCATTATGACCTCTCCACCCTTCGTGAAGCACAATGGCTCTAAGTGTTGGGAATAGAACTCTCCCCCTGCCACATTTGGTACAACAAACAACTTGGTCCAAGATTCTTTCACGTCGTATTCCTTCATCACCCAAACATCAGAATGACTCCCCCAACTTTGGTGAACCACACAAAGCCATCCACCCAAAACCCCCAAAATAAAACGATCATCCTCAATTTCATCAATAGGCTTGGGCACCTCCTTGAATTTCTCCTCCGTAACATCAAAACAAACAATATGGAGATACATATTGGTGATGCCAGACGCAAACCAATGCGGTGCCCCATTGAGAACACACCCCGGCCCAAAAAGATAAATACAGTAAGGGAAGACTCCAATTCTCTTCCACGATCTTAGTTTAGAACTAAACACATGAACAACACTAGTGTCCTCACTTACAGGGAAAAAAGCCGCAACAACCTTGAAATCATCACTAACAGAGTCATAACCAAGCCCGTAGATTATATCACTGCGGGCATCTGGGCGCTTAGGTTGTGAAAACTTCTGGTATATTCTAACTGATGGGTTCCATAGACATAGTTCATCATCAATATCTAAGAGTATGACTCCATTCAATGAGCCACAAATTTTAACACCAGACTCATCATCAATATCTAAGAGTATGACTCCATTCAAAGAGCCACAAATTTCAACACCAGACTTACAGGGCATTTCGAGCTCCGCGACGGGGTGATCGGGTGCTTGGTAGTCTATGGAATAGAAAGATTCAGAACTGCGACCCCACTCAGGAGCGATGATTAGCTTGTGGTTTGAGTTGTATTTCATGGATTGATTGAGGTGTGATTTGACGAATTGGGGGTCGGTGATTTGAGCGAGCCATGTCTTGGAAACCGATTTGAAGCGGCAAAGAGACTTGACGGGTAGCCTGGAGAGTATGTCGACGACGATCTCATAGGGAAGATTGGGCAAACCCAGTTCCATTTTTCTAGTTTTCTACGGTTTTCTTTGGGATATCACTGTGAGGAAGAAGGATACAGAGAAGGAAGGAAACGGGCAAAAGAAATACTACTATACGCATTCGGTTTCTGGGTTTCTCTTTCCCCTCACTCATTGCCATCTCTGGGATTATTATATCGTTCAACTTGATTTTCGAAGGATTAATTTTACAGTTTCAACTAATGGAAGCCATGTAGAGGGAGAAGATTTTATTTTGTCTGTATTAAATTTTTTTTTGTAATTTTGGCACTTAAAAAATTAATGGAGGAAAGAGTTCAGTTTTGGAGCTCCTCTATTAAATTTTTTGGAGTGTTAAAATTAATTTCTTAAAAAAAATCCTCATTTATTAATTTTGCACCAAATTTTAACCGATTATTGACTTGTCTTGATGAGAGAAATCAAAAAAATTTAAAAAGTATGACATTTACAGAGTTTTTGGAAATATCCTAGAAAAAGTCAAAATGCTGACTTTTTTTTTAAATTTTTTCTTGGATATTTTCAATAGATGTTGGGTAAATGTGATAATTTTTATTATTATGATTCCTCTAGACACTTAATAATTCATAAAAATTTAGTGCAAAACTAACAAACGCGAATTTTTTTGAATAAAGATAACGAAATTTTTGTTCTCTACAATTTTTAGATTAGTGGAAACACCACCTAAAAGAATTAGGCCCCGTTCCAGAAACCTTCTTAAAAAATAAGCAGTTTATTTCACATTTTCAAACTCAAAAATAATGTAAATAAAATCAAAAATAATTTCTTGATAAAATCTATCAAACAAGATTCATATTAGTAGAAAAATTATTTGCATAAACATATTATTTTTGAACTTGAAATTGCCGTCTTAAAAAATAAATACTCCGTACTTATTTAAGGTTCTGAAAGAGGGCCTAAGATACATCAACTCAATTAATAAATTAGTAGTACTTCAGGAGTCCACTTCTCCCCCAAAGAGAAAATGTAAAGACTACCATTATTACTTTAATTCATTCTGGATACGTGCTACCTCTAAAAATAGGATGATTATTTAATTACTCCGGAATCAAATGGATTTAAGTCTCTTTTTTATCTTCCAAATATGCATCTTTATATGTCTTTATGGTGTACCGTTTGTGCTCCTTTCGCATAAAATTATGTTTTCTGGTTTAACGAATGTATGATAACATGGGACAAACTATGATCTATACTTTCTTTAGCTCCCAGTTGCTTTTTCGAAAATGTTATGGTTAATGAAACATGTCCATCTAAGTGTCTATGATAAGGAATTGGGCGGTCTATGTAAGTGTCCATGAATTTGAATCGTCCAATTCCTTTTCATGGACCCTAATCATGTTACTTTTTTCCTTCACCCTTTTTCTTCATCTTTTCAATCTCCGTGTGATGCCATTGAAAATATCCGTGTTGCATTGACCGTTGAGAAATGAAGAAGGGTTCTGTTCAGATTGTTATTTCGGACAATATGATGGAGTGGTTTGTCAGAGTTGACATCAAACAAACTAAGAGTACCTTTAAGCACGGGCAATCGAATCGCGCGTGAAACTAATAGTACTACGAAAACTAATACTCCCTCCGTCCCATAATATTTGTCCGGTCCGCGAAACGGAGACTACAAAATAATACATTTCTTTCAAGAAAAAATTCAAATTTTTTTCACAAGTTAAAAGAACTCGTCGAGATTTAGTAAATTGGTGAATTTTTTCCCAACTTTTCTTACAAAAATAGTATTATTTTTACGTCTCCGTTTTGCGGTCCGGACAAATATTATGGGACGGAGGGAGTAGTTTTCATCCCATTGCACTCATTATTGAAATGATATTCCCTGCAGTTCCGCTAGAGTATTCCAGTTCCAATCAAAAATTGTGCATTTTCACTTTCTTAGTGTTGCGTTCGATCGAGGACAAATTAAAATTTAAAGTTATATTCACTTCGTGGAGACTTTCTTAGTGTTGCGTTCGATTGAGGACAAATTAAAATTTAAAGTTGTATTCTCAACTTTTTTAGTCCACCTTTAGTAAATTACTGGATAGGGGTTCGACAAGAGTTGACTGTGGGTTTAAGGGGTGAGAATCTAACAGAGAATTTTATGATTAACGGAGGTTTGAATTGCATTGGATGTTCTTGGGGTTTCATTGTGTAGCAGTCCGAGCTCAACTGAGGTTCCACAAGTTGACCACTACCATTTCCTTGCCGTCTTCGGCCGCCGTAGAGGGGGACGGTCCACGCCTCTCGCGCTCGGCCTGAGCCGAGGCCTTCCGGTCATCGGCTTCGCCTCCATCTCGCGTCCGGCGACTGGGAAGCTCTACATATATGCTCGGCCACATCCCGCGGTTGGCTCCACTGGCGACACTCACTTAGCCCGACTTCATCCGGGTTCGGCCTATCCTCTGTGTTCGGCTCGCCTCCTCGTCTACTGGGCTCGGCCACCGTCGGTTGGCGATGCCGTAGACAACTCCTGCCCGGGTCGCGTACCCTCGGCCTCGTCCACCCTCGTGCTCGGCATTCCTCATCACCTGACACGCTCGGCCACCCGTGCGGTCACGCGCCCACCCACGTGCGAAGACGGTTACGCCTGATAATCATGAGCGCACATGGGTCATGCCAGCTCACCCCCCAAAGGCGGTTACCAGATCTGGACGGTGACGTCACGGTGATGCTACTTAGCCCGCGCAAGGCACGTGCCTGAGCTTGGAGAGCAAGTCGAGGGGACCCTATAAATACCAAAGGATAACGCCTCTAGAACGGTACGCACTCATAAACGCGCTTACTCAAAACCCTAGTCTCTCCCTTCTCTCTCAGCACATACTCATCCTCACGCCGGAGGGCCTTGCCGGGCAATCCCCGGCCAGGTCTTAGTCGTGCGTTCACTGTGCAGGCTAGGCGGAGAAGGCTAGGCAATCACCACACCAGCAGAGGTGGAAAGCGGAACGAGGATCACGGGCCACACAATTGGTGAACCCGACGTGAAACTACAGACGGCTCAGACCCTCTTCAAAACCACCTTCCTTTTCCAAAGACAGACGACAAACTCAACCACGATGGGCGGAGATCCACAGGACGTTACCGTTTCGGGGGCCAAAGACGCTAGCGGAAACGTGATTCTCCCACCGTTTTCGGAGAGGCACATGTCCATCTCGCTTCCCCCCAGCTCCGGGCTGTCTCCAGCCACGGAGGACGTAACGGCGGCCTACATCCGCCTTCTGCAACGTAGGGACGATGAAAGGGATAATGAACTGGCGGCGTTGAGAGCGGAGGTGGCCCAGATGAAACAGCATCTGCAAGCTGCGTCGCCCGCAGCATCTGGGTCCACCGGAGGTGGAAGGCGGAGACGAAGAAACTCTTCTCACCCGCCCCCCTCCACCGCCTCCCCCACCACCACGCGAGCAACCCTACGACGCGGGCCACCGCGTCTCCGCGAAGGACCGCCTTGGACCTACTCCAGAAGCGGGCAACGCCAGGGACCTTATCCTCTACAAACAACCCACCACATCTGGCCCGCATCGCTCAAAGGCCCACCGCGAGCGAACCCACACAAGGGACACTGAGTCTTTCACGAGCACGTACTCGACCGGGTCGCGCGGAATTCTCTCGCACAACGGCCTCGCGCCGTAGCCGAGAATCCGTCGAGACCCGACGCCACGTGTCTGAACGACTTGGGGAGATCCCACCAGAAAATTTGGAAACTGAGAACCGCGTTCGGCGGAATGGGAAGGGTGTACGGCTTGATGGGGCGGACAACGAAAACAGAGCCTGCGGTGATGGAGAAAAATCGGTGGCCCACCACCATCGGGCACATACAGATCTACGGGACAAGCTGCGCAGCCGAGTCCGCGAGAAAACCTCGGAAACGGAAAAGGACACAAAGCGGACGAGGACGGACGAGCTCGGCAAACCGCCGCGTCCAGGCTTTGAGCGACAACTGAAAGACCTTGGCATTTCCCCTTTCACTTCCCACATCGTCAACACGGTGGCCGAGCCCAATTTCCATCTACCAAAGTTCACGAAGTTCGATCCGGCCACCTGCGAGGCGTACACGCATCTGATTCACTTTCGCCAAACAATCGAGCTGTGCACCACCAAAGACGAAATCAAGTGTAAGGCGTTCCCGTCCAGCCTCGGCTCCCTTGGGCTCCAGTGGTTCAACAAGTTGCCCGCTGGATCCATACGGAACCTGGCCGACCTCGAGCGCGCCTTTAACACCCGCTTCATCACCAGCAACCGCACGGCAAAAGAGCCCGAGTCCTTGTCCCAAATGAGGAAGCTCCCAAATGAAACACTGAGGCAATACGCCGAGCGGTACTGGCAACTCTTCAATGAAATTCCTGGGATAGACGAGTATTGGGCGGCGCGAACCTTCAAAAATGGGTTGGAGTCCGGCAGCAAAATTCTCGACGAACTGGCTATTCGGCCACCGCACGGCATGGGAGAGTTGATGCGTGTGGTCGAACGTTTTTGCGCACTTGAAGAGTTCTACGCGGACCGAGCCGCTCAAGGGATTCCAAATTCAACGACATTTCAGCCGACGACGGCCCCTCAGCTACCAACCGCAACTCAACAACACCATCCAAAGAAGCAAGTCCACAACATCAAAGAGGGAAAGAAGCGCCAGCCGAAAGAACATGACTATGTGGCCGAAACTACCCACTTCAAAGAGCCTATCTGGTCTTTCATGAAAGAGATCATGCGGCAGCCGTGGTTCGAATGGCCGCAGGGCAAGCTCGGCACGGATAATGGACAGGCAGATCAAAACCCACGGAAAAAAGTGCTCGTATCATAACGAGCTCGGCCACTACACGACGGCGTGCGCTCCGTACAAGGCACTGTTGGAACGGCTGGCGGCCCAAGGCCATCTCGACCAATACATCGACCGCACAAAAACGCCGGCCCGTCAACCTGCTGGAAATTCCAACTCCAACGAACCAAGGCCGATGATACACGTCATACACGGCCCGGTGACGAAAGAATCAGAAACGCATCTTCGGCAGGACATCGATCGCGCCTCCACCTCTAAACATGTGCTCACCCTGGGGCCTGGTTCTAAACGCCCGCGTCCAGAAGAGCTGCCCAAGTGGACCATAACGTTCACCGAGCGCGATCTTGAATTCGTTCAAACCCCACATGCCGATGCTCTGGTAGTCACCGTGCAGATTGGTACCCACGACGTCAGACGGGTCCTTATTGATCAAGGCAGCTCCGCGGAGGTCATGTATTACGATTTGTTCAAAAAGCTCGAACTCCCAGAGTCGGCCCTACAGCCAGCCGAGGTCCCTCTCGTCGGATTCAATGGGGCAGCCGTATGGCCCCTCGGTCGGATATTCCTGCCAGTCATTGTCGGGTCACGCACGGTGAGCGTCGAATTTATTATCGTCACAGCGCCGAGCCCGTACAACGCCATTCTCGGCCGCACTTGGCTACATAGCATGCAAGCGATTGCATCGACTTACCACCAGGTCGTCCGATTCATCGGAGCCAACGGCCGACAGGAGGACCTTCGCGGCGACCAGGTGGCATCTAAGAAGTGCTATGTTTCTGCCGTCCACAATTCCATGAAAGCGAAACAGGTACAATGGGTTGAAGTCCCGGACATGGCAGTGATCGACGACGTCGGACAAAGCGCTGAGGACAAAGCCGAAGAGGAGCTCATCCCCATGGCCATCAATGAGGATGGCTCCCGTTTCTTCTTGCTCAGTTCCTCCCTCAGCGACGCCGACCGAACAGAACTGTTCGAGTATCTGAAGGCAAACATTGAAGTCTTTGCGTGGACGCCCAACGAAATGCCAGGGGTCGACCCTAACTTCATTTGCCACTCACTCAACGTCAAGAAGGATGCGAAGCCTGTGGTCCAGAAAGCGCGGCGATCGGCCACGGAACATGCCGACGCTGTCGTTGAAGAAGTGAAACGGCTGCTGGAAGCTAATGTCGTCCAAGAGGTTCAGTACCCAACCTGGTTGTCCAACACGGTAGTTGTCAAAAAGAAGAATGGCAAGTGGCGAGTGTGCGTGGACTACACCAACCTCAACGACGCCTGTCCAAAGGATTGGTTCCCACTTCCGAAGATTGACCAACTGGTTGACGCAACGGCGGGTCACGCCCGCCTAAGCTTCCTAGACGCCTACCGTGGCTATCATCAGATAGCCATGGACCCAGCAGACATGGAGAAAACGGCATTCATCACCCCCTATGGTATTTTCTGTTACCGCGTAATGCCGTTTGGCCTCAAAAACTCCGGCGCCACATTCAATCGCGCCATATTCAAGATGCTGAGCGAACAAATCGGCCACACGGTGGAAGCTTACATTGATGACCTCGTCGTCAAGAGCCAGCAAGCGTCCAACCACCTTCGGGAGTTAAAGGAAGTGTTCGACATTCTTAAACTCCACAAGCTCCGCCTGAACCCCGAAAAGTGTGCGTTTGGCGTGAGCGCAGGGAAATTTCTCGGACACTTAGTCACGCGGCGAGGCATTGAAGCCGACCCCACCCAAATCAAGGCAGTCCACGACCTTCGGCCGCCACGAACGATTAAAGAAGTGCAACGGCTCACCGGGATGGCGGCCGCTCTCAACCGCTTCATCAGCAAATCATCCGACAAGTGCCATGCATTTTTTCATGCTCTGAAGGGCAAGAGCCGACGCAGTTTTGAATGGACTCCAGATTGCGACATTGCTTTGGCCGACCTCAAATCGTACTTAAACTCGGCTCCGCTGCTCGTGAAACCAAAAGAATTCGAGACCCTTTACTTGTACCTTGCTGTCTCCTCTCATGCCGTCAGCTCGGCGCTTGTTCGGCGAGAAGCGGCCAACGACTTGCCCATTTACTTCACCAGCAAAACACTTCTTCCCGCTCAAACACGTTATCTTCCCCTGGAGAAGCTTGCTCTGGCCTTGGTCTCGGCGGCTCGAAAACTGTTGCCTTATTTCCAGGCCCATACGATTACTGTGCTAACCGAGCACCCTCTCAAAGCTCTCTTCCGTAAGGCAGATCTCTCCAACCGTGTCTGCAAGTGGGCCGTCGAATTGGCGAATTTTGACATCCGCTTCGAGCCACGGACGGCAGTAAAGGGACAAGTTTTGGCTGACTTCATCGCGGAACTCACACCAGAAGATACGGCGGTTCTCAACGCACCGCCACCCGCTTTAGCCGAGCACAATTCTGCGGAAGCACCCTGGAAACTTTTTCAAGGCGAGACTTGGCGCCTGAACTTCGACGGGGCTTCCAACAGCAACGGCGCCGGCGCAGGGGTCGTCTTAGTTTCTCCTTGTGGGGCACTTCATGAAAGCTCCATCACCATCGACTTCCCCGCCACCAACAATGAAGCCGAGTATGAAGCACTCCTCGCCGGCCTGCGCTCCGCCATTGCGATGAAGGCTGCCAGCCTTATTGTCCTTTGCGACTCCCAACTCATCGTCAATCAAGTACTCGGTGACTACGAAGCTCGAGATCCTCGCATGTCAAAGTACCAAGCAGCCGCCGCCGAGCTCATCTCCCACTTCAGTCAATTCAGTATCGAACAGATTAACCGCGAGCACAACGCCCACGCTGACGCACTGGCCGGGCTCGCCTCGGCATCCAAAGCCTCGGAGTTTCGAACAATCAACTTCGGCAGCATCTCCCAGCCGTCTTTCGATCCCGCCCCAGCGATCCTCAATGTTGAACTTGGCCCCAGCTGGATGGATGAAATCGTCGCGTTCCTCAGGCACGACGTCCTTCCCGACGACAAGAAGGAGGCTTTCCGCGTGCGAAACAAGGCCGCCTATTACTGGCTTTCTGATAGCGGCCAACTCTACAGGAAATCCATCTCTGGGCCCTATCTCCTCGTCGTCCATCCCTCTCAAGTACCTGAAATTGTTGCCGAACTCCACTCAGGCAGCTGCGGCTGCCATTCTGGCGGCCGCTCCCTTTGCCAACGCGCCATCAGCCAAGGATACTTCTGGAAAAACATGAAGAAAGATTGCGAAGAGGCCGTCCGCCGATGCCGACCGTGCCAACTCTTTTCCCCAATTCCAAAACAGCCGGCCCAGAATCTCTCTCCAATCACCAGCCCCTGGCCCTTCGCCCAATGGGGGCTCGATATTGTGGGCAAGTTGCCGACGGCACCCGGGGGCTTCAAGTTTCTGATCACTGCAACGGACTACTTCTCTAAATGGGTGGAAGCCGAACCTCTCGTCACGACAACTGAGGCAGACGTCCGACGCTTCGTCTGGCGTAATATTGTTACCCGTTTTGGTGTGCCCTATGCCATCGTCTCAGACAACGGCACTCAGTTCGTCGGCAAAGACCTCACCAGCCTATGCGCAGAGTTCGGTATACGCTTCTTCAATTCCACACCCGCGTACCCCCAAGGAAACGGCCAGGCCGAAGCCACGAATAAGACTGTGTGCGCCGGCATCAAACGTCGGTTGAATTCCAAAAGAGGGAGATGGGCTGAAGAGTTGCCCCGTGTCCTGTGGGCCTACCGCTCCACGCCAAGGCGCTCCACCGGCCAGACACCATTCTCGATGGCATTCGGGATGGAAGCTGTGATCCCATTGGAATCCAAGTTCCCCACCCTCAGGACAGAGACATTTGATCCAACCACAAATAATGATGCTGTAGCACAAGAGCTGATCTTGGCCGAAGAAACGCGTGATGACGCTCGACTGAAGCTCGCCGAGTACCAGCAACAAGTGGCAAGGGGGTACAACAGGAGCGTGAGAATCAAGAAATTCAAGCCGGACGACTTGGTCTGGCGAAAAGTTGTGCAAGCTAGCAAGAAAACGAAATTCAAACCCAATTGGGATGGGCCTTTTCGTATTGTCAAAGTTGCTGGTGAAGGTGCCTACGTACTTGAAGATATGAACGGCAAGGTTCTCACAAACCCTTGGAATGCACAAAACCTCAAGAAGGCATACATGTAAAAGACCCCAACAAAGTGCTTCATGTTCGGCGTCGGCAACTACCTATGTTATTTTCTTTGTTGGCTTCGGCCTCAGTTTTTTCCTTTTTCACTTGTACGTCATGTTCGTTGAATGAAAGGAAAACTATTTATTTGGCACCTCAATCTTTTACTTTCATTTTACTTCGGCTAACTTGGCCAACCACAAACGCTGACCTCGGTCACAAACACAAACGGCTCTCATGCCACCTGCTTCGGCCACTATTACCGCCCAAAGAAGCAGAACGGACGTTAGGTCCACCGAGCCAACGGCCAGCCATCTTGGCTGGACTTTGGGCTCCGGTTCGGCTTGGCAAGACAGCAAGGTCGGCCACAGCCTGGTTACACTCACATTTTGGTGAGCAAACCACCCCCGAGCATTACATCACCTGAATCTCGCCAGGGGCTGACATGTTAAAATTCCAAGCTGAAACCGACTCTCGGCCCATCAGTACGCTCGGCATGTCTCCCCTACTTTTCCTACTTTACTTTGGTCAAGGCTCAGCCACGTCTCAACTACGTAGCCGAACCTAGACCAAAGTGGGGGCCACGGATATCTACTTCAAACAATACCAGGCAATAGGTCAGGCTCGGCCAAGCGACGAAATATTGCAAAACAACAAACACTGAAGAAAGCAAGAATATAGCCATCCATCAAGAAGAAAAAGCTTCATTCAAGTTCGGCAAAAAGTGCACATCCAACATTGTTTACATCTGGTACGGCAAAATCCGAGCTCGGATCCGTCCAGTCCATAAAAACGAAAATCAAAACAAGTACGAACTAAGGGCTGTTAACTACGGTAACCGGCCACCCAAGAACCGGTCCCTGCAAAGCATGCCCCTCAGACTTGAGCAGACCCATCAGCATCAGCGACAGCCTCGGCCAAATTTGCGTCAACCCTTGGAGCACTGGCATTGGCCTCGGCTTCGGCATCCTTATCGACCATCATCGGATCGCCTTCGGCCTGAGCAGCACTTGGGTCGGTAACTTCAGCAGCCCTGTCAGTGACTTTGCCACCACCAGCATCGTCGTCGGCAACAGCTAGAGTGAGGTCCTCAACCTCGTCCTCACTCTCCGGAAACTCCTCCGGAGGAAGTGGCGCGCACTCCTCCTCGGTATATGGGAGGACGAGCTCGGGAGTTTCCGGTGCTGGTATCGACTTCATTAAATCAGCTTCGGCACCCGGCTGTACCACAACGCAAACGGCCCTGACGCCGTCCTTGTACCCCGTTCTGTAGGCGATGGGGACCCTCATCAAAATAGCATCATTGACCATTGACCGAGCGTCGCGTATGTACTCGGCACCCGCTCGGTCAAAACCAGCTTGGTAGGCCGCCCCATCGACCTCCTTCATCTTCCTCTTCTCCCTCCTCAGCACCTTGGCCACCTCCTGCTCGGCCTTCTTCAACTTGCTCTCCATCTCGTCCCTCTCCTTCTCGAGCTCGGCTATCTGAGCCTTGGCCATCTTCAAGCTACCTCGGTAGCTTCTCACCTTCTCCCGCTCGACCTTCAGGTCTTCATGGAAGCGAGCACGTTCGGCCACAACAAGCTCGGCATCTTTAGAGGAGCGAAGCAGAGCCTGGCCAGCCTGTCGAGCAAAGAGCATAAGCATGCAATTTTGGGAAAAACCGATCAAGGGAAGAACATCTGGGGGACGGACCGTACCTGAACAAGGTGAGCGGCAGCATGGATTAGGCTCGGCTGCAGCCCCTCAGGAATCTTTTGCATATCCTTCGGCAAGGCAAGGCCCTGGAGCATTGCAGCAGCCAACTGGGGCTCGACCTTGACAGAATCTTCGACGCTGACCACCCTGCCGTCGGTAAGGGCGAAGGAAGGAGCAAATTCCTGGGCAGCGACGGCGTCAGCCGAACCCAAAGAAAGGAGGGCAGGTCTGGAACCACCAGCAGCCGACGATTCTGTCCGCTCAAGTGGTCCCGGGCGCGTCGTCGGTGACGTCGTCGGAAAAAGGTCATGGGTGACCTTCTGCCTCTTCTCAGCAGGCATGGCCAGCACCGTATCTTTTTGCACTGCTTTTCCATCACGAATGTTGACTCGAACGACGTTGCGTCGGCCCATTTCGTTTGCGTGCTCGGGAGCGAGTGTTACTGGAGGAATGTTAGCTTCTAGGCGCTCGGTATGATCACCCTCTCCGAACCAAAACTCGGCTGGTTTTCAGAAAGTTGGCAGCTTCACCCTCGGCTGTTTGCTCCCTGTCGTTTTCGCCTTCTTCCCTCGTCCTTGCCCCCCTGTGCTCGGCAAAACTTCCTTCCCTCTTCTCCTTAGCTTGCCCTTGTAGGACGGCTCGTAACCAAGCAAGGTTGGCGCGTCTCTGCAGGACTGAGAAAGAAGAACGTCGACGTGTGCTTCGACGGACAGGGATTGTTGGGTCTTGGTAATGGCTCGGTGATCTACGAAAGAAACATAAAATACAACGTTAGAGAAAAATCGTGCAAATTCCCTGTACTCGGCATGGAACCAAGTTGACAAACTACCTCGGAAATCCTTTATTTTTGGCACGCTGAATTTACGGTTCGACTGATTGCCGAACTCAAAGTTGCCACTAACTTCAACGTATAAGTTTGCCCACTTGTCGGTGTCGGGCAGGCCGTCTACCAACGGTTGCTTCTTGCCGCGCGTCGACAAGTATCTACGCTCGGTCTGGCCGTGCCTAGACATAATGTACGTATGAAAAAGATCAGCGACGGTGAACTCCAAGTCGTGGAGCTCCTTCAGCTTTATCACAGACATCACTATTCTAAAGCTGTTGACGGCAAAATAGTGAGGAACGATGCTGAACCGGGCAAGGACCTCCCTCAAGAATGGATGGAGGGGGAACCTTAACCCAGCCTCACAGATAGCCATCAGGGGTACGGTGATATGCTCGGGATGGTGCTCCCTCCTGTCCTTTATTCTGTTGCTAGCTACTTGGCTAACAACTACGTCGTCGGGAATCTCGTAGTCTCGGCAAAATTTCTGGTACTCCAGAGGGTCTCCACTAAAGTAGTGGGCGTGTGGGCAAACCTGTCCCTTCTCATAAAGGTCGGCGACCTCGTTGTTCTCGGATCGAGCCTCACTGTGCTCGGCGGAAGTACCAGCGGCAGGAGGACGCAGCCTAGATTCGGCCTCTGGCCCAAGTTGGGGCTCGGCGTCAGAATGGGTCGACGGTGTCAGGGAGATTTCAGGCTCGGTGATGAAGTCGTCGTCCCCGTATTCGAAGACGCGCTCGGCGTTCGAGTCACTGGTGTCAGACATGTTTGAAGCAATGGAAGAGTCCTGGTGTCGGCTTCTGTATCTCTCCACGCACTGGCGGATCAGAGAGGCTGCAGAATCGTCCCCTGAGCTTTCAGAGTCGGATGAGATGACTATAACCGGGTGAGCCAGACCTATCAAACACAAACAAGAAAATGAGAAACCTTATCGTCGACGACGGATGAGGATCTCCTACGCTCGGCTACTCTACTTGGCCCACCCTATCTACTTCTTACATGGACTCAAGCTCGGGAGAAGCCTAGGACTCTACCTACCGGGTTCGGCGTCGGCCAAACCCTACCAGCTGGCAGGGACGTGCTCGGCTATGACATGCTCGGTACGTCCCAGCACCTTCCAAGCCAACCAGCGTCTTTGCTGGGGCTCGGAAGAACAGGTTGAAGACGAAGATGAACAGTCGTCCATCTCCTTCGTACTGTTCACTCAGAACAGAAAAACCCCCTAAACCCAGGAAAAACGACGAAAAAAGGAGTAAAAATGGCAGAAAAGCAAAGAGAAGCAAGGTTCGAGCGTTTACCTGGAAGTTTCGACGAGATTCGATGCTGATTCTGCTGAAAATCAAGAGCAGAAGGCGAACGGGCGTGAAGAAGAAGCTCTGGTTATGGCGTTGTAGAGAGAGAGAGTCTGTAACTTCTCTCTCTCCCCTCGTCGCCCTTTAAATAGAACTAGGGTTTGGGGGGAGTTTCCCGCCCAAATCATTACACCGCCGAACGATTGGCCAGTGAAGGTTCGACACGTGGCGGTAGCAGAATGGGCTTGCAGGGCCGTACGCGTGCCAGCCGTCGCCCTGACAGCCGCACGCAGCCAGAGGAACACCTGGCACATGGCTATTGGATTTCTGTGACGGTTTGTTGAAAACGCTGGGGCTCGGCAGAGTCCTACCTGTCAAATGTATTGCGTGTCCGGCGTTGAAGGCGTTCGGCAAAGTTTTGTTCAACGGTTGTGGATCACGTTCGGCGTTCTGAATGATTTTCCAGATTCATCCAAGAAATCAGACGTATGTTCGGCATATGTTGCGCTCGGGCCAATGCTTAACATCAATATCAGCCGTGCACGCGGCGACGGCAGAAATTGAGGGGCTATTGTAGCAGTCCGAGCTCAACTGAGGTTCCACAAGTTGACCACTACCATTTCCTTGCCGTCTTCGGCCGCCGTAGAGGGGGACGGTCCACGCCTCTCGCGCTCGGCCTGAGCCGAGGCCTTCCGGTCATCGGCTTCGCCTCCATCTCGCGTCCGGCGACTGGGAAGCTCTACATATATGCTCGGCCACATCCCGCGGTTGGCTCCACTGGCGACACTCACTTAGCCCGACTTCATCCGGGTTCGGCCTATCCTCTGTGTTCGGCTCGCCTCCTCGTCTACTGGGCTCGGCCACCGTCGGTTGGCGATGCCGTAGACAACTCCTGCCCGGGTCGCGTACCCTCGGCCTCGTCCACCCTCGTGCTCGGCATTCCTCATCACCTGACACGCTCGGCCACCCGTGCGGTCACGCGCCCACCCACGTGCGAAGACGGTTACGCCTGATAATCATGAGCGCACATGGGTCATGCCAGCTCACCCCCCAAAGGCGGTTACCAGATCTGGACGGTGACGTCACGGTGATGCTACTTAGCCCGCGCAAGGCACGTGCCTGAGCTTGGAGAGCAAGTCGAGGGGACCCTATAAATACCAAAGGATAACGCCTCTAGAACGGTACGCACTCATAAACGCGCTTACTCAAAACCCTAGTCTCTCCCTTCTCTCTCAGCACATACTCATCCTCACGCCGAAGGGCCTTGCCGGGCAATCCCCGGCCAGGTCTTAGTCGTGCGTTCACTGTGCAGGCTAGGCGGAGAAGGCTAGGCAATCACCACACCAGCAGAGGTGGAAAGCGGAACGAGGATCACGGGCCACACACATTGGAGTACTCAGTTTGGCACAAATCAATTGAAAAACCTTGTCCAATGCTCCTTGATTCTGATCTCAATCCAGATCTGAATAGATAAATTGGAATCAACATGGCTAGTCTTCTTTCCACCAGAATTTAGGGCAAGCGATTATAGGAACACGTGCTAACCGGTCACTTGTCCAAACAGAAATGGCTGTGCAATTCATTCTTTGTTCGGTTCCCTTTTTAGTTTTAGTTTTAGTTTTGTTTCCAATCATTATCCTACTTCTTTCTCCAATCATTACCCTATTTTTCCAATCATTATCCTACTTCTTTCTCCAATCATTACCCTATTTTTCCAATTATTACTTTCTCATCTCTCTCTATCTCTCTCCAATCATTACCCCTATTTTCAATAATTACTCTATTTCTCTCTCCACCTACTACCAAAACTAAACTAAACAAAACTTCCAACCAAACACAACCAATTTGACAAAACAACAATCCAGATTCAAGAACAGTTTAAAGATACCAAAAGACCAAAACCATGACCAGAAAAGTTAGAAAACAAGTATCATGTGGTCCAAGTTTTCCCATGCTACATGATCTTCCTCTCTTCTAGTTACTGCCCTCAAAATTGCCCACCTCTTTGCGGAAAATATTAAGTCCAAGTGATGGAGTGAAACCGAATTGCTATCATCCATTGCTGAATTTGTTTGGAATTCCTTCTTGCCCACAAGGGGACAAGAACATATATACACAAGTTTCGATCTACATATGCAATGAGAAAGAACAGAGAAATATTGCAAGTGATCATTTATCATCTTCCTCTTTTCCATTTACTGCTGTTCTACTTTCCTATCTTTTCGCATAAAACTTCTGTCTCGGCCCATAAGTTCCCAATCTACCATGAGATGGAATAACCTATAACCCCCTTGTGATCCAATGAGACGTATCATTTCTCCTCGGTAGGTGAAAGGCAAACAATTTTGGTTTGGGATTCCTTCATGACAATGATTCAGCCAAATCTAAGCTTGTTGGACCATGAGATCACAAGCATATAGGAATGAGTTTCCACCCCAAGGGTAGGCGTAGCGGTAGTCGCCTCACAACTGGATGCCTTCGGCCTGGGGTTCGACTCCAACATCTGTGCTATCCATTCATTTGTTGGGCCAGTCCTTGGACAGTGGGATTAGCCTATGGATTAGTTGGTCCATTGGACTGGAATCAAATACCGAGTAATCAAAAAAGGGTATGAGAATTAGTTTATACTTAATGCTAAAATATTCGATTACAATTAAAACCTAGAAATAAAGACCAAAATATGTTCCATAATTTCCTGCAGGCTACAACCCTAAATGAAGAATAAAACTCGGCACAGGAAAAATTGAAGCCTCTCAAAGACAAAGCAGTGTGAAGAAAGCATAAGTTCCTAAAACAGAAGCAAGTTGCTCAAGATTCTGACAACCAAGCTCAACGAGAAAACACTAGATATCATAATTTATTTCGTAGTACATTTACACAAAGGAGAACGAGCAAGCACCAACAAAAGAGTATTTACACACAAGTTCCAAAATACATCTGCAGAAAGAAAGAATAATGATAATAATTGTCTCATAATTTGACTTGCCACTTTTTCTTCAGCTTCCACCTGATTAGCAATACCTTCTAGTATCATCGCAGCCATGAGGTGAAACAAGACTCTCCACATATAAAGCAACATCAAACGGCCCGCAATTCTGACGGATCATAAGCCTCTTGTATCTATTTTGTTTCGGGTCGTAGATGACTAACTTCTGCGAATCCAACTTCATTATCACCTCTCCACCCTTCGTGAAACACAACAGCTTAAAGTATCGAAAAAAGAACTCTCCCCCTGCCACATTTGGTACAACAAACAACTTGGTCCAAGATGCTTTCACACCATATTCCTTCATCACCCAAACATCGGAATGACTCCCCCAACTGTGGTGAACCACACAAAGCCATCCACCCAAAACCCCCAAAATAAAACGTTCATCCCCAATTTCATCAATAGGCTTCGGCACCTCCTTGAATTTCTCCTCCATAAAATCAAAATAAACAATATTGAAATATAAATCCGATCGAGATCCTCTATGTGAGGATCCGGATCCATATACATCGGCGTTGCCACGCACAATCCAATGTAGTGCCCCATTCAGAACAGTCCCCGACACTTGAAGAGAACGAGAGTAACCGAAGTATCCAACGCTCTTCCATGAGCTTAGTTTAGAACTAAACACCTCAACATTGATAAAGGCATAACTTAAACTGTAAAAAACCGCCACAACCTTGAAATCATCACCAATAGCGTCATAACCAAGACCAGAGATTAGACAATAAAGGGTACTTGGGCACTTAGGTCGTGAAATTTTCTTATACCTTCTAATCGATGGATTCGATAACCATAATTCAGCACCGCTATCTAAGAGTAAGACTCCATTGCATGAGCCATGAATATGAACAACAGACTTACAGGGCATTTCGAGCTCGGCAAAGGTGTGATCGGGTGCTTGATAGTCCATGGAATAGAAAGATTTAGAACTCTGATCCCGGTCAGGAGGGATGATTAGCTTCTGGTTCGTGTTGTTTATCATGGATTGATGGAGGTGAAATTTGATGAAGTTGGGGTCGTTGATGAGAGCGAGCCATGGCTTGGAAACCGACTTGCAGCGGCACAGACACTTGACGGGTAGTCTTGAGAATATGTCGTAGACGATCTCGAAGGGAAGATTGGGGAAACCCAGTTCCATTTTTCTAGTAGATTAGAGAGAGTGTTTTCTAGGGTTTTCTCGGGGCAGCGTTGTGAGTTAGGAGAGAGGGAGGGAAGCAACTAGCAAGTATCAGAGTGTGAGAGAGAGAGAGAGAGAGAGAGGAACGGGTTCAGAAGGATCATGATCCTTTCTCGTCCCGTTGAGTGGACGGCCCTGTCCAAGCGTTCAGCCTGTTCCCGGGTCCAATTTGATGACAGGGATTTATATTTTAGATCTCGTCTAGAATATTAGGCACACTAAAATTTATGTTGATCGGGTACCGTTTAATCTTTTTTAAAAATGCATTTATGTCTAAAATGGGTTTAAAAAATATTGCAGCTATGGATAAAAACTCATATTTTATAGATAAATGAATTTTGAAAACACATTAAATGGTATTCGATTAACATGAATTTTTGTGTGCCTAATGTTCTCGATGAACTCTAAAGAATCAATGGTCCCGATCATGAAGACGTGCCCAAGAAAGACTTGAAAATGGGCTGAACAGGAATGACCGATCCCTTTATAGGACTGGAGAGGATCCCGATCCTTTTCCGAACTTGAGGAAACCTGTTTGAAACTTCGAAAAGGAAAGGGAAAAAAAATAAAAGAACATGAAAGTGCGGAGGAAAATTATTCTTTGTTTTGTTATTTTCCGTCCAAATTCCTCTTAAACTAAACAAGAAAAAAAAAGACTTTTTGCATTAAAAAGTGGTTATTTATCAAAATATTTGGTTAAATGTAAAGAAATTTTACTTTTTCAATTTCTCTCGTCGAGAAGAACCAATAGCCGACAAAAGGTTGTCGCAAAACTAACAAATGCAAAAAAAATTGAAATAAGGACAAAATTCTCATTTTAAGTTTAAGTTAAGGCCAAAAGAATGCACCCTTAATAGTCTATATTATTTTTTTGGATAATGCTATGGTGTCCCCGGTTATTTTGGGGACACCGTAATTTTTGGCATAACTTTATCATTAGGAGTATAACTAAAATCAATTACAAACATAACAGAACCCAAACAAGACATAACCAAAAAATTTCCAAAAAATCAACCAAGGTGTAATTAAACCCAACCAAGGCATAACTAATAAGTTATGCCTTGCTAAGGTTTTGGTTATGTCTTGCTATGGTTCTATTATGCTTGTAATGATTTTTTATTATACTCATAATAGTTTTGTTATGCCAAAAGTTACGGTGTCCCCAAAATGACCGGGGACACTGAAATCATTCCCTTGCCTGTTTTATGGACACTCTTTTAGATAAGAAAGATGATTTTGCACTCTTTTTTATTACTCCGACATGCACTCTCCTGTCTTTGTTAATGTAAAGCACAAAATTACCCTTACATTTTAACTAAAGCTCTTCACTCATGAATAGAAGTGTAAACGAGCATAGCCGAACCAAACCTAATTTCAGAATGTTCAAGTTTGTTTGTCAAGTTTTTAGCAAAACACTTGAGGTAGAACTTGAGGCGAATGAGAACTTGAGTAGCCAAGCTCAAGCCGAAAGTATGGTAAATTTATCACAAAAGTTCAGAAGAAAACGAGAGCTACTCTCATAATCACTTGGTAACCACCCCCCCACGCCGCCCCACACCCCCCCCCCCCCCCCCCCCCCCCCCAAATTGATCATCATTTCCTATTCATGGTCACATTCTTATGTAATTCGAGAACTTGGTTGAGTTCTTACCTTTGCATTTGTTGTTGCTTCTTCTTCTCCATTCACCTCCTACCGAATGTGGAAACTAGAAAAAACCTTTCGTGAACTCCAGAGAGATCACAAATTAGAAACATCAACAAACGAAAGCGAAGCAGGACAATGCCGATTTCAGAGTCTCATGACACAGTAATTAACCTTTCCTTCTAAGAACAACCGAGAAGAACACATAGAGAGCACACGAATTAGATCGTATAGGAAGACGCCCAGGCGCCATAATCATTATCGGATCACGTGCCAACCAGTCATTTGTCTAAAGAGAAGTGGCTGTCAGATTCATTGTATGCAATTAACAAAACGATAATCCGGGTTCAATAGTAGTTCAAAGATATACCACAAGACCAAGACTATGGCTAGAAAAGTTAGAAAACGCGCATCATGCGTCCAAGTTTTGCCTATTCTACATTATCTTCCTCTCTTTGCCCACCTCTTTGCGGAGAATATTAAGTCCAAGTGATGAAGTGAAGCCAAATTGCTATCATCCATTGCTGAATGGTCGCCAATTTTGGTCCGGGATTCCTTCGTGCCAATGATTCAACCCAATCTAAGTTGCTGCGGGACTGCAATATTACAAGTATGTAAGAATGAGAGCGTCCGAAATTATATTTGCATATTTCAATGCAGTACTAAGTGAAGGAACAAAACCCAGCTGAGGAGAAAGCATAAATCGTCCAAATCAGTATGAAAGTTTCTCAAGATTCTGATCACCCAAGTTCCCTGAGAAACTAAATATACTGTGCATTTGTGGGGGCATTCTTTCTATACTGGAGAAGAAATTACCAGTCAAGGCACCAACACAAGAATATATTTTATATATTGGAAGGGAGCAACCTACATTGTGCCTACAAAAAACCAAATGAAGTAGCGGGTATCTTAGCCGTTATTAGCGGGGCACAATGAAAAATTCCATCCTAAAATGACAATAAGAACTTTCTTCATTGAAAACACGATCAAAGGTGACATATTCATCCGCCGAAAACAAAGTTAGTACAGTTATAGCCTTTTTTCATCAATATTACTAACAAAGCTACCGTAGTCATCAACAAAGGTTACTAGTCTCGGGATTAGTTGGTCCATTGGACTGAAATAAAAATACAGAGTTATCAAAAAAAATATTAAGAGTGATTGTAAACTTAAGGCTAAAATACTCAGTTATAATTAAAACCTAAAAATAAAGGCCAAAACATGTTCCATAATTTCCTGCAGGCCACAACACTAAATGAAGAATAAAACACAGCACAATTAATAAAAATTGAAGGCTCTCAAAGACCAAGCAGTGTGAAGAAAGGATAAGTTCTCCAAAACAGAAGCAACTTGCTCAAGATTCTGAACACCAAGCTCCACAAGAAGGGAAAAAAAAAAAGGACATTACGTTTACACTGAGAAGAACGAGCATGCACCAACAAAAGAGTATTTATACACAAGTTCCAAAATACATATGCAAAATGAAAGAATAAGAAAAATAATGGTTTGATAATTTGTATTACCACTTTTTCTTCCATTTAGCGGTGCCTTCTTGTGCTGTTCCAGCCATGAGGTGAAACAAGACTCTCCACATATACAGTAACATTAAACCGCTTCCAATCTTGAGGCATCCCAATCCTCTTGAAATTTTTTGTTTTTGGATTGTAGATCACAAACTCCTCTGTCTCTAACTTCAACCTCATTAAAACCTCTTCATCTTTGGTGAAACACAGCAGGTCAAAGTGGAAAAAGAACTCTCCTGCCACATTTAGTGGCACATTGGGTACAACAAACAACTTGGTCCAAGATTCTTTCACACCGTATTCCTTCATCACCCAAACATCGGAATTACTCTCAAGATGGTTGTCAACAACATATAGCCATCCACCCAAAACCCCCAAACTAAAAAAATTACTATCCTTAACTTGACATAAAGTAGGCTTGGGCACCTCCTTCAATTTCTCTTCCATAACATCAAAGCAAACAATATTGGAATACATATCGGTGTTGCCACCCAGAAACCAATGCGGTGCCCCATTCAGAACACTCCCCGGCCCATGAAGATAACTAGAGTAACCAAAGTCTCCAACGCTCTTCCATGAGCTTAGTTTAGAACTAAACACATGAACATTGGTAAGGGCATGGTTTTGATTTATGTGGCAAACAGCCGCAACAACCTTGAAATCATCATTCATAGAGTCATAACCAAGCGCATACTTTCTAAAACCGCAGGTACCCTTAGGTCGTGAAAATTTCTGATACATTCTAACTGATGGGTTCCATAAACATAAACCATCAAGAAGATCTAAGAGTAAGACTCCATTGAATGAGCCCCGAATATCAACAACACAAGAATTCTTACAGAGCATTTTGAGCTCGCCTACGGTGTGATCGGGTGCTTGATAGTCTAGGGCATAGAAAGATTCAAAAGTGTGAGACCATTGAGGTCCTTGAGGAGGGATGATCAGCTTCTGGTTCGTGTTGCTTTTCACGGATTGATGGAGGTGAGATTTGATGAATTGGGGGTCGGTGATTAGAGCGAGCCATGGCTTGGAAACCGATTAGAACTTATGAAAGTTGCTCAAGATTCTGATCACCAAGTGAAAGAAAAAAGAATGGCAGTCTGATACCCTTCACTTAAATAAACAATGATCATCATTCTCCTATAACATTGATAGTGGTAACTGAAAAACAAATGAAGTGACAAATAACACACCCCCAACCACGTTGCAACCTGGGCTAAAACTACCCTTATCGTAGCCCATACATCCAATGCAACCTCCAAACTTCACACGTATTAGTCTATGACTCCATAGTAGTTGTTAATACATGAGGATATAATTATTAGGGATTAAGGAATCTGTCTTTCTGGATCAGAACATTACAAATGATATTTGAGTGGTGCAATTCTCCAAGTCCCATAAAGCAATTGTTGAGCTTGGATCCAGAGAGTTCTTGGCAGTGGAAGAGTTTCTTGAATCTTGTGCTGGGCCGGTGCAATTCTCCAAATCACATCATGGCTGTTAATCCTAATCTATTACTCTTATACTGTATTTTTTATCTATTCTATTTTAGGGGACTTAAAGAGAGGAATGGATATTTACGGAAATCGAACTCTGTCTATGTGTATAGGAGTATAAAGGAGACACCAATTACACTTCACTCCACTTGCGTGTCGTGTGAGTTAAAGAGAGCATTTCCTTCGGGGGCTACCGGTTACACCGGTCATGATGTGAGAGGAAGAGTAGATATGAGGAAAAAATAGAGATGTGAGGGTGAGTGAAAAATATCGTGTGAGCCATGGTGTTGGTAGCCGGAGGAGGATTTTTCACCTCACATTGTAAATTTTCTATTTTTCATACCGAAAACACTTCCGACACTGACTACTTCTACACATACATTGCATAGATTTTTTGTGGGGCCCACTATGGGGTCCCACAAAATGATCCGAGCCGTTCATTAATTTTAAAATTTTTTTTAAAAAACTTTATAAAAAATTAGCTCAATCGGATACATGTAAGTGCTTGAACCAATTTTACAACTTTTCATTTTTTGGAATTCTGAATGAAAAGTGTAAGATTGGTTCAAGCACATAAATGTATCCGATTGAGTTGATTTTTTATGAGATGCCATAAAAAATATTTTAAAATTAATGAACGGCTCGGATCATTTTGTGGGATCCTATAGTGGGCCCCACAAAAAATCTGTGCAATGTATGTATAAAAGTAATCTGTGTGGGTAAAACGGTTCTTTCCATACAGTGGAAAATATCTCTCTCTCTCTCTCTCTCTCTCTCTCTCTCTCTCTCTCTCTCTCTCTCTCTCTCGTAGAGTAGGCAATTGGGCTGAACCACGTAAATATTGTGTGCTCTTTTTGTGTGCCTTTAATTTCGTTATGCTTCTGTTGCAGATAGAATCGGAAAATTTATCCCATGACTCATGTATGTATTCGACTACACAGTTTGAAATTATGTAAAGATCTCTGCATTTTTTTTCAATTTCTTTTCTTGATTATTCTTCATGCATGGTGTACATGTTTGTCAGTTTAATTGTTCTCTCTACACCACATACTTTTTTCATATTCAACATTTTAATGGTCGGCAAGACACTGACTAGAATGCCAACAGGTCTTTGGCCAAAGCGGGCATCGGGCTATGCACTTAAGTGCTAAGAGAGAGAAAGGGATTAAACTTTTCATGTAAGGTGTTAATCTAAGGAAATTGATTTTAGCACTTCAAAAATTGATGGAGGGGCTTCAAAACGACGTAGTTTTGTTTATCAATACAGTGCAGTTTTGGAGCCCCTCCATCAATTTTTGGAGTGCCAAAATCATTGTCCTAATCTAACTGTTGGAGTACAACAATACCAACTTTGACCGGAAAAAAAAAAAAAAAAAGTACCGACCAAATTAATACTAATACAAGAACATCCGACAGTTTATATAAATCAGATGTACGGACCAGTTTATATGCACTCCAACCAATTTTCATAGAATACTAATCACGTACGCAGGATATAGGTTGTTTAGCATATATTTTTTTCCTTTTTATTGGAGGGAAAGTAATAAAAACCAAATCTCACCGTCCAGGAACGGGTGTGAAACCCATGTTATGCCCACTAACATCCCGATAGTTTATGAGATCAGTATGTAAATTAAGTAGTTTCTTCTCTAAGAAAAAAATTTTGAAAAACCAGGTTGTTCCAGGTGTGAATCCCACGTTATACCACTAAAAAAGAACCACACATAACACGAAATAAGGGAGCCTTTTGCCACATATTTTTCAAGAAGGCATAAGACTAAGAGCAATCAAAAAAAATCAAATCGCACCATCTAAAATTTTCGTTACGTGTCAGAGTCATGGACCGAATTCAATTCTCGTATGGATTCGGAGATAAACAATTCAAATGAAGGCATATTCCTTTTTCTCAAGATGAACTAAACAAATGTGCAAGGGAGGGAAACATCTCTTTTACTTGAACCTTACAAACCAGTGATAATTTTCACCCAAAATGAGGGACGCCCGTGTGTTTTTGATAACTTGGCATCAAGACTAATGGACCGACTGATCTGGAGTCTCATAAAGCTCACCATATGACATTAAAACTTGCCTTGCCATCTAAAAACAACAGTTCTGAACATAAAGATAGCAGTTAAACCATCTGGAGATCGATTACATTAGACCATGTTGAGAGAAACATGGGAATCACATTTGCAGCCAAATTACCTGTTTTACTAGCCAATTACCATTTCCTTCAACCCTGCTTATAGAGCAGAAGAAAAATACAGGGACCAACAAGGCTAATCAGCTGTCTATCATAGTTTAGGGCTAGAACCAACCTGACTACGCAGTCACTGTTACTAGAAAGATTCAACATCTTTACTAACAGGATAAGTAGATTTGAGAGAAATTTGAAGATACCAACAGACCAGAATTACGGGCATGAGAAGTTAGAAAAGAAAATACGTGTCTAAGTTAGCCTACTCTAGATGATCTTCCTCACTTCTTTCTGCTGCCATCGAAATCTCCCATTTCCCTGCGGAAAATACTCTCCAACTTGTGTTGTCATCCATGCCCACCAATTTTTGATTGGGATTCCTTTGCCAATGGATTCACCCCAATCTAAGTTGCCACTGGACTACAAGATCACAACCACATAAGAACGAGTTCAAACTTAGGTTAAACTCAAAACCGGAAAAGCAGAGAAGACAAAAGTTGCATGCAACAATACATGAAGGAAAACAACCCATCAGAGGAAAATTTTAAGGCAATAAACGAACCAAGCAGTGTCAAGAAAGCATAAATAGTCTAAAACAGATGCAAGTTGGTCAATAATCTGATCACCAAGCCCCATCAAAGAAAGAGATTATATTGCAGTTCTTTTTAGGTGGTCTTTTTGTACTGGAGGAGAGCAAGCTGGCACCAACCAAGGTTAATTTTCATCGATTGGATGGGTTTGACGAATCTCGAAGCGCTGGATAACACTAGAACACATGAAGTAGCACTTTGATACCCTTCCCTGACAAAGACAAGGACCATCTTTCTCCTATAATACAAGTAAGCGTAACTGAAAAACAAACGGATAAAAACAACACACTTCACAACCCACAGTAAAATTTCTCTGATCATAGCCCTTTCAGGCAACTACCTAAATTCAAATCACGTTAAGTACTTGTGGATACAAGCCTGAAATTGGAAGGGAATACAATTTTTCCAATCAGACCATCGTAAATAATCTCATTTCTGAAATGAAGAAACAGGAAAGCCCTTGCCTTTAATCCAACACAAGCCGAGTGCAATGTTTGTACCAAAAACCTTTGTTTCGCTTGCAACCAAAAGAGGAAGTAAATGTATTGCCACACCAGACATGGTAGCTGTTGTCTTTTGAGTCCATCTAATCGAACATTTCTGGACTCACTGTGATACTATGTGTCAGAAATCTTCTCTTTCATAAGGGATACAATCATCGTAACCAAGTGTCACAGACTTGCATAAAATCAAACATAACAGGGAAAGAGAGGGCCAATCTACATATCTTGAAACCAACTGTGTTTCCCCCAAGTATTGTGTACTTGTATACCTAGATAGAGCCATAAAATATTTTTGATTCCACTATGTAGCTCGGAGAATAGGAAGGCAGAGACCAGATTATGTGCCAAACATAAAACCCAAATTAAATTCTTTTGTCCATCAATCCAATTTCTGTGGGCTGTAAGGATACAATAAACCCTACAAGATATGATGCCAGGGCTCACTAGTAGGAAATATGGCAGACTACTCACTTAGCTAAGTTGAGCGCTTAACATATATAATTGTTCATTCACTTATTATTCAAATCAAATTAACATTTTGAGGATCAGAATAACACAAAAGATTTTGCTTCTAATTTTTAACTCAAAATATGTGTGAGTCAATACAAGTAAAACCAACAAAATCCATCACTTAAGCCCAAAAAACCTAGTATATGCATCAAGAAAGAAGGGGGTAATGACACAACATGCTCTCACTTACCTGTTGACCAAAGATTCACATTGACTTAGAGGCTAGACTCTCGACAAACACCAGCACTTTGAACCCACTTCCATTCAACCTTAAACCCTGCTTACTTCGCGGTGTCTCCCGAGTCCCGACAATCTTCGTTGTCCTGAGGAAGATGGGACAGCAACCCATGTGTTTTTTTCTTCACACCACAAATCTATTTCTATCTATCTCCATCATCACTACCATCCTTCGTAGAACACAAAGGTGTCAACCTCTTAAACTGCACACTCCCCGTGTCATAAGGAATGACAAACAATCTAGCCCACGATTCTATCGCACCACACTTCTTCAGCCCCAACACCTCAACATTGTCTTCTCTATGGCAAAAAACACAAAGGGATCCACTCAAAACCTCCAAACAGTATGGCAAAATACCAGATTCCCAATAATGACTTGGTTGTGTCTTTTCAACAATCACCTCTGCTGCAAAATCGAATTAAACAAACACAGGACAACGTTCGACTGGCGAGTAACCATCCATTACAGATCTCCATCCACATCAGTCCCTGGTTTATCCTTCCACAACTTGATAAGAGAAATCAATTTTTGTTATCCTTGGTCTGTTATTGCTTGTGCCTAACAATAACGAGCAAAGCATCAAACAGTTATCGCCATTGCAAAATTTCTGGTATGCCCCAATCACCTTGTACTCATCGGACATTCTATCGAAACTAAGCCCTAAAAGAAAGCACTGAGTTGACGGTAAGGGAAACCATAAATACAACGCGCAAGTTGGTGGGTTCCAGTACATGCGTTCCAAACAAAGATAGTCTTATCCAAAATGCTAATTAAAACCAACCCATTACAGGAATACCATAGCCTTGAGATAGCAGTACTCGAAATCATTAGAGCGATCAATGACAGAGCAACCAGAGAATGTTTTGTGTAAATTCTTCCTATGATGGACGAGAAATTAGCAGCAACCATCCCACGACTATTGTGAAAGATGAGAAGGTTTGACAACCTACATTGTGCTTGCTCACAGGAGAGAGAGAGAGAGAGAGAGAGAGAGAGAGAGATTATATTGCATACTTCATACAACACTAAATGAAGGAATAATATCAAGTTGAAGAGAAAATAAAGCAACTAAAATACCAAGCAGTGTGAACAAAGCATAAACTTTCTAAAACACATGAAAGTCGATCACGATTTTGTTCATGGAGTTCCATGAGAAACATAGAACAGAAGAGAATTTAGCAGCCATCAACCCAAGATTACTTCTTTAATGTTATGTCGTAGTATTTTTGGGTTGGGGGGGTTGAATTTTTTCTACAACGGAAGAGAAATTGGCAGCCACCAACCCACGATTACTTTCAATAGATTGGAAGGGGTTGACAACCTACGTTATGAAGTAGCACTATGGTATCCTTCCCTGACATGGATAAGGATCATTGTTCTCCTATGACATTGAAAATGGTAACTGAAAAACAAATGAATCCATATAAGGTGTGGATACAGGAGGAAAATTAGTACGGAATCTGTCTTTCTGGAGCAGAACTTATAACTGATGTCTGAATACCAATGGTGAAATGTGATAACCCCTCATCCCTAGTACAAACATGCAATAGGCCAGTACAAAATTTTTCTGAAAAGAGGATACACTCTGTGCAACACTAAACAAGGACGCTTGATATTTTATCCACTTGTCTGCTTGAAAAAGGCGGGAGTCACCCATGATACTACCCATTGGAAATCTCTGTCTTCATAGAGGTTAATCTCGCAACCAAGTGTCACAGACTCGCAGAAATTGAATAAAAAATGAAAAAAGAGAGCTAGATTAGCAAATCAAGAAACTGAACACCAATATCTATTAGTTTCCTCCAAGTGCTCTGTACTTGTGCAGATAGATATAAGCATAGAAATACAGTTTTACAACTACATTGCATGAAAGAGTACACCAAATTTCCATCTACTTGCCAATAGGAAGCCCGAGACCAGATTATAGAACCAAAAACTCCTTTCGCCAATTAGCCAAACTTATATGGGCTGTAAGGATAAGATGAGCAGTTGAGCACCGAGCCAAAAACAAAAAAAAGAAGAAGAAATGGGATGAGCACTACAAGATACTGCAACAAAATCACTAGTCTTGACGCTATAACTCATTGGAAGATGAAAAATTAGTGACTTAGTTAAGATAATACATAGGCCGATGAATTGGTCAACCACTTACAACCATAGCATAATAGTCATTTCAATATCAGAACAGCACTAAATAAGTCATTGTCAATCCATGGAGGTAAAACTAAAATCCATCACGTAAGCCAACAAACCTAGCATATAAAACAGCAAAATACTGAAAGAGAAAGTTAAGATGCTCTCACTTACCCCCCGATGAAAGATTCACGATTGACTGACCCGTACCCCTTAGAGGCACTATGAGAGGACACTTGACTCTCAAAATACACGACCACATTAAACCCATTGTCATTTAACTTCAAACCCTGCCTAATTTGCAGTGTTTCCTGCCAAGTTTCTGTGAGTTCCCAAGGAAGATGGGAGAACAACCTATGCATTTTTTCCCTTCAAGATTATACGCCACTAGTCTCTTCCTGTCTATCTCCTTTATCACTTCACCATTCTTTGTAAAACACAAAGATGTCAAGTTCTTAAGCGGCAGGCACCCTGTGTCATAAGGAATGACGAACAATCTAACCGACAATTCTATCGCACTCCTTCTCAATCCCAATGCCTCAACATTGTATTCTCTATGACAAACAACACGAAGTGATCCCCTCAAAACCCCCAAACCGTATTTTGACATACGCGATTCAGAAACTTAAGTTGGTTGTCATATCAACAAACACCTTTGCTCTAAAGTCAAAACAAATATTTATAATGAAAAGTCAAACTGCTGTTCCTTCAGTAATCAAATGTTTTAACCACGTGATTGATTGATAATTGAATAGAAAGTGGAGGACATGAACACATCTACAAAAACATCAAACTACATATGCAAAGAGAAAGACTAAGGAAACTATCATTTAGAATCATTTGACTTACCTCTTTCACTTCCCACAAGACTCTCAACAAATAAAGCCACATTAACGTAAGGGTACAACTGAGCAATCTCAATCGTCTTATAACTATTTTCTTTTGGATTGTACCTCACTAACTTCTCCCAATCCAACACCATTACAACCTCTCCATCATTTGCATAACACAACGGCATACAGTTGCGGGTATAGAACTCTCCAGATTTAGTTGGGACAACAAATAACTTGGTCCAAGATTCCTTCACCCCATATTCTTTCATCACCCAAACATCGGCATGACTCTCCAAAAACTTCTTAACCACACAAAGCGATCCACCCAAAACCCCCAAACGGAAAATGCTCCAATCGTCATCAAGTATATCCTCACCTTCACAATCAGGTGAGGGAACCTCCTTGAATTTCTCCTCAGTAGCATCAAAATACATGATCACTTGACCCGTCCCTGAACCCAATCGACCTACAACCGAATGTGGTGCCCCATTCAAAACAGTAACCGACGTCCAAAAATAAATCTTGTAACCAAAGTCTTCAATCCTTTTCCAGGAACCAAGTGTAGAAGAAAACACATGAACAGCTGAACGGGCATTTTTTCTTGAAGGCCGAAGAGCCATAACCACCTTGAAATCATCACAAACAGAATCATAACCAAGCCCATAGAATGCATACCCACTCGGGGTTTTAGGTGGTGAAAATTTCTGGAACATTCTAATTGATGGGTTCCATAGGCATAAGGTTTTACCAGTGCTTATGAGCAAGATACCATAAAGTGAACCCAGAATTTTAACAACACGGTTATAGCGGTCATAGGGTAATACCAGCTTGGCTATGGCGGGGTCAGGTGCCTGGTAATCAAGCGAGTAGACACTGCGAGAATATTGATAGGCCAGTATTAGCTTCTGGTTCCTGTTGTATAGCATGGATTGATGGAGGTGAGATTTGACGAAGTGGGGGTCGGTGATCAGAGCGAGCAACGGCTTAGAAACCGACTTGAAACGGCACAGAGACTTGACGGGTAGCCTTGAGAGTATGTTGGAGATAAGCTCATGGGGAAGATGGGGCAAACCCCGTTCCATTTCCAGTCAGTTCAGAGAGAGAGAGAGAGAGAGAGAGAAAGAGAGTGGTAGAGTACCTGGGTTTGTCCGCTCGACCAGAGTAGATTAGAGTCCTAATGAAGAAGAATTCTGATCTTTGGACACCGTAACATAGAAGTGTGAGAAATGGTGCGATGAATTGCTGCTACCTTCTTTATAGAGGCCAAAGTTAAAGTTCCACGACCACGAGGGTGCGGAATTTGGAGCTCCATTCGTAACCTAATGAAAGGTAAAGAAAAGGAAAAATTCCAAATGGCACATGAACTTGCATTCAAATATCACAGATACATGAACTTAAGTTTATTTTAATTAAACACATGTATTAACAAAACTTCCAAATTTAAGCCCTTGACGTTAACCCCCGTTCATTTCGTCTAAAAATTACTGACGTGGCATAATTTAACCGTTAAGTGAACCCACTGCACATGTTACAAACATAAGACGATGCACCCAATCCAAACCCCACCCTTTACTTCACCCCATTCCTCCATCGTCTGTCTCCCTCCGCCGCTTCAACCAAAACGTCATCGTCCAACTTACCCCCGTTCGACTTCGACTTGGGCATCACGCCCTTAACAACAAAGTCAGAGAACTGAGACTTCTAAAAAGAGAAATCACCCAACTTGGGCTTAAAGTGGATGAAGAACCTAGGATTTTGGGTCCTATTAGATTTGAATTTAGCGCTCATGCTCATGGGACTGTTGATAGGGAACCCGTAGTGTTCAATTCCGATTTAGAACACGAGGGTAAATGGGTTGAGAGAGTCGTTGGGCTTTTAAGTGAGTTTGAGAGATGGACTTGAGGAGAAGAACGTGGAGAGGTATAGAGAGAGCCCTTTGGAGTTGGTGGTGATGATGGAGGATTAGAACAAAAGCTCTATGGAGAAACTAAAAGTGGCCTGAAGAATGGTGGTGAAGCAATGGGGTTTGGATTGAGTGCATCATCCCCCTACTGGTAACATGTGCAACGGGGCTACTTAAACGGATAGGAGATGTCATATCAACAATTTTGGGGAAGAAGTGGATGGGGTCTAACGGAAGAGGCCTAATTTTGGGGGTTTTGTTAGTACGGGTGTTTGATTGAAATAAACTTAAGTTCAGGTATCTCTGTGACATTTGGATGAAAGTTCAGGTGCCTTTTCGAAATTTTTCCGAAAAGAAAAGAGAAGAGAAGAGAAAGAAAATGAGAGAAAAATGGGAAAGAAAATTTATTATTCACTAAACTTGAAATCTTTATTTTTCATTTTTTATTTTTCCTTAAATTCCAAACAAAGCCTAAGGGTAAGACTATGGATAGACTTTAAACCTCCTCATTAACCTAACTTTCCATTGACTCCGCTAACTAAAAGGCAAAAGAAAAAAATAAGTGATGGACAACCATATCGTTTTTCTTATTAGTACATGGAAAATTAGTATTAGTAAGACATAAAAGTATCGATTATGGAAAATTAGTATTTAGTAAGATATAAAAGTATCAATTATGGAAAATTAAGTATGTGGTGTTGAGAAATCGGCCGAATTAACAAACAAACAATGCGTGAAGATTAATAAAAAATAATAATAATAAAATCTGAGAACGCATGACAGAATTTTTTTTTTTTTAGTTCCTCAATTGTGTTACTTGTGTAGTACATTCACAGCTCGTAAAGAACAAATACAATCTGTTCAAAAAAAGAACAAATATAAGTTACATAAATTGTATTACCCAAAAAAAAAAGTTACATAAATACTGTAACATATGCTAGCAATTATTTTATAATATAGAGTTTAGATCATCAGTTATTGTAACCCCCCTATCCTCGATTTTGGAGGCACTCGCCCCTAAATTCCTGTGACTTGACCAGGTAGCTAGAATTCCAAATCAAGGTTGTGAATACCATTCCGTGCAGACCACATGTACAACATTTTCATAAAACTGACATCTTAACCCTCTAGTTCCGTTTTGGTTCAAATATTGGTCGGTACTCCAGGAGATAGCATCTCGTATAGGTCGGCACTGGGTGAGTACGGGACGGTACATATCATACTTACATACTAGTATGTTTTTTGTTTTTCTTGTTTTTAGGAGGCAGTCCCATAAAAAATAATTTGTAATAAATAATTACGATTTTCTTTTATCTCTTAATAATACATGAGCTCCTTAATCAGTACTATTACTAGTATTTTTTTAGTACTCGTTCATGTTCATTTTGAGTTTTTTAACGGAAAATTCAAAATGGTACCTAAAAATTATATATACCACACTATTGTTCTTCACGCATTGTGTATGTCTTAATTTTTTTTGTCATGCGTTTTTTGATTCTTTTCTTGATTGTTCTTCACGTATTGTGTTTGTTAGTTTGACCGATTTCTCAACACCACGTTACCACGCACTTAATTTTCCATAATCGATACTTTTATGTCTTACTAAATACTAATGCAAGAACATTTCGATAGTTTCTAGTATAAGGGGTGTTCCACTTTCTTACAAAAAGAACTTTTTGAAAAAGAAGGCAATTTCAAGTTCAAAAATTATGTGTTTACACAAATAATTTTTCTACCAATATGGATCTTGTTTGATAGATCTCATTAAGATATTTTAAACCGTGCAAAAAAAATTGAAAAAATATTTTTCATTTTCATTATATTTGAGTTTAAAATCATCTTCGTTTGAAAAAAAAAATATTTCCCAAAAGTGGAGCACCACTTTAAATCAGGTGTTTGAACCATTTTATGTGCACTTCAATTAATTATTTTATGTGCACTTCAATTAATTCACTGTCCACTAAAAAAACAGAAAACGCCCGTATTGGTTTTTATTACTATGAGACATGACCATTTATACGACATTAACTTGCCTTGCCCTGAACAACAGTAAAGAACATCTTGAGAGCAGTTAAAATGCATATTGTGCATCATCTGATCCGTCTATTCAGTGATCAAATGGTCCAGATTTCATTTCGACAATGAACGATTTAGTTGCTACATGGTGTTGAGATAAGATCTGGATCGTTGGATCGTCGAATAGACGTCTCAGATGGTGCACAACAGTGCTATGCACCAACCGCACAACACCATCCCTGGCATCTCCAACCAAGGATGTCAAATCTAACATAGCATGCCAAGTGAAAGAATTGACATGTGAAGTTATTCCAACCCATTGTCCTAATATTTACGTGTCATTTGACATTCCCTCTCTTATGTCAAATTTGACATGTGATGTCAAAATATTTCTTCAATTACTTTATTCAAAAACTTCCTAAAATAATAAATTTGGCATGTTGGTTAAGAGTGGTTGGTTATATTGAAGATGTCAAACTCTAAGATGTAAGCTTTAAAAAAAAATCGACATCCTCAAATTTGAAGTCAATGTTGGAGATTAATTTTTTTTTTTTTTTTGGGAACACATTAGAAATTCATTAACGAGGGAATATGATACTTACAGCCTACCGAGTTCAATGTGGTGTCGGCGTGTCGACAATTATCAAAATGAATCATGTTGGAGATGCTCTTAGACCAGGTAGAAAGAATAGAGAAATATGGGAATCAAATTAACCCTTTATAGAGAGCAATTATATCAGACCTCATACAAAGAAACATCGGCGTTGCATTTTGTAGCAAAATGAACCGGTTCATAGCAATTTACCATTTCCTGCAGGAAAAGAATACTTGGAACAGCATGGCTAATCTGCTGTAATATATCAGAATTAAGGGCTAGAAACAACCCGAATCGGTCCACCAACCACTATTACGACAACGATTCAACATTTTTCACTAACTAGATAAGTAGGTTCAAGAGCAATTTGAAGATACCAATAGACCAGAATTACGGGCATTAGAAATTAGAAAAGAAAATACTGTCTAAAGTTAGCCTAATCTAGATGATCTTCCTCTGTTCTTCTTGCTGCCTTAGAAATATCCCATTTCTTTGCAGAATCCGACAGATGCCATGAATGTATATTGATTGCTGTCATCCATGGATGGCCGACAAATCTGGATTGGGATTCCTTTGTGCCTCTGGACTACAAGACCACAACCAAGTCAGAGTAAGTTCGAACTTCAGGCTAAAACATCGCTTACTCTTTAAACCAGAAAAACAGATAAGACAACGCTGCAGTGGGCATTTATCATGCGATAATGAACAATGGAACACAACTCGTCAGAGAAATTTTTTTGGAAGGCAATAAAAGAACCAAGAAGTGTAAAGAAAGCATAAATAGTCTAGGACCAATGCAAGTCGCTCAAGTATCTTATCTCCGAGCCCCATGAAAGACAGATTCTATTGTACTAGCTTTTTTGGGGTGGTCTTTTTATACCGGAGGAGAGCAAGCAGGCACCAACCAAGATTAACTTTGATAGATTGGATGGGTTTGATGATTAACAATGTGCTGGATAACTCTAGAACACATGACAAAGAAACGGAAAAACAAACAGGGAAAACAACACACACACATCGCAACCTGTAGTAAAACTTCCCTAATCATAGCCCTGCCAGGCAACTACCAAACTTCAAATCACCTAGTCCATGGTACTTGTGGATACAAGAGGGTAGTTGGTAAGGAATACAATCTTTCCAATCGGACAATCCAAAATAAAGTCTCATTTCTGAAATGAAGAAACAAGATACCCCTTGCCTTCAATTCAACAAGCCGAGTACAATGTTTGTACCAACAACCTTTTTTCCACTTGCAACCAAAAGAGGAAGTAAATGCTTTGCCACCCCAAACATCGGAGCTGTTATCTTATCAGTCATCTATCCAAACATTTCTGGACTCACCGCGATACTACGTATCGGAAATCTTCTCGTCATAAGGGATACGATTACCATAACCAAGTGGCACAGACTCACATAAATCAAACATAACTGGGAAAGAGAGAGCCAATGTACATATCTTGAAACTGACTGTGTTTCGTCCAAATATTGTGTAGTTGTACACCTAGATAGATTGCCCCCAGGGGTGTAGTGCAGTTGGTCAAGGATGGGGCCGCTCAGTTGAGGTTGAAACATACCAAGGCTAGAAACTAAGATTCGATTCTTGGCAGTTGCATACTCTGGATTTAACCGCTGCACGGTATGTGGGGCCACGGCGTGCAGCAAAACCAATGGATACTCTCCCAAAGGTTTATCCTCTGGGAGAGTATCTCTTGGGGATAAGCCTTTTCTTTGTATATCTAGATAGAGCCATAAAATATTTTTTATTCCACTTTGTAGCTATAGAGAAGAGGAAGGCTGAGACCAGATTATGTGCCAACATAGAACCCAAATTAAAGTCTTTCGTCCATCAATCCACTTTATGTGGGCTGTAAGGATAGAATAAACTCTACAAGATATAAGGCCAGGGCTCACTTGTCTTGACGCTCTGTTTAACATATAAGCTGCCGAATTGGTTATTCACTTAAGCCCCGTTCAGTTGCCGGGAAGGAAAAGATGGAAAAATCAACTTCCCATTACTTTTATAGTGTTCAATTGGTAAGAAAGTAATGGAAACATGATTTTAAGTTTTCCTGCAAGATTTACTTTCTTGCAAAAGTGATCCAGCCAAAAGCATAAGATTTTGCGTTACGGAAAAAGTTTTCTCCATTGTGGGGTCAAAATAATTAGCGGGTAAGAAAAAAAGTGAATAACGCCAATACCAAAAAAATACAAATTAGGTTCTTAGAAAGACACTTGAGATTTACGTGAGCAACAACAATTTCGACTATTATGGTGCTTTCTAAGATAATTGTTGTGGAAAAAGATTGATAGTTTATTTTTTTTGGAAGTATTAATTTATCTTGTCATTAGTTTTCAATTTTGTTTTGTACTAACTAATTTTCAGTGAGTTTTTGCATCGGCAACTAATTAAGCATGATTGTTTAATATTTATTTATTTAGTTATCATCTACTTATTTTTTAAACTTCATTGGTACGGTTGATTATCAGAGAATGTCAATTTAAATGGAGAATTTGCATGACCATTTAGAATATAGCAAATTGAATAGGGAATTGCAAGTTGATTTTTTTTATTTCATGTTAAGATTTTGCATTAGATAAAATACATTTTCCGTATGTGTTAATTTTTGAAATATGATAGCCTATTATTTAGCTCTCAAAGATACATTTATTTAAAATTAGCTACTGAATAAAAATAAAGAAGTTTCTCATAAGTGTCTTTTCCCGGCAAATGAACCACTAAACTTTAGTTTTCCTGCAAAAAAAAAAAAAAAAAATTTGTCAAATGAACACTCACAGGAAAATAGATTTCTTTTTCCTTTATTTCATTTTACTTAACTTTTCATGAGAATAACTTTCTGGTACAACATTCCTGGCAACTGAACGGAGCCTTATTATCCAAATCAAATTAACATTTTGAGAATCAGAATAACACCAAAGATTCTGCTTCTATTTTTATCTCAAAATAAGTGCGAGTCAATACATGGAAGTAAAACCAACCAAATGCATCAGTTAAGCCCAAAAAACCTAGCATATGCATCGACAAATGACTGGAAAAAGAAGGGGGAGATGACATAACATGCTCTCACTTACCCGTTGACCAAGGATTCACGATTGACTTAGAGGCGCTATTAGGGGAGGCTAGACTCTCAACATACACCACCACTTTGAACCCACTTCCATTCAACTTTAAACCCCTCTTACTTCGCGGTGTCTCCTGACTATCTTCTTTGTCCTTCTGAGGAAGATGGGACAACAACCCATGTGTTTTTTTCTTCACACCACAAATCTATATCTATCTATCTCCATCATCACTTCACCATCCTTTGCAGAACACAAAGGCGTCAACCTCTAAAACTGCACACTCCCCGCGTCATAAGGAATGACAAACAATCTAGACCACGATTCTATCACGTCACATTTCTTCAACCCCAAAACCTTAACATTGTCTTCTCTATGGGAAAAAAAACAAAGGGATCCACTCGAAACCTCCAAACAGTACGGCAAAATACCAGATTCCCAATAATGACTTGGTTGTATCTTTTCAACAATCACCTCTGCTGCAAAATCAAATTAAACAATCAGGGGGACAACGTTCGACTGGCAATTAACCATCATTTACAGATCTCCATCCACATCAGTCCCTGGTTTATCCTTCCACAACTTGATAAGAGAAATCAATTTTTGTTATCATCGGTCTATTATTGCTTGTGCCTAACAATGACGAGCAAAGCATCAAACAGTCATCGCCGCTGCTAAATTTCTGGTATGCCCCGCTCACCTTGTACTCATCAGACATTCTATCAAAACCAAGCCCTAAAAGAAAGTACTGATTGACGGTAAGGGAAATCAGAAATACAACGCGCAAGTTGTTGGGTTCGAGTAGATGGGTTCCAAACAAAGATAGTCTCGTCCAAAATGACAATAAAAACCAACTCATTAGAGGAATACGATAGCATCGTGATAGGAGCACTTGAAATCATTAGAGCGATCAATGACAGAGCAATCAGAGAATGTTTTGTGTGAATTCTTCCTATGATGGAGGAGAAATTAGCAGCAACCAACCCAAGATTTTTAATAGATTAGAAGGGTTTGACAACCTACATTGTGCTTGATCACAGAAAAGCAAATGAATTACACTCGGATTCCCTTCACTAACATAGACAAGGATCGTCGTTCTCCATAACATCAATATTGGTAACTGAAACCACAAATTAAGAGACAAAATAACACATACCCTAGTACCGAACCACATTGCCCATACATTAAACTACCAAACTTCACTCGGATTAGTCCAGTAGTTGTTGATACATGAGAATAATTAATGGGGAGTGTCTTTCTGGAACAGAACATTATAAATGATGTTGAATTGCAGTAAGGAAATGTGATTCCCCATCAACAATAATACAAACATGCAATAGCCGATATAGAATTTTATCCAAAAAAAGGATAATCTCTTTGCAACACTAGACATGGACTTGTGTTATTTCATCAGTCTGTCTGCTTGAAAAATGCTGGACTCGCCCTTGATACTACATATTAGAAATATTTTACTTTGTAGAGAAGAAATCTCACAATCAAGTGCCGTAGATTCACAAAAAATGAATAAAACAGGAAGAAAGAGAGCTAAATGATCAAAACGAGAAACTGAACACCAATATTTATGTGTTTCCTCCAAGTGTTCTGTACTTGTGCAGATAGAATACAAGTTAAGAGATACTGTTTTACAATGATATTGCATGAAAAGATCTACAAAATTTACATTTATTGTCAATAGGCAGCCTGAGACCAGATAATATGAAGTTTAGAACTTTAATTAACTCCTCTTTTCAATTCTTCCAAGTTTTATGGGCTGTAAACATACGCTGAGCCGTACAAGATACGACAATGAACTCATTCGTCCTGATGATGCCATAAGTTATAGGAAAGATGAGATATCGCTGACTGACAGAACTTAAGACATAAGCTGACTAATTGGTTATCCACTTATACTCAAAGTCCAATGGACATTCCAATATCAGAATAGCACAAAACTGTTTTCTTATAATTTTCAAGCTCAAAAAATCATTGTCTATCCTCCATGTAAAATGAGCAAATCAATCATGATTAACCTGCACTGTTTTGAGACAATATTAGGGGAGGCTAGACTCTAACGTACACCACCACATAATTTCATTGAACTTAAAACCCTGCCCACTTTGCGGTGTCTCCCACGAACTTTCTTACATCCCGAGGAAGATGGGATAGAAACCTACAGGTTTTTCCTTGAAGATTATACACTAGTCTCTTCCTATCTATCTCCATCATCACTCCATTATCATTTGTAAAACACAAACACGTTCATGTCCTAAACTGCAGACTCCCTGCGTCAAAAGGGACAACGAACAATCTAGCTCACAATTCTATCATGCCACATCTTTCCAATCCCAACACCTCAACAATGTATACTACATGACAAACAACGTGGAAGGATCCACTCAAAACCCCCAAACCTTATTTGAAATACCCCATTAGGAAAGTTGGTTGTATCATTTCAAGTTTTCAACAAACACCTCTACTCCAAATCAATATCAAATTTAGACAATGAATCTAATTTTTCTTCAGTACTCAAATGTAATAACCACGAGATTTATTGTTAATTGAATATAAAGTACTGGACTTAGACACATATAAAAAAAGTACCAAAAACACATATGCAAAGAGAAAGAACAAGGAAAACATCAGATCGAACCATTTGAATTACCTCTTTCACTTCCATTTCCACATGATTAGGGTTGCCCTTTCATCTAATTCCCACCATGAGGTGAAGCAAGACTCTCCACATATAAAGTCACATCAAACTGATCAGGGCGAACCTCAGCAATCGAAATCCTCTGATAACTATTTTCTTCCGGATTGTAGCTGACTAACTTGTTCGAATCCAACACCATTACAACCTCTCCATCATTTGCATAAAACAATGGCATACAGCGGTAGGAAGAGAACTCTCCTGATTCAATTGGTACAACAAACAACTTGGACCAGGATTCCTTCACCCCATATTCCTTCATCACCCAAACATCGGCATGACAAGAAACATGACCCTCGTAATGCCTCTTAACCACACAAAGCGATCCACCCAAAACCCCCAAATCAACACCGCACGAACTATCAAGTATATTTGCACCTTCACAATCAGGTGAGGGAACCTCCTTGAATTTCTCCTCAGTAGCATCAAAATAAACAATCACAGCACCCATCTCCGCACCCAGTCGTTCTACAACTGAATGTGGTGCCCCATTCAAAACAGCACCCGACGTCCGACCATAGATCTCGTAACCAAAGTCTCCAATCCTATTCCATGAACTAAGTCTAGCAGAAAACACATGAACAACTGCCTTGGCATTTTTTCTTGAAGGCCTGATAGCCATAACCACCTTGAAATCATCACTAGCAGAATCATAACTAAGCCCATAGATGATAGACCCACTTGGGAAATCAGGTGGGGTAAATTTCTGGAACATTCTAATTGATGGGTTCCACAGCCGTAAGGTTCTACCAGTGCGTATGGGTAAGATACCATTAAGTGAACCCAGAATTGTAACGATAGGCTTATAGCGTAATTGGAGCTCGGTTATGGCGGGCTCAGGTGCCTGGAAATCAAGGGAGTAGACATTGCGAGAATATTGACAGGCCAGTATTAGCTTCTGGGTTTTGTTGTATTTGGTAGATTGGTGATTGAGGTGAGATTTGACGAATTGGCGGTCGGTGATAAGAGCGAGCCATGGCTTGGAAACCGATTTGAAACGGCACAGAGACTTGACGGGTAGCCTTGAGAGTATGTTGAAGATGAGCTCAGGGGGAATATGGGGCAAACCCCGTCCTTGGGCCATTTCCAGTCAGTGAGGAGAGAGAGAGAGAGACAGAGAGAGAGAAAATGCATGCATAGTACCTGGGTTTGTTGTCCATTCGACCAGAGTCGGTTTAAAATTCTAATGGCACCTCGCTTTTTTTGACATACCCCCAGCTGTTCGATTTCTCATTTGCTCTTTGTTGAATATTCGCGTTCTACGCCTTTTGCAACATTCACAAAATATACTAAAAATAGTAGTACTGTAAAAGGAGTAGTAGTTACTAGTATCTTGTACAAAAGAATTACTACGGACTAATATTCGAACCAGAACAAAATTAGAGGGAAAAGGTGTCGGTTTTATGAAAAGACGGTACGTACTGGCATGTGAACGATATTCACAACCTTAACTTGGGATTCTACCTAACCGGTCAGGTCGCAGGAAATCAGGGGCGAGCGCCTCCGAATCGAGGATAAGGGATTACATAATGGATGGATGATGTAAACTCTATAACATAAATGAGTTTAATTTAAAATAAACCGTCAATAAGTTGGATGATGCTATAGTGTCCCCGATCATCTTAGAGACAATGTAATTTTTGGCATAACTTTACCATTATGAACATAACTAAAATCCATTACAAATATAACAAAATCCAACTAACCAAATAATATCCAAAAAAACCAACCAAGGCATAACCAAACTCAACCAAAGAATAACAAATAAGTTATTACTTGTTATGGTTTTGTTATGCTTGTAATGAGTTTTGGTTATACTTATAATAGTTTTGTTATGCCAAAAATTACGGTGTCCCCAAAATAACCAAGGATACCGAAATCATTCCCCAATAAGTTTAGCTAAAGCGTCTATGATTGTCTATTTATAAACCATAACATAATTTTTGATGTACCTATCGGTGGGATCCAGAAGCTGAAAAATTCATATTACTGCAATGAACGCACTTACGACCCATAATCGTTGGTGGTTTTCTACCTTAGTTGCAAAGAATTTATACTCATCACAAATACTTGCTATATGCAGTTTATGTAATTTGTACGTATTTCATTCTTTATTTGATACATGGTAAAAGCTAGCGCAAGCTGTGTGAATGTACGTAACTACATAATTTAGGAACCATGTAAAAATCTTTGTGTCATGCATTTTCTGTTTCTTTTCTTGATTGTTCTTCATGCGTTGTGTGTTTGTTGCTTTAACCATTTTTCAAAACTACCTATGGTGTCCCCGGTCATTTTGGGGACACCGTAATTTTTGACATAACAGAACCCTTACAAGTATAACAAAAATCATTACAAGTATAACAAAACCATAACATAGCATAACCAAGGTATAACCAAAAACCAATCAAGGCATAACCAAAAATCAACCAAGGCATAACCAACCAAGTTATGCCTTATTATGGTTTTGGTTATGCTTATAATGGTATTGGTTATGCTTGTAATGAATTTGATTATGCTTATAATGGTTTTGTTATGCCAAAAGTTACGGTGTCCCCAAAATAATCGGGGACACCGAAGTCATTCCCTTGATACTTTTATGGCAATGTAGAATACTAATGCAAGAACATCCTGATAGTTAAAACTATGAATTAGGTGTCTAGACTAATTTGTACGCACTTTGATTAATTCTATAGAATCCATCTCACCATCTGCTAACATCCCAATAGTTTAGATCAATATAATACAATTTATGTTATTCCAAGTGTGAAACCCATATTATACCACTAAGAAAAAATATGATAGTACCGAGATGAGATCTGGACCATTGGATCGCCGAACGGATGGCTCAAATAATGCATAGCACTATGTTATGCACCATCCGCACAACACCATCCCCCAGCATCTCCAACCAAGGATGTCCAATGGCATGCCAAGTGAAAGAATTGACATGTGAAGTAATTCCAACCCAAATGTCAATGCTTATGTGTCATTTGACATCTCCTCTGTCATGTCAAATTTGACATGTCATGTCAAAAACAATTTCAATTACTTTATTCAAAAACTACTTAAAATAATAAATTTGACATGTTGATTGGGAGTGGGTACATTGAAGATGTCACACTTTAACATGTCAAATTGTCACGTAAGTTTTAAAATTTTTTTTGATATCCTCAAATTTAAAGTCAATGTTGGAGATGACCATGCAGAAAGAACAAAGAAATATGGGAATCAAAGTAACATCGGCGTCGCATTTTGTAGCAAAATTAACGGTTCATAGCAATTTACCATTTCCTGCAGGAAAAGAATTCTGGGAACAACATGGCTAATCTGCTGTATATCAGAATCAAGGGCTAGAAACAACCCGAATGGGTCCACCAACCACTATTACGACAAGGATTCACATTTTTCACTAACACGATAAGTAGGTTCAAGAGCAATTTGAAGATGCCAATAGACCGGAATTACGGGCATTAGAAATTAGAAAAGAAAATACTGTGTCTAAGTTCGGCTAATCTAGATGATCTTCCTCTCTTCTTCTTGCTGCCTAAGAAATCTCCCATTTCTTTGCAGAATCCAACAGATGCTATGAATGTATATTGCTGTCATCCATGGATGGCCGACAAATCTGGATTGGGATTCCTTTTTGCCGATGAATTCACCCCAATCTAAACTGCTTCTGGACTACAAGATCACAACCAAGTCAGAGTAAGTTCTAACTTCAGACTAAAACATCACTTACACTTAAAACCGGAAAAACAGATGAGACAACGCTGCAGTGGGCAAACTCATCAGAGAAAATTTTGGAAGGCAATAAAAGAAACAAGCAGTGTAAAGAGAGCATAAATAGTCTAAGACCAATGCAAGTTTTTTTTTTTTGCGGTAATTAAACCATTTTATAAAGCAAACCAACTAAAAAATCATGGGAAAGATCCAACATTACAAAAGAGAGATCCAGGCACAACCTAACAACCTCCTATATGCCCAGAAAAAAGCAACAAGACTTTACATATGACCAAAAAATCTAGAGCTACGACCGATGCAAGTTGCTCAAGTATCTTATCACCAACCCCATGAAAGACACAGATTGAATTGTACTAGCTTTTTTGGGGTGGTCTTTTTGTACTGGAGGAGAGCAAGCAGGCACCAACCAAGATTAACTTTGATAGATTGGATGGGTTCGATGATTAACAATGTGCTAGAGAACTTTGATCCTTGTCTATGTTAGTGAAGGGTGTCCGAGTGCTAATTCATTTGGGTTTCTGTGATCAAGCACAATGTAGGTTGTCAAACCCTTCTAATCTATCAAAATAATCTTGGGTTGGTTGCTGCTAATTTCTCCTCCATCATAGGAAGAATTCACACAAAACATTCTCTGATTGCTCTGTGATTGATTGCTCTAATGATTTCAAGTACTCCTATCATGAGGCTTTGGTATTCCTGTAATGGGTTAGTTTTTATTATGGATAGACTATCTTTGTTTGGAACATATCTACTGGAACGCACCAACTTGTGTGTTGTATTTCTGATTTCCCTTACCGACAGTCAGTACTTTATTTTAGGGCTTGGTTTCGATAGAATGTCCGATAAGTACAAGGTCATTGAGGCATACCAGCAATTTAGCAGCGGCGATAACTGTTTGATGCTTTGCTCGTCATTGTTAGGCACAAGCAATAGTAGACCAAGGATAACAAAAATTGATTTCTCTTGTCAAGTTGTGGAAGGATAAACCAGGGACTGATGTGGATGGAGATCTGTAAATGATGGTTAATTGCCAGTTGAACGTTTTTCCAAGATGGAACAGCAACCTACAGGTTTTTCCTTGAAGATTATACACTAGTCTCTTCCTATCTATCTCCATCATTCCTCCATTATCACTTGTAAAACACAAACGCGTCCATGTCTTGAACTGCAGACTCCCTGCGGCACAAGGGACGATGAACAATCTAGCCCACAATTCTATTATGCCACATCTATCAAATCCCAACACCTCAACAATGTATACTACATGACAAACAACGTGGAAGGATCCACTCAAAACCCCCAAACCTTATTTTGAAATACCCCATTAGGAAAGTTGGTTGTATCATTTCAAGTTTTCAACGAACACCTGTACTCCAAATCAGTATCAAATTTAGACAATGAATCTAATTTTTCTTCAGTACTCACATGTAATAACCACGAGATTTATTGTTAATTGAATATAAAGTACTAGACTTAGACACATATAAAAAAAGTACCAAAAAGACATATGCAAAGAGAAAGAACAAGGAAAACATCAGATCGAACCATTTGAATTACCTCTTTCACTTCCATTTCCACATGATTAGGGTTGCCCTTTCATCTCATTCCCACCATGAGGTGAAGCAAGACTCTCCACATATAAAGCCACATCAAACTGAGGGCGAACCTCAGCAATCGAAATTGTCTGATAACTATTTTCTTCCGGATTGTAGCTGACTAACTTCTTCGAATCCAACACCATTACAACCTCTCCTTCATTTGCATAACACAACGGCATACAGCGGTAGGAAGAGAACTCTCCTGATTCAATTGGTACAACAAACAACTTGGACCAAGATTCCTTCACCCCATATTCCTTCATCACCCAAACATCGGCATGACCCTCGTAATGCCTCTTAACCACACAAAGCGATCCACCCAAAACCCCCAAACCAACACTGCGCGAACTAACAAGTATATTCGCACCTTCACAATCAGGTGAGGGAACCTCCTTGAATTTCTCCTCAGTAGCATCAAAATAAACAATCACCGCACCCATCTCTGCACCCAGTCGTTCTACAACCGAATGTGGTGCCCCATTCAAAACAGTACCCGACGTCCAACCATGGATCTGGTAACCAAAGTCTTCAATCCTTTTCCATGAACTAAGTCTAGAAGAAAACACATGAACAGCTGAAATGGCATTTTTTCTTGAAGGCCCAATAGCCATAACCACCTTGAAATCATCACTAGCAGAGTCATAACCAAGCCCATAGATTGTAGGCCCACTTGGGAAATCAGGTGGCGAAAATTTCTGGAACACTCTAATTGATGGGTTCCACAGCCGTAAGGGTCTACCAGTGCCTACAAGTAAGATACCATTAAGTGAACCCAGAATTCTGACGATAGGCTTATAGGGTAATTGGAGCTCGGTTATGGCGGGTTCAGGTGCCTGGTAATCAAGGGAGTAGACCTTGCGAAAAGATTGACAGGCCAGTATTAGCTTCTGGGTTTTGCTGTCTTTTGTAGATTGATGATTGAGGTGAGATTTGATGAAGTGGGGGTCGGTGATTAGAGCGACCCATGGCTTGGAAACCGACTTGAAACGGCACAGAGACTTGACGGGTAGCCTTGAGAATATGTTGAAGATGAGCTCATGGGGGAGATGGGGCAAACCCCGTTCGGGCCGTTCCATTTCCAGTCAGTGAGGGGAGAGAGAGAGAGAGAGAGAGAGAGAGAGAGAGAGAGAGAGAGGGAAATGCACGCAGAGTACCTGGGTTTGTTGTCCATTCGACCAGAGTCGGTTTAAAATTCTAATGGCACCTCCCTTTTTACGACGTACCCCCAACTGTTTTATTTCTAAAGCTTTATTTGGTCTCATTTGCTCTTCGTTGAATATTCTAGTAATACTGGACCAGTCACAAAATATGCTAAAAATAGTAGTAATAGTAATTATCTAGTAGCCTAGCACCAAAGAATTGTTTATGGAACTCTCTCCTGAAAACAAGATTTTTTTTTAAAAAAAAAAATGGTATGATAACATTGATAAGTGCAATAAAAAATTTAAAAGAATGGTGTGATAGGTACCGTATGTGCAAACCGGTATTTTGGATATGGCCATCAATACTGATTGATTCGAATCAAAACAAAATTAGAGGTGCAAGATGTCGATTTTATGGAAAGATGATACATACCGGTACGAGAATGATAATCATTGTCTTGACTTGGGATTCTACCTAACCGATTATGTCGTAAGAAGTCAAGGGTGAGCGCCTCGGAAATCGAGGATAAGGGAATAAAGTAACTGATGTTGTAAATTCTATGACATAAAGGAGTTTAAATTATGTTTAAAATAGATGGTCAAAAAAGTTTAGTTAAAATGTCTATGACTTTAATTTTATAAATCAAAATATAATATTCGATGTACTATCGGTGTGATCCACAAGATGAAAAATTCATATTATCGCAACGAATGCACTTAGGACCAATGTTTTAAAAGTCATTTGGCGCTAGTTGGGTGGAAAAAAGGGCCGCCTAGCACCTAGGCGCTGACTAGTTGGCCGTCTAAGCACCTAGGTGGGGACTAGGTGTCGATTAGTCGGCTGCCTAATCTAAGCATTGGACCACCGCCTAGCGCCTAGGCAAGTAGTAGTTAGCCTAGGCGGCCGCCTTTTAGAACACTATAGTTAGGACTCTCAATGGGTGGTGCTTTCCATCTTATGAGGAAAGAATTTATACAACAATAATAACAGAACCCATGTAATCCCAAATCATTGGAGGAAAAAATTTATACTCATCACAAAATACTGTACTTGCTATATGCCATTTATGTAACTTATTATACAGTTATACTTCATTCTTTATTTGATACATGGTAAACGTTAATGCGAGCTGTGTGAATTTACTTTACTACACAATTTAAGAACCATGTAAAAATCTTTGTATCATGCGTTCTTTTCTTGATTGTTATTCACATATTGTGTATTTGTTGCTTTGACCGTTTTTGAACACTACCTACTTAATTTTCCAAAATCGATACTTTTGTGGCAATGTGCTAACTGAATGCTAATGCAAGAACATCGCGATAGTTAATATGAATCAGGTGGCTGGCTAATTTGTACGCACTTTGACTAATTTTATAGAATCAATCTCACCGTCTGCTAACATCCCAATAGTTTAGAATATCAGAATACAATTTAGGCTACTCCAAGTGTGAAAACCATATTATACCACTAAGAAAAAATATGATAGTAAGGGAGCTTTTCACCACATATTTTTCAAGGAGGCAATCACTAGATCGAGCAAAACAAAATTGGAACAGATAAACGTTGTCCTTGCACACCCTCTCGTACGTTACATATATATGGAGTCAATTCTCGTATCGACTTGAGAGAGAAACAATTCAAATGAAGGCGGCACATTATTCTTTTTCTCATCATGAACTCAACAAATGTGCAAGGGAGAAAAACATCTCCTTAACTTGGACAGTTGGACTAAACAAACTGAGTGACAATATTTGTGATTTCAACTTCCTGGACTTAGTAGACTTTCATAGGACCAGTTCTAAAAGCCGCAAGGCGCAAGTCGGCCGGTCGGCCATTTTCAAGCAATTAATCGGTGCATAGCGATTAATCGCTGATTAATTCCTTATTTTAAAACACTGGCCACATTTGTGCAACTTCTCTATTCCCCATCCTACCTAATGTCAAGATTATTGAGGAATTTGAGAACTCGAGAAGTTCACGAGCTGTGCACATCAATTACTGAAAAAAATGGTGGTACAATGTCGTCTTATGGACGACGCCTGTTTGTTTGTGTTTTCGATAACTCGTATCTGGGCTGTTGGACTGACTGATCCGGATTCCCGTAGAGATCACTATGACCATTTATATGCAAAACTTCTGTGATGCTCCCAAGTGGTATGGAAGCATCATACTCCCAATGAATTACAGCCATTGGATTGAAAATAAATAAATCACAGCCCTTAGATCAAAATCAAAAACGAAAAATAGGGTGGTTTTATTAAAAACGAGGCAGTTTTGACCTAAAAAATAGAGGATTACTTACCACAAAACAGACAACACTTACCATTCACTAAGGCAACACTTACCATTCACTAAGGCAAAACTTACCACTTGTGTGGTAAGTTTTGCCTTAGTGAATGGTAAGTGTTGCCTTAGTGAATGGTAAGTGTTGCCTGTAATTCATTGGGAGTATGATGCTCCCATACCACTTGGGAGCATCATAGCATTTTCCATTTATATGACATGAAAACTTGCCTTGTCTTCTAAGATCAACAGTACTGAACACACAGATAGCAGTTATAAACGAGAGAACAATTATATTAGACGAAACAGAAAGAAACATGGGAATCATATTTGGAGCCAAATTACCTGTTGTATTAGCCAATTGCCATTTCCTTCAACCCTGCTTATTGTGCGGGAAAAAAAATGCAGGGAACATGGCTAATCTACAACCTATCAGAATTTAGGGCAATAAAAAGCCTGAATAGCCAACCACTATTACCAGAAAGATTCAAAATCTTTGCTCACAAAAGCAATTCGAAGATATCAATAGACCATAATTGCGGGCATTAGAAATTAGAAAAGAAAATACCGTGTCTAAGTTAGCCTAATCTAGATGATCTTCCTCTCTTCTTTTTGCTGCCTTCGAAATCTCACATTTCTTTGCACTCTCCAACTGATGGTGTAAATCCGTACTTACGTCATCCATGGATGGCCACCAATTCTCGATTGGCATTCCTTTGCCGATGAATTCACCCCAATCTAAGTTGCTGCTGGACTACAAGATTACAACCCCGTAAGAATGAGTTCAAACTTTACCATAAAACAATCACTTGCACTTGAAACCGGAAAAGCAAAAAAGACGAAAGTTGCATTGCATATTTATCATGCAACAATACACAAAGGAACACAACCCATCAAAGGAAAATCTGAAGGCAATACAAGAACCAAGCAGTGTAGAGATAGCATAAATTATCTAAGACAGATGCAAGTTGCTCAAGAATCTGATCATGAGCCCCATCAAAGACACAGATTATATTGTTAGCTTTATTGGATGGTATTTTTTATACTGGAGAAGAACAAGCTGGCACCAACCCAAGATTGATTTTGACAGATTGGATGGGTTTGGTGATCCACAATGTGCTTGATAACAGTAGAACAAATGAATTAGCTCTGATACCCTTCCCTAACAAGGAAAAGGACCATCATTCTCCTATAACACTAGTAAGCATAACTGACAAACAAATGGAGAAAAACAGAATACACACATCATAACCGGTAGTAAAACTTCCCTAATCAAAGCTCTTCCAACCAAAATTCAAATCATTTAGTCCATAGTACTTGTGGATACAGGAGGACAATTAGTGGGGAACTTTTTCTCCGGATCAGGACATCGTAATGAAGTCTCAGTTCTGAAACGAAGAAAAGTGCTACCCCCTTGCCTTTAAAACAAGACACCCAATACAACTTTGTAGTACCAAAAAACTTTGCAACACCATACATCAAGAGTGTTATGATATCAGTCTGTCTAATTGAAAATTCGTGGACTCACCATGATACTACGTATTGGAATTCTTCTCCTTCATAGGTGAGATGATCTCAAAACCAAGTCACAGACTCGCATAAATCACATATAACAGGGAAAAAGAGCTAGCGAACACATCAAGAAACTGACTCTGTTCCTCCTAGTATTCCGTACTTGTATACATAGATATACCCAAGAAATATATAAGCTGCCACTGTGTTGCTATAATGATAGGAAGCCTAAGATCAGATTATGTGCCAAACATAGAACCCCAATTTCAGTCTTTTGTTCATCAAAAGAACTTCTATGGGCTGTAAGGATACAATAAACCCTACAAGATATCAGTGCCCAGGGATCATTTGGAAATTTCAGGACTCGCCATGATACTATGAGTCAGAAATCTACTCCTTCACAAGGGGGATGATTCGTAACCAGGAGTCTAAGTCTTGCGAAAACAAGATATAACAGGGCAAAAGAGAGCTAATTTACATATCTGGAAACAGAATGTAGTTCCTTCATGTATCACATGCTTTTTTACACAAAATATACCCATAGAAATACTTTTGTTATCATCATGTTGCATAAAAAAAGATATGCCAAATTGCCAATTACTTGTGGATGGAAGCCTGAGATCACATTATGTGCCTATAAATACTAAATTATAGACTTTTGCCCATCAATCTATTTCTATGGGCTGTACGGATAAAAAAAACACATTATCACCCAGGATTAATGTCTTAATCGCTCTAATTAGTAGGACAGATGACATCCTTGAGGCTACTACCGCAGCAAACTTAACTCATAAGCTCCCTATTTGGCCATTCACTTACTGTCATATTGAAATAAACATATTGCGATCAGAACAATACCAGAATATTTGCAACTTAGAAGTGATGGATTTTTCTAGTCTTCATCAACCCATGGAAGTAGAACTAGAAAAATCCATCACTTATACCGAAAAAACTAGAATATGAATCGACAAATGACTGAAAGAGAGGAGAAATAACACATGATGCTCACTTACCCGTTGACAAAAGATTCTGGATTGACTTAGAGGAACTACCCGGTGAGACTAGACTCTCAACATATACCACTACTTTGAACCCACTTCCATTCAACCTCAAACCCTGCCCACTACGCGGTGTCACCCGACATGCTTCTTTGTCCTCGTGAGGAAGATAGGACAGCAACCTACACGTTTTCTCTTCAATATTATACACCACTAGTCTGTTCCTATCGATCTCCATTATCACCTCACCATCTCCCGTAAAACACAAAGGTGTCAACGTCTTAAACTGCAGATCCCCCGCGTTGTAAGGAACCACAAACAACTTCTCCCATGACTCCACCGCGCCACCCTTCTTCAACCCCAACACCTCAACACTGCCTTCTCCATGGCAAGCCACGCAAAGCGATCCCCCCAAAACCCCCAACCCATACTTCGAAACACCCGGTTCCCAACGCGGTTGGGTCATCTCAACAAACTCCTCTGCTCCAAAATCGAAACCAATAATCGCTGGATCACCCGTCTTTCCAACCACCATCCAGTAAAGATCTCCACCCACATTACTCCCCGGTATATCCTTACAAACCCTATAAGGAAAATCACCAATCCTCCGTACCCTCTGTTTATTACTACTAACCCTCGTGCCATCCAATGATGAGCACGACATGAAACAGCTATCACCAGTGTCATCTGTCTGGTAAGCCGCGATCACCTTATACGCATCGGTAATCTTATCAAAACCAAGCCCTAAAAGACAGTACCTAGTAGACGCGCGAAGAGAGAAGGTGGGAATAGAAAGCACGTGTTCTTTTTCTCTAGTAGACGGGTTCCAGACAAAGAAAGTCTTGTCCGAAATGGAAATCAACACCAACCCGTTGCAGGAATTCCATATCCTCGCGGACGGGTACGAGTACTTGAAGTCGTTGCAGAGCTCGACGACGGAGGGGTCGGAGAGGGTGTCGGCGTCGACGGAGCGGAGGGCAACGGAGGAGGGGGGTTCACGGGACACGAGGACGGCCACGCGGCGCCTGCGGCGGTGGCGCGTGGCGGCGGAGTGGAGGGCGTGGAGTTCAGGGAAGTGGGGGTCGGCGGAGATCCAGTGGCGGAATTGGGTGGAGACGGATTTGAAGCGGTGGAGGGATTTGACGGGGAGGCGGGAGAGGATGTCGAGGAGGATTGCGTCGGGGAGGGAAGGTTGTCGGGAGTGATCGGAATCTTCCTCCATTGTTGTTGAGTGATTGGTTGATTAGGGTTTGTGATCTTGTTTTGGGTTTTTTAAATGGTGCAAGGGTTAGAACTTAGAAGAGTGTAGCACGTGGGGGAGAGGAGTTGAGTTTTGTTTTGTTTTGGTCACCTTCGGCTTAATAGGATGAACATTACCCTCCTAAATTATGTAAATTTCACTATAAAATAATGTCATTCTTATCAAAAAGTGTATTGTTTTATAAGCATTACATCACTTTGTGGTGGGGTCCACACCATTTCAACAAATGAAAGGAAGGGTAATGTTCACCGTATTTTAAAGAAGGTGAATAAAACTGCACTCGGAGAAGACGGAGATGAAAAGAAAAATTCTATGATACATAAAAACGAAAACATGAAAGAGAATGGACAGCTCGAATTCACAATCAATATAAGGAGGATGAACAAAATTCCACTTGGGAAAGACGGAGATGAAAAGAAAAATTCTAGGATACATAAAAAAGAAAACATGAAAGAGAATGGACGGCTCGAATTCACAATCACATTAATTGTGAATCTGAGCCGTCCATTTATTTTTACGAATACTTTCATGATTCTTATGTCATGGAGTATCTTATAAAGCCCCAGGTGAAAATGACACCCATCTTTTAACTTGGACACCGAAGTCATGAACTTATGATCTAGAGTTGTGTATGTGAATCGAATGATGCTGCAGTTGTGTTCAAAATTGTGGTGGAGATTTGTGTCTGTTTTTATTTTTGAATTTTGAAAATCTTGTTTTTGTTTTTTGAACTTTCAAATTGTACCTTGCCTACGGAATATCAAATTTATTGACACTTATATTGAGATTTTGACTCGAATTATTTGTGTGAGGCTTCAAGGCAGGTTCCACACAGTCTATTTTAAACTTTCAGTACATTTAGTTTTTGAAAAGGTCAGGATAATAAGAATTACATTCGGTCATGTGGTTATAGATTCAGGTCAACTTGATTTTTGTAAAATTACAATGCTTGAAAAATTCTATAGAATAGAATCTAAAATAATATCGAAGGACTCTTTTACAATCTAATCGTCTTCATCTTTAATTCAAAAAAATAAGTACTTATATTTATTTCCCTTAATGAAACGGGATTAATCACATAATTTGCATCTTGAGGGTGAGCAAGAGTCGGTAACTTGGTGTGCAAGCATAAAAGCGACTTCCAAAAACATGCCAAACTATTAGAATTCGTGAAAGCGATGATTGAGAGTAGGAGTGTAGTGCGAGGATTGAGAGCACAAGGTGCTACTGAAGGATTATGTAACTTAGCCTTGACCCCTTAAATTGTCAGGGAAAAATAAAAATCGATCACAATCGCAGTTTTTTTGTATGTCCCTTGTCTGTAATTTAGCAACCAAATTTCCTTTCTTATTCACGAAAAACCATTGGGAAAAATTATGGTGTCTATCCTCCATTGGGGGCACCATAATTTTGACATAATCGGACTATTACAAGCATAATTAAAACCAATAATATGAAAAGAAAAAAAAAATGCCTTACAAGGCATCACCCCATCGCATCCAAAACCATATGGTCCAATTATACATATCACTGGTTTTGATTATGCTTGTAATGGTCCGGTTATACCAAAATTACGGTGTCCCCAAATGGAGGGTAGACACCATAGCATCCAAAACCATATCCGAACTTACTTTGTCATTGCCAATCACAAGGAAGATATGTCGCCAAAAAGAAGAAAAAATGAACCAGAAATCGAAACAGAACAAAAAAAAACAAAAAAAGAAGCAAAATCAGAAACACAAAAACTCCCTTGCCTTTCGGAACCCATCGTAGTTCACGTACTCTCGAGACAACCAGTTAAGTCTCTTCTTCACTTCGGGTGCGTTTCCAAGTCTTGGCGTTGTTTAATATCTGATCCCAAATTCAATCTGACATGAAAAAACTGCTAGTTATGGTCATGATGGTCTTTGATTATTTTTCAAGAGACTTCCACTTACTTGATAGATGCTAATAAAGCATTGGTAAAGGAATTGGATTTTACCTAAACCATTGACAGACGAAAATCCGTATGTGATGATGCCAAAAATCATGGCAACGGGCTGGTGCTTTTGATTACTATAGATACGGATGACTTGTTCTTGCGGAATCCAACAACTAGATCCTGCAATAATGCCAACAAAGTGCTTTCTTATGGCTGGAATGACGACGACGGGTTCTACGGGATTTCTAGGGTTGTTGCTGGACTTTGTTATGACTCCGCGCTTGATAATTACAAGGCGGTGGTGGCATTAAGGGATTTCGACACACCGGACAGTAGTGTTTCGAAAATAAGACTTGGACAAAGAGTAGCTTGGCATGCATATTGAACAACATTAAGTATTGGAATGCTGATTATAAACCATAATCAGTAAACTGATTCAACATCCATAAGACTGGAGAATTGAGTTCAGTAAACATATGCTGGAAGACCCCATCACATAAAAGTAAAAACTAGGTTCCCATATCACATTTTGCTACGAAACCACATTTTGAGCAGAGGAAAAGACTGACTGTTGTTGGCTACAAAAAGTCAGTATTGGTCGTAAGTACCGGTTATTTTGTTACAAACCATGTTTTGAGCAGCGGCAAGACCATTATTGGTTATGAAAGGTCAACATTGGATGTAACTACACTAAAACGTGAAGGGATATTGCAAACTGTAATACAGAATTGCTGCAAAAGGGAGGCACTGCAATGACGGATAAGAAGGAATCATCGTAAGAGGTTAGGGCTTTACCTCCAACCAGAATGTCCAGTTATCAGGGCTTGTGCCACTGAGTCCAGCAGTTGTGAAGAGTCAAATTATGGAAAACGAACAGACGGAATTCTGGGGCATTTCATGCCGTGGGCATCATCAAAGAGATGCTTCTTAATACAGTCTGGTTCTGAAATAACTAAGCTTTTAGCCTTTCACAATAAAAGCCAACTTCGCTCGTGTATCAGCACAAGGGTTTGCTTCTTTAAACAAGTGCTTGATCTCCGCGTGCAACTTCTGGATTAGTAACCTGCAATCACATATAATATTTTTTAGGATAGTGGTTACCAATTGACAAGTCCTTGAGCTGCTGGATAATTTCCCTCGCATTTGTTTCCACTTCAAGATCCCTCGATCCCATATCATGGGTGGTTATATGCAGCCCATCGCGCAAGGCCTAAAACTTAGCGGTAAGCCCATCACGGTAGCTCATGGGTCTAGAAACCCGTGACCCCCTGCAGCTGAGGCTGGCCTGATTATCCGTTTTGTTCGAAGTGCCATAAGTGTTGATTTTAACGATTCCTACTGGTGGTTTAGACCAACCGGCCGGCACACCCGAATGACAGGAAAAAAAATTGTTTGAGCAATTAATTCCGAACCGTTGGGAAATATCCGTTGCAAAAGAACTTGAACCGGGTTAGGAGGAGAAGTGTTTTCCGGGAACTATTTTGCCACCGCACAATTCCGTAAAGCATGTAGCAAAAGCCGGTGAATTGCACCAACCTCCCCTGAGTGGAGATGGATAGTCAGAGATCTTTCTTTTTTCTTCGTTTGGTGGTTGTCTTCCCTTATGTTTATGTTGAAGTTTTTGTCTCAATAATTCCTCCCTACGTGAAGGTCTAGTTTTGGCTGCATGGAAGTTGTGGTCCTTTGTGGAGCCTTGTTCCTCAAAGGACAGATGACATAATTGAGACCACTACCGTAGCAAAGTTGACACATAATTAAGCTCCCTATTTGGCCATTCACTTAATGACTGTCAAATTCAAATAAACATATCGCGATCAGAACAATACCAGAATATTTGCTAATTATTTTTCATCTCAAATTTAGTCTTCGTCAACCCATGGAAGTAGAACTAGAAAACTCCATCGCTTATGCAGAAAAAAACAAGCATATGAATCGACAAATGACTAAAAGAGAGGAGAAATAACACAAGATGCATGCTCTCACTTACCCGTTGACAAAAGATTCTCTGTGAGGAAGATAAGACAGCAACTTACAAGTTTTCCGGCATCCACCACCACTTTTACCTACGCGGTGAGACTAGACTCTCAACATACACCACCACTTTGAACCCACTTCGATTCAACCTCAATCCCTGCCAACGCTGCGGTGTCTCCGGACATTCTTCTTTGTCCTCGTGAGGAAGACAGGACAGCAACCTACACGTTTTCTCTTCGATATTATACACCACTAGTCTCTTCCTATCGATCTCCATCATCACCCCACCATCCCCCGTAAAACACAGAGGCGTCAACGTCTTAAACTGCAGATCCCCTGCGCTGTAAGGAACAACAAACAACTTCTCCCACGACTCCACCGCACCACCCTTCTTCAACCCCAACACCTGAACATTGCCTTCTCCATGGCAGATGAGATGACGGATAGTGATCCGTCCAAAACCCCCAACCCATACTTCGAAACACCCAGTTCCCAACTCGGCTGCGTAGTCTCAACAAACACCTCTGCTCCAAAATTGAAACCAATAATCGCCGGATCACCCGTCTTTCCAACCACCATCCAGTAAAGATCTCCACCCAGATTACACCCCGGCGTATCCCTGCAAACGCTATAAGGAAAATCCTTAATTCTCCTTGCCCTCGATTCATTACTACTACTAAACACCCTCGTTCCATCCAATGATGTGCACAACATGAGACAGCTATCACCACAGCTAGCTGTCTGGTACACCGAGATCACCTTATACTCATCGGTGAGCTTATCAAAACCAAGCCCTAAAAGACAGTACCCGGTAGATGCGCCAAAATAGAAGCTGGGAAGAAAACACAAGCGTACTTTTTTCCTAGTAGACGGGTTATATTAGTTAGCCTATTTGAAGAAAGGATAGGTTACTAGCTAGGTTCCTTTCCATGTCTCTAGTTTTGACTGCAATAATTAGAACTCTTACGCTTTCATCCCTCTACATGCCTATGCCGTTGAGACAAGCTATTTTACTGGTTCTCTGCACCCTTGAGTTTACAAACTCAATATATTTACTTTCTTTTTTGTTCTTTACCTTTGGTCTGTCACTTTGTAGCTGATTTGGTGGATTTCTCTTGGATAATAATGGTTGCGCAGAATTGTTTTATGTAATCTCGCAAAGATTGGTAGGGTCTTGCGGAGGCTTAGTAGTGGTCAGACAATTCGGATGAGATCTGCTGAGTTTCTTTTTGGGACATGGATTTGCAGCCTTTTTTCTCTCACCTAAGGCATTTGTTTCGATCTCATAGCTTTTCCTTCCAGTCTAGAGCAGGCCGTTTCCTCTCTACAGTCATCACTAGAAGTTTCATAAGATGGTTGGGTGGGTTTCTTACAGTTTAGATGTTTGTTGCCTTTTTTGTTTGTCATTCCATTCCTTTGGACAATGAACCTGTGGCAAGTTTGATTCAGGGCTTGTTAAAACATGACTGCTGTAATATTCATATAAATTCAACCTTTTCTGATAATTCAGGAATGGCACTTACCTTATAGTGCTGTATATATAAGTGGTTGCCCAAAAATTGACAGCTTTGGCCTATTTCTGGTCAGTCGGGCTAAGATGACTCTTTGGTGACAATGTCTAGTTTTTTTTTTCTCTTTTAGTGAGCTGAGGAGCTTAACATCGTAAACTGATATCTCATGGTGAGTAACAAAACTATGCCAAGTTTCCTCCCCATTCATGGACGTTTGAGAAGTAGATTGGGTGCAATTGACTTTATATGCACAACATAGCTGCCTCATATTCGAGTCGCTAACCTCAAGGTTTATAGAGAGAGAGAGAGCAAAGTTAAGAAAGTTTGGGCTTTTACTGAAGGATTTACCTGATTGAATGATTGGCATAGAGTCCTTAAGTTTTTCTTCTGGCTTTTCCTCCATTTCTGTTAACCCAAATGGTGCTTTTTGTATTTGGGAACTGGGAAGTATCCAGTTTCCATTTGGTAAATAAGCTAATTTTCTGTTACTTTTTCAGGGAGAAGTTGAACTCCATGAACTTGCTGCTTTATATGTCCCCAATTGCTGTTCTAGTTTTATTGCTTGCAACACTTTTGATGGAGCCAGATGTTTTAGAGGTCACTTTATCGCTTGGAATGAAACATAGGTTCATGTGGCTACTTCTTTGCATTAATTCGGAGGCAGCATATTTGGCCAACTTGTCCATCTTCTTGGTGACTAAACACACAAGCGCGCTTACACTCCAGGTTTGATCTCTCTCTCTCTCTCTCTCTCTCTCTCTCTCTCTCTCTCTCTCTCTCTCTCTCTCATTGCTTTGCTCCACCGAAGAGAAGATATACAAATTTAGCTCTTCTATTCTGAGGTTCTTGAACAAGTTTACCATCTCGTGCTTGTTGAAAAATAGGATACCTAACTGTGATACTACATTTCAAGATTCTCGTCACCTAAATGTCCACAGGGTAGGGGCCATACCAGTTTGTTCTCCAAGTTTTTTAGGCATTGCAAAAATAAACCTGGTGCTATGATGCACGGTAAATGGTCACATTGTAGAATTTTTCTGAGAGAAAATGATGATATGATGCCAACGACGACAGTTTAGGAAACGATTTAGTGGAAGTGGATCAACAGTACCTTGGACTGCCATGGTTGATGTTGGACTCGTACGTAAGGCTTACTTTTTGAACTTGCGGAGCCAAATAGGCACATATTTGATCGATTCTTTTTTTTTTCTCTTCATTTTTTTTTAAGTTTACCAGATTAGTTCAGACAAACAAATACAATTTTGTCCAACTGTAGTGGAGCACTAAGTGCATCAATGATCAATTGAGTTCAGACCCATACTTTTGAATGTTGGTGCTGGAATGCACCTAAACCACTGGTTGATTACATGATCAAGAGTGAATCTTTACGTAAATCATAAGAATCTCTCTGTTCCAGAAATTCTTTGACAACGAACATGTCATAATTGTCGTGGCCGATCTAAAGTCCTTATTAAGGTCGTACCCAGTGCACGAAGCTCCTGCATCATCATGCATGGAAATTCTGCACAGATCTTCCATGTATTAGAATTCTCCAAGCTTAACATTGTTATGTAGGTTCTTCTCTTGTTCCTCTTATTATCTGTGTCTTCACCCCTTTGGAATTATGTTGTTATCAGGTACGCTTGTTCAAAAATCCCGTCACTTTTATCGGTATCGGTGGCGACACAATGACTGTTATGGGCGTGATCGCTTATGGAGAAGCCAAGCGGAGATTAAAATGATGATTCGACTTGCACAAAATTCTTTTCCTCTCTGATGTTCCCGATTTTTCGTCCCCAGAAAGTTGGTCTTACGAATCAGCCAGGATCTTGTTGAGAGAGACAGAGAGAGAGATTCATTTCACGATTGATTGTTTGTATTATTTATTTCAGCTTACGAGCATGTAATGCACACTGTTTGTGCCCATTCATCTGCAGAGAAAAGTGTCTTTCCTTCTGTTTCCTTCTGTCTGTAGATGCCCTTGTAGGGACTCCATACCCAGCGAATGTCTTGTTCGGTTTCCAAGTTAATATCTCACGTTTTTCATCGGAGAGAAATTTATTCACGGCAGATATCTCACGTTTTCGGAGCCGTGAAGTTATTCACGGTTCCGTGCAATCTCAACCGTCCGTTTCGACAATCAATGAAAAAGAGAACTTAGACAACATAGATATAAACATAGAGAAACCCGAGAATTATCATCAGTGCAATGATACTAGATCATATGCGCGCATTTTGTATATGCGAAAACCTCATGATTTTTCCTTGCGTGGTCTTCCTCGACGAGCATATGTTCAACAATGATTTTCCTAATTTCATTGACAACCGGAGCGCCTTTTATTTTTTTGAATCCAAATCTGCTATAAAGGCTTTGAACGAATCGGTGAAAGTTTGGATGCTTCTTGTGTGATAGATGATAGTACCACCAAATCGTGGTGCTCAACATTCTATTTTCCAATTTCCTTTGTTGGATGTTAATACCAGGCTGTTTTTCAAGATTTTGCTTTCCTGAAGGTCAAGTGCGGTGTTCAGTGTTATTAGACAATAAAACTACCACATCAACCTTTTCAACGGCTGCATGGGAGGAAGCCAACAGTTTCCCCAATGGAATTGATTGGTTTCTCTACGTTTAAATCCGTGTAGTTCTCTTTTTAAAATTCCATGGGATGCTACTAGGCACTTCTGTCAACTTTTGTGCCCTAGATTTGTGTTTTCTGCGTGAGAGGAGATTGACTAAATGACCCGATAAATTCTTAATGCTACCCAGATCCGTGCCAATTGTTTTCATTTCCGAGAGAAAATCGCGAACAAAGCAAATCGATTTGTCCTGGAAATTTTGAATGAGATGCGCGAAGTTTTTGTCGTTGGTTTCTAAGTTTTGATGCCTAAGAGTATCAAGGTAACTTCGTACACGTAATTAGACTTGTGCATAAATTAAAACATCATTACTCCTTAAAGAGAATTTCACAAAACTTTTGGGGGCCAGCTGGTAAATCTCTGAATTTTGATTAGTTGGACACAGTGTCGGCCCAAGGCTAAAACCCAAGGTATGACCTATTTTGGCCTCACAAGATATGCAAATTTTAACTGGCCTTGAAATATTTTAAAAACTAACGAGTATACATAATTAAACTTAGCATTTAACACAGAAAGTATAGTGTTTCGTGCATTATTCTGTGAAAAAAATCAACGTTTGTGCAGTGGCATTTCTTTAAAAAAAAAAAAAAAAAAGAGTGTCATTCCCATGACATATTCTGTGGGAAAAAAAACTCCGTTCGTGCAATGGCATTTCTTAAAAAGAAAAAAAGTGTTTTCCCCAATGTTCTGTTACGTGATAAATTTCAATTTTAAATTGTGAAGCCGAAAGTTCAAAACGAACAGATCTTACATAGATGAGCGTATCACTCTTACCTCATTCTTTACCAATCTTGTTGGTTTTTCATCGTTGAATGTATATTTCTTTGCAATCATCAACACTTATAGCAGTAAACCCACTATATACAACTCAACAAAAATCTAAATCTTCTTTTTTTAATTAGCAACTGCTATATTACAGATCAAGAAATTGCATGAAAAATATTTTACTCCTTAGTTGTTTTTGTATTTTCCAGGCTGCACAGGTAAATTTAAAATAATACTACATGAAAAGATATGGCTTTGTAGTTATTGAATACTATGGGCTCTACTTAGATAAACTAACCTATTTATATGCTCTACTTAGATAAACTAATTTATTAAAAGATTCGATTGACTGGGTTTTCACAATGGTGGGTTCCATTTTGACAAGTTAAATTAGCATGAAAATTTTGATTAGTTGGGCACAGTGCCGGTCGAGGGCTAAAGCATAAAATATGATTGATTTAGGCCTCGCAAAATATGCAAAATTGAAGGGGTCTTGGAATATTCCAAAAACAAATTAATAAGCATACGTACTAAATTAAACTTAGCATTTACGGAGTAATATCCTACAAAAACTGTCTTTCCGCCCATGGTAACACCGGTGAGTTTTCTGCCACCGCTATTGTGGGCCTCATTGAATATTTATTATAGTAATTTGGACCTTAATTTTATATTGTATGACTCGCAACTAGTATATTCCCATCAACTTGATCGAACATCGATAGACATACCAAAATACAAATTTGGTTTAGCATAAATTTTATTTGGAGGAACGGAAAAAAGTGCACTCTACTTACTATTGAGCATTGGAATGTAAATTCTATTCAAGGTGATTCTAACAAAAAACTTCTGAGCATAGATATGTCTACACTGGAAGTACCATTATTTTTTGAAAAATAAAATAAAATCGTGATTGTGCAGTGGTGCCGGTAACATTGCAAGTGTGCATTATATTGTGAAAAAAAAAAAATCTGCGTTCATGCACTGGTATTTCACATAAGCATACAATATATCACTACTGTGACTTCATGCAGAAGATATCCTTAGGGAGTTTTTCCGGCCGCCGGCCGAGAAAACCGTGGGTTTTTAACCATTGCGACAAATATTAAAGTTAAATGCATAAATAATTTAATTAGATGGACATTGAATTTGTCAATTGCGAGACTTAAACATTTTCAAAATAAGAATAAAATTGTCATTTTCACATTTGGTGGTGTTAATGTCAAAACTGTTTTTATCAGTATCAAAATCGTTGAGCATAAAAAGCTTATATCGTGTGCAAAATACAAGATTTTTATGCATAACTGTTTTTATATTAATAAAAACAATTTTGGTATTATCGTTTTCCTTTGCTATTACATGTGAGATATCTTCTAGCTACATCTGCATAATAAGGGAGAAGGGTTTTTGAATCTTATCTCTATATAAATCTAAACCATTGATTTACTCCATAAATCTTAACCATTGATTTGCGCCACTAATTAGATCTTATGTTGTGCCATGCCTTTAGGCACGGGCAAACTCTAATCTCTTTTATATTAAATGATAGGCAACAGGGAAATTCATATATATGAACACATCAGGTTTGTCACTCAATGCGCAAATTCTATAGAAGGATGCTACCCTACTGAAATCCTGAATCTCGTAGCCCGTCAAATTGATTTCCTGAAGTTTACAACCGGACATATTTATAACTCGTGCAAATCAATTGAAGGTACATACATTGATTTAATAGCAAAGGACGAGTTCAATAAATTGGTATGGTCAATTGGACCATTGAATCTGGGGGTAGACTATGATAGAAGTAACTCAAATACCCCAAAACACAAATGTTTGGAGTGGCTTGACAAGCAAGCCTCAAAATCCGTTTTGTATGTTTCGTTTGGAACAACGGTCACAAGACCGGTGAAGAGATCAAAGAGCTTGCAATGGGGCTAGAACAAAGCAAGCAAAAGTTCTTATAGGTTTTCAGAGATGCTGATAAAGGAGACATTTTTACCGGAGAGGTGACGAAAGAGAAACTGCCAGAAGGGTTTGAAGAGCAAGTGAAGGAAGTTGGAATGGTGGTAAGGGATTGGGCACCTCAAGTAGAGATTTTGGGGCACCCATCCACTGGTGGATTCATGAGTCACTGCGGCTGGAATTCATGCTTGGAGAGTATAACTATGGGAGTGCCCATAGCTGCTTGGCCCATGCACTGTGACCAACCCAAGAATGCTTTCTTGGTTACAGACATATTGAAGGTTGGTCTACCGGTAAACACATGGGAACAGAGAGAGGAAACAGTGACTTCATCAACCATAGCAAAAGTTGTCCAGAATCTGATCGCATCGAAAGGAGGGGGGAAGATAAGGAAGAGAGCCGAGGAGCTGGGTGCTTCCACCAGGCAGGCAGTGAAAGAAGGTGGTGTTTCACGAATGGAGATGGATTCATTCATTGCTCACATTACTAGGTACTAGGTAGCTTCATAGAATTGCCGCAAGATAAACTTCACAACTCTTCTACTCCATCTCCTACTACTAATAAATCCCAATCCACCGTGTTAGCCCAGCAATCTACACCGTTGGACGAGTCATCAAGAATTAGTGTGAGTCTGCGAGACAATTCTTCGCGCACAATCAAATTTCTGTCGTAATTTTACCTGCAACAATGTAACAAATTGTTAAGAACCACCACAAACTTATCAGAATCTCTCCTCAATGAGAAGTTTGAACCAAGTGTCACTTATGATTTTTGGAGGTCTCTAAACCAGCCAAGCCAGGCCAAGCTTTCAAACGTTTAAAAATATAGAGACAAAAATCTATACATAATACTAAACAAGAACTATAAGTAGACATTCCCTCGTTGAACTTACTACGGTTGTCTCAGCATGGCACAAGGCACCAAAGACCAATTGGCATAAATAATAGAGAGAGAAAAATCTAGAAGACTAATGAGTATACAAATTAACTTGGTATCTATTTCATAAGAACACATCAGTTTTGTCTATCTATTTCATAAGAACACATCAGTTTTGTCACTAGGCCAAGATATGTTCCACTTGTACTTGAGATGAAACAATATGCCAAAGCATGACAACAAACGCAGCAGAAAGAGGGAACGAGATGGGCAGACAAATCATTTCTGCCCATCTCATCACATCATAGATCATTACCGTCTATGATGTGATCGGCAGACAAATCAATTATTACCGTCCATTGTTGTTAAGCATAGATTACATCCGCTCATCACATCGTATTACAAACTTTTTCTCTTGTGTTAAACGAATCAACATATTTTCGATAAGATCTGAACTTCGAATCTAACTGCACATAGGTATAACTACACAACCATTGAATTAACTGCTCGAATTTTATATCAGAAACTCGTGGTTTATACCAAAAAAAGGCCTTCACAAAATAAGCCAACTATAATACTACTCCCTCCATCCCTTATTTATAGTCCGGTATTCCATTTTGGGCTGTCCCTTATTAAGTGTCCATTTTGTAAAATTAGTGGGTAAAAATTGGTGAATTGTCTATTTTGTCCCTAAAAGTATATTCCATTTTGAAAAATAAGTGAGTAAAAGTGTAATAATGATGGTAAGTAGGGAAAGTGGAGGAAAAAGTTGATGTGAAAGGTATAAAGATGATGTCTTTTTAATAAGTTGGAGTTACGAAGCAGGACAATTAAAAAGGGACGGATGGAGTACTAAACAAGAAGCGTCAAGTCAACAATCTCTTATTGGGTTGTCTCAACATGGCACAAGACACCAAGACCAATTAGCATAAAAAAATACAGAGAGAAAGATCTCGACGACTAATAACCAAACAAATTAACTCGGTATCTATTTCCTATGGAAAAATCAGTTTTGCCACTCAACGGGGAAGGCTTCTTTCACTTGTGCTTGGAATGAAATAATTTGTCAAAAACCATGACGACAAGCAACAGAAAGGGGTGGTCCATCACATAATACATAGACGTCATTTTCATAAATCACACATTCGTTTGAAGATAGTCGTTCTTCCTATCCTTATAAAAAATGTACACGTCGTTGCTCTGAGAACACAAAAATCATACAACAATAGCAGCAGGAGGGAGAGAGAGAGAGAGAGAGAGTGAGTTCATGGATATTCGTGACAAAGATGCAATCCATGACCACAGTAGTATTTCCAAACAAGCTGAAGTGGTGGTAATAATTGTGCCATTTCCATGCCAAAGCCATCTCAACCAGCTCCTCCACCTCTCCTGCCTCATCTCCTCCTCCTACCACATACCCGTCCACTATGCCACCGCCTCCACCCACCTCCGCCAGGCCAAACACCGGTTCAATAACAAAACCCACCTCCAAAACTCCCAAGTCCATTTCCATGAATTCCCCACCGCTGATTTCGTCTCACCTTCCCCCACCCCAAATCCCTCCACCAAATTCCCCACCCACCTCCAGCCCTCATTTGAATCCTCTATCCACCTCCGTCAGCCCATGGCAGCGCTCCTCCAAAGTATCTCTGCCGCGGCAAGAAAAGTTATTGTCATCCACGATGTCTTGATGGCTTATGCTGTTCATGTTAAGAGAATAGAGTCCCACATTGCTTGGGTGTGGAATGGGTGATCACTTAATAACATTTGGGACCCCTCTCCACTCATTGCCAATTGGTTTTGAGATGGATATAAAGTTTCGACATGGTATCAGAGCGGGGCCCATTTCACTCCACATTTTAAAAATTTACAATCCACACCCCACGATGACAGACCAGCAAAAAGGTTGCACGATGATAGGACCCAAAAGTGGCCACACGTGACAGACCTCAAATGCGGCTGCACGTGAGGGGGGATGCTAAGGAAATAGTCCCACATTGCTTGGGAGTGGAATGGGTGATCACTTATTGCCAATTGGGGACCTCTCTACTCATTGCCAATTGGTTTTGAGATGGATATAAAGTTTCTACATGGTATCAGAGCGGGGCCCATTCCACCCCACATTTTAAAAATTTACAATCCACACCCCACGATGACAGACCAACAAAAAGGCTGCACGATGATAGGACCCAAAAGTGGCCACACGTGACAGACCTCAAACGCGGCTGCACGTGAGGGGGGATGTTAAGAGAATAGAGTCCCACATTGCTTGGGTGTGGAATGGGTGATCACTTAATAACATTTGGGACCCCTCTCCACTCATTGCCAATTGGTTTTGAGATGGATATAAAAGTTTCTACATGGTATCAGAGCGGGGCCCATTCCACCCCACATTTTAAAAATTTACAATCCACACCCCACGATGACAGACCAACAAAAAGGCTGCACGATGATAGGACCCAAAAGTGGCCACACGTGACAGACCTCAAACGCGGCTGCACGTGAGGGGGATGTTAAGAGAATAGAGTCCCACATTGCTTGGGTGTGGAATGGGTGATCACTTAATAACATTTGGGACCCCTCTCCACTCATTGCCAATTGGTTTTGAGATGGATATAAAAGTTTCTACAGTTCAAGACATTGCTAATGTTCCAAATGCGGAATCCTACGCTTTTAGCCCAACTTCTCCCTTTTCTTCTTTCTTCGACGGGTGGCAAATTAAGGGAAAACCCTCCCTAGAAAAACCACCCCCAAAAGGGCTACAACCGGATATATCTATAACCCGTGCAGATCAGTTGAAGGCACATACATTGATTTAATAGCGAACGACCAGTTTAATAGGAACAAACTGATATGGTCGATTGGACCCTTGATCCTGGGGGCAGACTATGATAGAAGAAACTCAAATACCCCCAAAGACAAATGTTTGGAGTGGCTTGACAAACAAGCCCCAAAATCCGTTTTATATGTTTCATTCGGAACGACAACTACAATGACAGATGAAGAGATCAAAGAGCTCACGATGGGGTTAGAACAGAGTGAGCAAAAGTTCATTTGGGTTTTCAGAGAGGCTGATAAAGGAGACATTTTCACAGGAGAGGTGACAAAAGAGAAACTGCCAGAAGGGTTTGAAGAGAGAGTGAAGGAAGTTGGAATGGTGGTGAGGGATTGGGCACCTCAAGTAGAGATTTTGGGGCACCCATCTACAGGTGGATTCATGAGTCACTGTGGCTGGAATTCATGCTTTGAGAGTATAACTACGGGAGTGCCCATAGCTGCTTGGCCCATGCACTCTGACCAACCCAAGAATGCTTTTCTGGTTACCGACATATTGAAGGTTGGTCTGCCGGTAAAAACATGGGAACAGAGAGACGAAATAGTGACTTCATCAACCATAGCAAAAGCTGTCCAGAAGCTGATTGCGTCTAAAGAAGGGGAGGAGATAAGGAAGAGAGCTGAGGAGCTGGGTGCTTCCACCAGGCAGGCAGTGGAAGAAGGCGGTGTTTCTCGAATGGAGCTGGATTCATTCATTGCTCACATTACTAGGTAAATCCCAATCCACCATGTTTGCCCAGCAATCTACGCCGTTGGACGAGTCATTGAAATAGTGCGACACTGTGAGACAATTCTTCCAGCACAATCAAATTTTTGTTGTAATTTTACCTGCAACAATTTCACAAATAATTATTAAGAACCATCACAAACTTATCAGAATCATAGCTCCCTCGCGTCAATGAGAAGTTTGAACCAAGTGTCACTTATGATTTATGGACGGCTGCAAACCAGCCGAGCCAGGCCAAGCTTTCAAATGTATAAAATTAGTTGAACTTGAGCTTGGCTCGTGCTCCAGTTGAGCTTGAATAATCAAGGTCAAACTTGGCTCGTATATGAGAAATACAAGCTCGGCTCAAGCATATATAAACGAGCAAAACTCGATCTCGAGCTCAAAAAGAAAAATCAAACTAGACTAAATCCACCTCAAAAAAAAAAAAGAGATCAATAACCACTGCAGAAAATCTTAACTTACTAGTAAGTTTCAGTAATGACAAGGGCAAACTTGTATAGATATCAAGCACACAAAAAGTTAATGTAAAGTAGTTATACAAGTCATTTGGTACTAACTCGGTTAACATAACCTTGTCTTCACGAGCCTAGCCTACTCAAGCCGAACTACAGCATACTCGAGCACCAAAAAATTAACTAAAAGAGCCTAAAATTTTTTGCCCAAGCTCGTTCATTAAAAGAAACAGCCTAAAAGAACAAGCTGCTGTGCTACTGCTACCTACTTTTCTGAGCCAAGCTTGAGCAGCTCAGTTTGTTTGTAGGTTGTAGCCTTGTTCTCTTTCTTCTATATCTTCTCTGGTTTCCCAGCTCCTATCTGAGTTGCTTTCTGAATGGAGAGGCTAGCATCATCAGTGTAAAGCACTTCTTCATTCAGACTGTCAGGGAAGGCAAAAATTATCCAGATGCACTTGCCAAGAGGAGAGTTGAAGAACTAGAACAGCTGGTGATATAAGTAATAAGTTAATCGAGGACATCTTAGGAATAGGCAACTGTGCTACCTAATTTTCTGAAACTTATGTTCTTTTGTTATGTTTAAGATCCAACAAAATCTCTTTCGCGAATGTAAACAGTCATTTAGCCTAGATTATACCTTGATACTTAATAGTGAATTAGTGATAATCACCGTAAATGCTAGAAAGACAATTGAAAATATTTTGAATACAGAGGAGTTAAGTTACATTTTGAATTGGATTCCAGCCACTGGAATTATAAGACAGGTTAGGAAGGGATTTTTAGAGAAAGTACATAAACAGCATCAGCAATTGATCCTTCATTCAGAACTTACCGTCTCAGAATAGCTTTGTGATGAAAATGAGTAACATAATTGAGCTTTTACATTAGCTGGCATTGACAATTAAACATAGTATTGTTCAAAGCAACCAACAGATCAGGTGCCCGAAACTCAGTCAACTTTTATGACTACTCTGAATTTTTTGGGGACATGTTTGGCACCCTCATGCATTTGCCACTGGCACTGGGGGGATGTGTTAAGGCTATAAACTAATAAAGCTAACCTTCTCTCTCTAACATAGAGGTGAATTGCTGTTGTGTACGAACAATATCATTTTCGGTAATCAAACTCAACCATGACGAAATTAAACATTTAGCAATGTTATACCATGAGTGTTAGCCACTTAGCCATCAAACTAACAGAAGCTAGGACCTCCAAAGATGCTTCGCCAATCCATCTCTCCTCATAACAGTGATGTCAAGGAAGGACAGGGAGCTGCACCTTGTTAAAGGAGAAGAAACTGACACGACCATGCTCAACATGGCCAAATTTCAAAGGAATGCCATTGCACTGCCTTTCAAGGTCTTCAATCTGCGATTTGGATGGTGGATGGCCACTGAGGAGACAAGACACAATTAATTAGAGACTAACATGAAAAAACCTATATTGTTGTAACAAAAGGACAAGTTTTTCTTTTTATCTGAACAAAGAGTGGTTACCAGTTCATAGTGCCAAAAATTGATATATGTGACGACTGCTCAAATGATTGCTCTTTTAACAGCATAAAGATTCTACACAATAACTGCTTACAGAGCCAAACCCATCTCCGCCTTTTTCCAATCTCATATGAAAGAAGCATATCACCATACTCATCAATGGCCAACCGCAAGAGGCTTGCCCCCCAATACATAGGCAGTATTCTCCTACCCTTCCCCCACAAGAATCTCTCTCTCGCAATCAGACAAGCTCCAGATTGTCAGAACCTATCTCAACACCACACCTAACGCAGCAAAACCAAACCCATCTCCCTAGTATGCACATCCTTCTCCTTTACCATGATGATGAGACTAACCTCCATCATGTAATTGAAGATAAAACCCCTCAAATGAGACCCAAAAAAGTGATTCTCCTACAGATCAAACAATTCCCAAATCTGACTTCAAGAACAAAACACACACACACATCTGTGTATTGCATACTACCGTATCTCTCCTACACAAACTACGGAACAGTACTTTAAAACATACCTTTTATGAAGACCAACTTCAACAAAAGCAGAAGTTTGGAGATTCTGTTGTGTTCAATTTGAGATCTCTTCACACTAGAGTGGCTGTCATTATTCAATGGTGCTTCGAAGCGTCCCAGACCAATAAGTGCAATTACTAGAGAAATTCTGGTTAATACTCATCCCAGCTTAATTCCTAGTACATCTATTCCTGATTCTTTTAGATGGACTCTGAATGGCAATTGGATGTAGTCATGTCAGTAAAAATGCTTGGCAAGCTCTGAGGGAAGTGCATCCAGTTGTTCCTTGGGCTTTCATTGTGTGGATTGTGACTAGATTGTCAACTAAGGACAGACTCCTTAGTTGGGGGTTGGGTGTGGTGGTCATGTGATCATTTTTTTTTTTTGGGCTTGCAAATACTCTCAGATTGTGTGGAACTTGCCTACTTACTTAAATAAAATTGACAGAGCTTGCTTGGACTGTCAAGGGAGATAAAAAAGTGCATACAGATGCAATCCCCTGTCCAGGGTGGCGGCGTCGACGGAGCGGAGGGCGACGGAGGCGGCGGACTCGCTGGGCACGAGGACGGCCACGCGGCGCCTGCGGTGGTGGCGCGCGTCGGCGGAGTGGAGGGTGTGGAGTTTAAGGAAGTGGGGGTCGGCGGAGATCCAGTGGCGGAATTGGGTGGAGACGGGCCCCACAAAATTGATATGTACATATCATATGTACCCCTAGCATTTTTTATTTATAAAAAAAAAGGAACAAGAAAGAAAATGAATGACTCAGATTTACTATTAACTTTGATTCACATCAATTATAAATCTGAATTGTTCATTCTTTTTATAGAAACTTTCATGTTTTTTATGTCATGTGTCCCATCAAGCCCCGGATGAAAATGATACCCATCTTTTAACTTGGGTACCAGAATTGTGGTCGAAAATTGTGGTGTAGGTGCATTGAATGATCCCGCAGTTGTGTTAGAAATTGTGGGGGTGATTTGCGTCTGTTTTTATTTTTGGAATTTTGAAAATCTTGTTTCTTGTTTTTGGAAATTTCAAAATATTGTTCACTTTCAAAATTGTACCATACCTACGGAATATCGAATTTATTTACACTCATATTGAGATTTTGACTCGGATTATTTGTGTGAGGCTTTAAGGTCGATTCCATACAGTCTAGTGTACACTTTCAAAACGTTGATAAATCAAACATCTATATAATCCCACGATTGGGAGTGATTTGTCGTACAATTCATTCTATAAATCATACAAACCATCTAATTTAGTAAGAATTATTCAGTCATGTGGTTATTGATTTTGGTCAACTTGATTTTTGTGAAACTACAGTGCTTGAAAAATTCTATAGCATAGAGTCTATAATAACTTCGAAGGGCTCTTTCATGCACGGCTGGCTCAAGACTTTTGGGGGCTTGAAGTGAATCCCTATAGTAGACATTTTGCCAAAAAAAAAAAAAAAAAAACCTAACAAATACATCCAAGACGTGCGAAATCAGTAATACCTAAATGTTATTTAATACAATATTCCTGAACAAAGAAAAGGTTAAACTTTTTTATTTTTTTGCTCGGCAAAGAAAAGGTTAAACTTGAAAGCATCCAACTGAAAAAATTATGATAATTTATTCCCATGCAGGAAGCATATTAAAATAATGAGTCTTATTTCGACTCCCTCATGAAAAGCAAACAAGTAGTGAGTGATGAGTATTTGTTTCCTATCCCACATCGCTAGTGTAGAAACAAAAACTCTCCAAAGAGGCTACAGCTTATAAATGCCCAAGTAGTTCAGAGTCTTTACACTTTCGAAAGCTTAAACTAGAATTCTCTTTTTATTTGGTGGCGGCCCTACAGCCCCATGTAATTTATAAATCTATATGGACGGAATACCAGAATCCAGGGGCCCAGTATGGATCACAAATTGGGAGTTTTTTGGCCAAAATGGTCATAATTTGTAATCAAATTGGAAGAATACCCATCTTCGTAAACGTTTTGTAAAAATAAGCCATCGCTCCTTTTCAAAAGGAGTTATAGGGTTGAGGCCAACTCTTACGTGGCAAAGAGTCCAAGTCAGATTTATAAGCTCCTTTCTAGAAGGAGCTATAGGTTGAAAACTCAGACATTGATCAAACCTTCCCCTTTTCTCCTCATTTTTGATCTTTCCCTTTCTCTCTCCACGTTGATCGCGACCTCTGAACCTACGTGATCTCCAGCCGCCCTCCATCGTGCTCTCCACCCTCTCTCATCTCCGACGTGCTCTCCACCCTCTGTTGTCACTCACAGTAAGTCTCTCTCTCTCTCTCTCTCTCTCTCTCTCTCTCTCTCTCTCTCTCATGTATGTGTATATGTATAAATGTATGTGTATACTAGGGTTCGGCTCAATAGGTAATTTTCAGGATGCAACTTGTCTTAATGTTGTAGTGAATGTAGAGAACTGTACTTATTTTACTGTTGCTTAGTAGTTATGACATTTAAATTTATGAAATTTCCGTTTTTGGTGGTTGGCTTGGCGATTGGTTCAGCTATTTCGTGGTTTTGGGTCATATGACCCCTAATTGGTACGATTCCTCACTATGGATATCTGGGTTGTCCATGGATTCGCCTATTCATGTTTTCAATTTGTAATCCTTTGTAAAGCTTGTGTTAAAACTAGAGAGTTTGCCCTTCTGCTTTTCAGCCGGATAAAGCAATGGGTGGTAAAAATTGATCATACTTTTATAAATCTATAAAGTGACATTAAATTTGTGCATTTCTTAGCTAGAAATGATTTCTTTTTTCCTCATACGTGGAAACACAATTGAATAGCTTCTTTTTTGCTTAGCACTTTGGTGACAGATAATAATCTTGTTTCCCATCTCAAGTACAATATGGTAGACTGAAGAGACTGTTTCTCTTCTGTTTGGGCTTAACTTGGGATGGTTTATTCAAATTGTAATTTTTCCCCACAGCAAAGCTTGGGTTTAGAGTTGTCTCCTTCTTTGATAATGAAGCTATGGGTGATGAAAAGTTATTATATCTATGTAGCTGTTGAGGAACTCAAAAGTCTTACATTGGTAGCTAGCTTTCTCGTACTTCATTGTTCTCAGAAACCAAGCTACCATTTGGAACTGGCTGACTATAATCTCTCTATATCTGACTAGTTTAAATTTATGAAATTTTCATGTTTTTTGTTCATATTTTAACCAAATTACATAATCAACAAATAACTAATAATCAACCAATCCTCCCTCTAACTATGTACCACATTCAAATCACCAATTCGAGCTCTTCCTCTCTCATTTCTTGGGGAAGTTAATTTGGAAATTTCTGTATCATATCACTCAACTCTTTTATATCCAATCTTTTCCAAATTAATGATAATTTTAATTTTAATTTTTTTAATACAATTGTGAAAATTTTTCATATCTTTATGGTTAGTTTATTAATATCTTTGGACATATGATATTATAAATTCTCACACTTTGTGTTAAAAAATTTGGGAAAACAATTAGTCTTTCAAGAATGTGTTTTTAGGGTTAGAATTATAGCCAAAGACAGATTTACATATGGGCATATGGGGGCCACGGCCCCCACGTTGTTTCGGAGTTTGTTAAGAACACTTAGATATTGTATTTTGTATTAAATGCTATTTAAATATTTAAATGCTTTAAGAATGTGTTCATTTGGATCCCAAAAACTAATCTCTCTCTGCGTATGGTCTCTCATTAGTTTTTTTATCTGTTATTAAGCTCATTTTTTCTTTCTATCTCTCTCCCCTTATTACTGAAAAAACCTCCTCAAAATCCAAACCAAACAAACTACTAGATTCTTGAACCTTGAAATTTTAAAATCTTGTTGTTCGTAGTTCGGGCCCCCGCATTCATGAACTTTTGGTTCCATCCTTGATTATAGCTCCTTTTCAAAAAGCGCTATTAGGGTTAGAAATATAGCTCCTTCTTAAACGACGTTATTAGGGTCAAAATTATAGCTCATTTTCAAAAGGCGCTACCTATGTGGCAGCCATATGGCATCTAACTGCTACAACGCCTTTTGAAAAGGAGCGATAGCCTATTTTTACAAAACGTTCAGAAAGATGGGTATTCTTCCAATTTGATTACAAATTATGGCTATTTCGGCCAAAAACTCACAAATTGGGGGCTGGAAGCATCTGCTTCCTTCGCTTGCCCCATGAGCAGAGCCTGCTTTCATGATATAATCATCTTTATCTTTAATTCAAAAAATAAGTATTTAAACTTATTTCCTTTGGTGGAACGAGGTTAGTCACATAATTTGCTTCTTGAGAGTGAGCAAAAGTCGGTGACACGGTGTGCGAGCGTAAAAGCGACTTCTGAAAACATGCATAAGTATAACTATTAGAATTCGCGAAAGCGATGATTGAGAGCAAAAGTGCAGTGCAAGAATTGAGAGTGCAAGTTGAAGGATTTTGTAACTTAGCCTAGACCCCTGGACAATTTAGCTAGCAACCAAATTTCTTTTCCACTTTCAAAATCTCACCATATCGTGTTATAGGCCACAAATATTTTTTGGCTGTGGTAATCGGAAGGTCTACTGAGAGTTATCCTCGGGGTGAGTAGATCGTAATGTGTGCGCTAAAACTGTTAAATAACTCAATATACATTGTTGGGCTAATTTACTAAAATTAATCTTTTGGGACTCCTGTAACTTTAAAAAAAGCTCTTCCTTGATCACCATCTTGCTTACTTATTTAATGCTCCGTTCAGTTATCGAGAAAGTTGTATGGGGAATTAGTTCCCAGAAAATGTGAAGTGAGGTGAAGTAAAAGAAAAAGAAAATTATTTTCCTGTGAGTGTTCATTTGAAAAAAGAATTTTGCAAGAAAAATTAAGGTTTAATTGTTCAATTGTCAGGAAAAAGAAACTTTCGGGAAAATTTTGTGAGTGTTCACTCATTTTCCTTTTTCCGCGACGCAAAATCCTGTATTTTTTGCAAGATCACTTTTGCAGGAAAGTAATTCCTGTAGGAAAACTTAAATTGGTAAGTCCTAGAATTTTCCTGCCAACTGAACACTAGGAAAACTTATGGAAAAATTGATTTTCTCATCATTTCCTGTACTTTCCTGGCAACTGAACGGGGCCTTTCAGTTAGGCAGTGGACATATTTATATGTTACTTTGTAAAACACCTTATTGCAGTTGAATTGTACGTTACCTTAATGGCTAAATGTTATATCTGTTCCGTATAAATTAATTAGGGAAAAAAAGGCGGTGGCTTCAGAAAAGCGGTCGAGCGGAGCGTCGATGCCGAAAGCGGTAATGAACTTCATGTACATAACATGGAAGGCCAGACTCAACACCAGCCCGTACGTACATAATCGCCAGCAAAATCAGCGACTTGAATCCGGACGCGTCTCTTGGCGCTTAAAACTTCCTCCTTCCTTCAATAATTGTAGGCTTACACTAATCATCCGGAGCAATTCCAGTTGAGGGAAAAAAGCAGTTGTCTTGGAAAGAAATGCGATTGAGGTAAATGCTTAGGGGTATTTGGTAGCGTTTTTATTTTCAGGTTTTGATTTTTGTTTTCACTTTTTTGAAAACAAATTTAAAAAACTTGTTTGGTAACATATTTTATTTTTTATTTTTAAAAAACTTTTTTAGAATTTCTGAAAATTATGAAAACTAAAAAAAAGGAGTTCTACACTGTTTTGAAAACAAAATTGCGGGTTTTTTTTTGAGTCCCCGACGGTCGAAACAGATCCAGAAATTACGCTCCTCTCTCTCTGTGGCGATGGCCTCTCTTGCGATGGCGTCGATCTGGTACGCGCTCTCTCTCTCTCTCTCTCTCTCTCTCTTTGAAGCCATTGTGTTTCAAGGAGGAGGGGGAAGTGATAATGGTAGTGGACAGAAAGAGACTAGTTGTGTATAATCTGGAAGAAGGAACACATAGGTGATTGTTCTGTCAACCGGAGGTCAAACAGACATGGGGGAATCCTGGTGGGTTTGAAGTGGCGGTGTATGTTGAAAGTCTAGGCTCCCCTCGCAGTGTCTCTAAGGGGTATGGGCCAATCATGGATCATTCTTTAACAGGTAAGTCGGGAGCATCTTAGTTAAGTATTTCCCTTTTATGCTCCTGTGAGGTTGACGTTTGGACGCTGAAATCGTTTTTTTCTTTGAGCTGAAAGTCTAATGATATTCATTGGGGTTTAATTCATTGTAAAGACTGCTCGATATATTCAATTAATCCAGAATTTTCAAGCTCTAGTCTTTGCTGCTTTTTAGTGTACTACTATAATTGGAGTAATGGAAGGATGATCGTAGAAAGTTAATCAGCTAAAAGACCAATTACATTGGTGTTTGGAACTTTTTTCTCTCATTTCTTCTAATTTCATTCAATTCGAAGAATAAAAACAAAAATAAAAATGATATTACCAAACATGTTTGTGTTTTCAGTTTTTGTTGTTTTCAAAAAGATTATTACCATGTTTCTTGTTTTTGTTTTTATGAAAACATAAGCCTGTTTCTATTTCTAGTTTTTTAAAAACTGAAAACTAAAAAGGTTACCAAACACACCCTTAGCTTATGATTCCTTGAATTGAAATGTGATTCTTTTTGCTGCAATTCCAGTTGAGGGAAAAAAAGTAGTTGTCTTGGAAAGAAATGCGATTGAGGTAAATGCTTAACTTATCTTATGATTCCTTGAATTGAAATGTGATTCTTTTTGCTTCCCATTAGTTTTGTTAAAATAACAAAGCCACATCTAGGATGTAATATCCCACTAACTTCTCTTGCACCATTTATACTAATTGAGCTCTCACCTCTGAACCTCGCCATTGAAAGACGCATATGAGATAGAGAATTTTAGATGGGGGAAGACGAAAAGAGGGAGAAAAGGAGTGAAAGAGGAGTAGTCATACTAGATGGAAAGATAAGCGGAGGTCCAAGACGTTGCAGCTGGTGGTGACATTGTCGTAACCGAAACCCCCCAAATCTCACCACAAAACCCTAGATTTCAATCCGCCAGGTCTCTCTGGTATGTCGTGTCCAATTGGAAATGCAATGCGTGTTGTGTGTGTATAGGTATGTCTATTCGGACCGATGTTGTGGGTTGAATTGAGAAGATGATTGAAATCACTGTTGAAGCGTTTACCAACAAGGGTAGGCGATGGGGTTTACACGTGTACAGTACGCACAACTGTGCCTTGTATATGGAGATGTGTGGAGAACGTGGTGAGGAGGAATAATAGAGTGATGTGACAGGGATGTAGAGAGGTGACCGGTAGGATCTAAGGCATCGATCGCGGGTTTGTTGTCTGGTTACGGTGTGGGTCGGTGACGGTTTGTGCGTTTGGTTGGCGGTACCATTAGAAAATTGTGAGGTATGTATTTTACCTCACATGCATTCCAAACATCCTCATCGATGAGTCCGGCTCCTCTCATTGCTTCTCTCCAGCTACGATGATAAGCAACAGAATCCGCAAGATTTCGGTCATCTAAACAACCCACATGACTGCCTGCCCCTATGGAGTCACAACCAGGGTTCTCGATAAAGTAGCATATCTGCTGAAAAACCTGCATGTAAGGATTTTGGACTTACGATATCGATATTCCAGTGCATCAGTTGATATTGTCTTATATCGGCTGAATACATGGACGTATGAGAAATATGGATACGTATCCTGATACAATCTGAACAAAAAATACGATTTCTAAAATGGTAATGCAGCACCACATTGTAGAAAACGATCAACTGGTTCAAAAACATTTTAAAACTGCACTTAAGTGCTTTAAAAGCTATAATAGTTTATATATAACAAAAGGAGATGCATTATTACCTATTTATAGCATGGAGCACTCATGATCGAACGAGAACCCCACCATGAACGCCCAGTCCTCGCGATCCGCACAAAACCTCCTCTGCCAAATCTCTCGCCCCTTGAATTTTGACATATTCAATATCTGGTCCCATCCATTTCAGCATCCCATCCAAGAACCACAACCTCGTGGTCTGTAGAGCTAGAAGCAAAACTACTCCAATAAATTCCACCCTCATAATCCTCGAACTCATCGGTGAAAGCAATAGTAATTGAAACAGGCCACTCAAGTATTTGAGCGTAAAGGCTGTAGTCTTTTGCTTTGATGGTAAGCTCATGTGGCCATCAATGGTAAGTCTTCAAGAACTCTGTTCAAATCAAGGGGAAATTAATTGTATTAGAATTAGATTTTTACCCTAAGTAGATTGTTAGCTCCAAAGGCCAAGTTTACTCTATGTTGTCAATTTCATGCCAAAACAATCCGTTATCGGATTCCACTGTATCAAGTTCTACTTCATTTTTATTGGAATCATTGGGTTTTTAAGCAGATCCTTTTTTTCTACGGAATTGAGTTCTAGTCGTACTCTCTGATATTTGATGGAAGAAATTTTGACCATTGGAAGGCAAAGATGGAGGCCTTTTTAAAGGCCATCGATGAGGAGTCCGGCTCCTTTCCAATCCATAGAAAATTGGATGATCCGCCAATTCCAATTCAATGGTCATGATTACCCTAGTATCTCCGGCCCTAAAACTCATATGGTATCCTACGGGCACCCAATTACTCCCCTAATATTCCCCAATTATCACATCCCAAACTCCAATTTACCAAATTCCAAACATTAGGAAAATTTCATATCGTAACTTTAACAAGTGTAGGTTCAAAAAACTATCAGATTCACAGGGTTAATCAAATAACTCCTTTTGCGTTTCTTCTAAAATATTTTTTCTGTAAAAATTATCTTACGTTCAATTACGTACTCTTACGATTTCTTTCTAATTTTCATAACTAAATCTTAATTTCAACTTTCTTACATATAAGAACAACTATATCGATGGGCACACGACACAGTGCGAAGCACACGTGAAAATACACTAGTATCAGTAAAAAAAATCTTATGAGCTTCATAATAAGATAATATCAGCGAAAAAACCATGCTAAAAAAAATTTATTGATATAATATTAGTAAAAAATTTCTCATGAGCTAGTATATGATATCGGTCGAAAAAAATCCTCACGAGCTATATAAAAAAGTTTGCAGAGGTAGGTTTAACGGGGTTGATCTAGAAGATGCCGTTCAAAAAAAATTAATGAATTTTTTTGTAAACTTCGAAGATTAATGATTTTTTCTGCCCGTTAAAAAAAAATGGGGAGGGAAGACGCTTATATAATTGAGAAATATTTGGGGAGTAATTGGGTGTCCGTAGAATACCGTATGAGTTTTGGGGTAATTAGAGTAATCTTGACCATTGAATTGAAATTGGAGGATCCTCCAATTCCCTATGAATTGGAGAGGAGCGGGACTCCTCATCGATGGCCTTGAAAAAGACCTCCATTTTTGCCTTCCAATGGTCAAAATTTCTTCCATCAAATATCAGAGGACGATTAGAACTCAAATCCATAGCAAATAAAGGATCCGCTTAAAAGCCCAATGATTCCAATAAAAATGAAGTAGAACTTGATACAGTGGAATCCGATAATAGATTGTTTTGGCAAGAAATTGACAACATAAAGTAAACTTGGCCTTTGGAGCTAACAATCTACTTTGGGTATAAATCTAATGCTAATACATTTAATTTCCTCTTGATTTGACCAAAGTTCTAGAAGACTTACGATTGATGGCCGCATGAGCTTACCTATCGAAGCAAAAGACCACGGCCTTTACGCTCAAATTCTTGAGCGGCCTGTTTCAATTACTATTGCTGTCACCGATGAGTTCTAGGATTACGAGGGCGGAATCTATTGGAGTAGTTTTGCTTCTACCTCTACAGACCACGAGGTTGTGGTTCTTGGATGGGATGCTGAAATGGATGGGACTAGATATTGGATATGTCAAAATTCATGGGGCGAGAGATTTGGCGAACGAGGTTTTGTGCGGATCGCGAGGACTGGGCGTTCAGGGTGGGGTTCTCGTTCGATCATGAGTGCTCTGTGCTATAAATAGGTAATAATGCATCTCCTTTTGTTATATATAAACTGTTATAGCTTTTAAAGCACTTAAGTGTGGTTTTTGAACCAGTTGATCCTTTTCTACAATGTGGTGCTACATTACCATTTTAGAAATCGTATTTTTTGTTCAGATTCATAGGGTATCAGGATACGGATCCGTATTTCTCATACGTCCATGTATTTGGCCAATATAAGACAATATCAGCTGATGTACTAGAATATCGATATTGTAAGTCCAAAATCCTTACATGCTGGTTTTTCGGCTGATATGCTACTTGATTGAGAACCCTGGTTTTGACTCCATAGGGCAGTCATGTGGGTTGCTATTTAGATGACCGAAATCTTGTGGATTCTGTTGCTTATCATCGTAGCTGGAGAGAAGCACTGAGAGGAGCCGGACTTATCAATGAGGATGTTTGGAATGCATCTGAGGTAATGTATGCGTCAATGGGGCACTATAAAAAAAAAATTCACTCAATGGCATGGGAGGCAGTGGTAAAAAGGAAGAATATTAATTGAACATGTAACCTTGGCAGAAGGGAATTGCAAAAAAAGATTCATCTAGCTGGCCCCAATAGATTGAGGCATTAGACTTAGCTTGGTATTGTAAGAAATAATCAGACAGCAATTGTATAACATTGCTTTCGATAGTACCACCACCACCATTTTCATTAACAGTACTCTTTCCCTGCGCCCCACCCCCCCCCCCCCCCCCCCCCCCCCCCCCAGTATTTCATTTACTTATCTTTGGTGTTTGAGACCAAACAAATCAAATAATTTTGAAAAGGTTCTTAAAAGAACATTATCTTATCTAAATGTGCCGTGTATCTTTACGCGGCACATTCTGTTTTCATGGAGACTGGAGGTGTCCTGTATTTATAGTCATTGTGTTGTGTTAGCATAGCAAAATGCTTGATTTTTTTTTCCTTCGCTGATCTTGTGAATTGTATTTGCTTGTTTACTATATCTTGTATTCTTTGCAAATTGTGTGAGTGTGTGACTTTAGTGTTGTATTGATTGTGGTGGCAGGGGAACCTTTCATCAATGGACAGGCCCGACCGTTTGACACTAAATATTATCTCCTGTTTAGTCATCGAATTCCTTGGCGTTGTGGTCGGCCCCGATACAAGAAATCAAGAAACCTTGAAGTGCCTCCTAATAGCACAAAAGGAATGCAGTCGGAGGGGAACAAAGTGGAACAGGATGAAGCGGAAAGTTGAAGACCATAGGAATTCTTATATTTAATGGATTGAGAGAGAGATTCTTGGGGAGTGGGAATTGGGCTTTATTTTGTTATGTATAAAAGATAAATGCCCATTACTCTTTTTAATTTTTGTTTGTTTGCTTTGTTTATATGACTTATGAATATTAATTAATTTGAATTTATCTTACTCATAGTTGGAATTTTTAATTCATAAGTTTCTTCCTTGCATAGAACTGGAACAATTCTAGCTGCACTTATGTGAATGTTGTTTGTTGTATTGAATTTCTATTCTATTACTGTCTTTTTGTATGTAAGTTGACTTTTTGGTGTAGATTTGAAAATTGTCCAATTTGAGGGGTTGGGTTTGACATGAATTGTAGGTTTTAGAAAAACCTCTGCTGGGTTTTGAGGGTGAGGAAGAGCTGGGGGATCTGAAACGGCCATTACTAGATGCTACAGCGGGGGCAATCTCCGGTTCTATATTGTGTACGGTAACATTTCTGCTGGACATTACTAAGAATCCGATTCCAGCTACTTTTTCAAATGCTATCTAGGACAGAATCTCAATTCTTAATTGACTTTTGCCTAAATTACAGTTCACTGGCTTTAATTACACCTTGTCCATTTGCCTAGATTTGTTACATGTCCCACGGTCCCGTGGAAATAATCTAGGATTGCACTTTGAGATCTAATTTATTGATGAAAGAAATATAGCTAACTTACAGAAATTGAAGTCGGTAAACCATCCAGAAAAAAGAGATTGAAGTTGGTAAAACAAAGGAGAGGACAAGAAGTCCAACAGAATCACCGGATGGAAAGAAAGACGAAAGAGGGGCATTGCTTAGGACTAGCTTCTAAAACTATACTTTGTTCTTCCTACACATGATGCACTATTGAAGATAATGATTAGGACTTAGGACTAGCTCTTCTATTTTGGAAGGTTTCGTTAGGCACGATATGAGACTTCCATGAACCAAAGACCACTTATATGTCATAACTTTGAGGGGCATTGCTTTCCCAATTCAGTTATGGTGGTATCTAATTTCCTTGATCAATGTTTAGTGTGCAACTATCTTGCTTTTCTTCAATAGTATGTGGCATCTCCCCCACGGTCCCACCTATAGAATCAATGAGGTCATGTGCGCAAAAAGTGGGGATTAAAAAGTATTTCAATTATTATTTTTTTGTCCTTGATAGTGGGCAAAAATCATTACATTTTTAGATCAGTTATTTTGATTTAATGATAAGATCTTGATAATGATGTATAAAAGTTCAACTGCTTCCAAATAATTGCAAAACTTGTCAAGTTCTTTTCAAAGATGACATTCCTAACCTCCATGTTCTTCTCAGCACCAAGACTGGACTTGTTACTGCTTACTGTTTTTGATGTTCTAATGTATGAAATAATATGGCCTATGTTGGTGCATCTAATATTCTGACAGAAACATTATTGTATGAGATATTCGTCAATATGCAGATGGCAATGTTCTTTTTTCTTGGAGCATGAGAAGTTAATGGATTTAAGTCATTCACTTATCTAGAATGGTAGACATCTAAGTAAAGGAACGCTATTATGATGGTATATACATGCTATTACGGTTAGGATAGAATGTGGTTGTGACATATGGAAGTAAGAAATAAATATAGAAGGGGACTTTGACACCATTCCCATACTCTGGTCATGTTTCAATGCAGACCAACACGCACACAGGCACGAAGAAGGGTTTGATCCAAGTTGAATTCAAGAAGTCTGGCAAACTAAATTTCAGTTGAGGTTTTGAAGAGGGTGTAATTGCTTTGTTTCATGGAGCATATAGATTTGTGAAGAGTGAAATACAGAAGGTAGATTAATGGACTTAAGCTTTTTCCCGGGAACTTAAAAGTGGACAAATTATAACTTTGTTTGGTTTTGAGTTGTGAGATTTTTTTTTGACAAATTATAACTTCTTTTGAGTTTTGAGAAATATTTTTTACTCTCTGCACAAATTTCAATAAGTTTCTCTATTTATCTCTTTCCACTCATTACATCAAAAAAATTTCTCTAAAATCGAAACCAAACAAAGTTTAATTTCTGAAAAGTTGTAAAAGAACAAAGCAAACGTTAAATGTGAAAAATATATGAATTACTGCCGATGTGAAGTCAACTGTAGGACATGTTTGCTTCTTTGGATCACCTTTCTAGGTGCACAAACTTTCCAAAATGGTGGAGCTTGAGTTTTGGTATGGTAAAGGTTTACATGCTAAATGTAGTTTTTACTGGTTGTTGGCAACTTCTTTTGTCAGTAAAATTTCAGTTGGAAATTCTTACTTTCAGAGATTTTCTGGAACACTTGCTGTTGGAAAATGGTACTCTTATAAAATAAACATGTCACAAAGTGCCTTAAACAAGTTCTGATCAAAAGGTAAAACATATCAAATGTTCTGCTGCCTCCGTGATTCTTTACACTTGAGTGATATGATACCTCGAGAAACTTTTAGTGTTTTAACATCAAATAGTTGTCCTCAAAGCTGTCATCTCTCCCCTTGGGTGCATGTGCGATTGCAAGTGCTTATATGGGTTTGTGTGATTGTGTGTGCATTAACTAGACACGGAAATGCATATCCACATGTGTAAGTTATATGGTTGAGTACAAAATCCTTGTTTGGGATGTATTACCGGTTCAACTAGAACCAACTACTTATGGGCTTTGCTTCATAAGGATGTGTATAGACCATCATAATACACTGGGATATTTTTTTTTTATAAGTAAATGAATATATTAGCAATGAGGCATTAAGATAATGCCGCCCATACAAAAGGAGGCCGAAGACTACACTGGGATGTTACAAGCAACTAAGGACGTCTTTAGAGAGGGACTGCGGGTATCTATGTCTTCATTTCTAGACTTGGAAATAATGTTTTATGTTGCCATTACGTGTAGTTGTATGATGCTACTTTTAGGTTAGTTGATGTTCCTCCACCAATTGCTTGCAAATGGTATTCATAATGAATTTCCTGCTTCTTTATTCAGCTTCCAACCTTAGAGGTACCGTATCTTTAGGCAATCAGATTTAAATGAACTGGTACTTTCCTAACTGGATATAAATGACTGGATACAGATGTAGGCTTTTGCTGTACTTTTTGACAAGACTAAACTTTTTAGCTTATACTCCATTTGAAAACTTCTTTTATTTTTTTTTGCCTTTTGGGATCTTTAACTTGAGGAAATATTCCATTCAGTTTTAGTACACGTCGTAGACAATATTCAGAAATGGCATGTTCTTCTAACATATAACATGTTAAGTAAGATTTAGTCAACTCTCTGGTGACTTCTGTTACTAATAGCTTGGATGGGCTGTCTTCTATGAGAAACCAGCATTGTATTTTGAGGATGTCCTGTAAGCAGCAATTTCACACTAATTGATGGCTCCTTACACGGTTTTTGGCATGGTAATGTCCCCGCACTCCTCAATAGTCCTCATGGTTATGCCCTGCACTGCCATACAGTTTACTCTGTTGCACAAAATCAAGACATTTGCAGCTGGTTCTTCCAGGACAGGTTTGTTTTCTAAAACTTAAAAACAATCCGGTCAAGATCTTCAAGATAGGACTGTAGTCCCTCTTTTGGCATTTTTTCCATGATGATATGTTACCACATACAAATCTCTTTACCTTTTTGTCAGCTTCTGTATTTTTAAGCTAACATAAATATATTCAGCTACATATGATTGCCCATGGTTGATGTTATTGTTCTGATTATGGCTTGAAATTCAGCTTCTTGTTGCTTGGCTGCTCAAGGAATTATTCTTATCGGTCATGGTTGTGTTCCAACTTTTAAGTATATTGGTCATGGTTGTGTTCTAAGTATATTGGTCTGTCCTGGTCAATAGGGCCGACTGGTCCTCGATGAATTTTCTGTATTAATGCTTAATGTGAATCTAGGCATCATAAGTTGGAAGCATGGTGATGGAGATTGTTTGTGTTTGTTTACGGGACTGTTTGATATAAACTGGGATGTAAGATGTTTGATTGTGCAGTATTAACTGCCAAAATTTGCTTAACAAAAGTCATTCGCATGCCTTTGTGTGGCGCGTTGTGAAAGTGGTCATGTTGCCTATGCCTACGAACCAGATATTGAGGTGCTAATCATGAAGGAATACGGCATGGAGGAATCTTGGATTAGTTTGTTTGTCATGTCTCCTTTTCTGAGATTGTCAACACCTTATGCATATGAAAGTTTGGTGCCGTTGTGCTTGGGAAAGAATGGCAAAGTTCTTATTGCAGTGAATGGAGAATATTTAGTAGCATACCATCTTTTAGAGCTATTGCGGATATAAGTTGCAGTTCTGATCAAAAATTCTGTTAGAAATGTATTTTCATATGAGGAGAATCTGATTTCACCTCATTTATATGGTGGGGGAAATGATTGGAGAATAAAACAGGTAGATGCCTGGAATTTGGTCTATGATACCGATTGGGGTCATAATTGTTGGAATACTAGTATACTTGTCTACTAGTATATTGTGTTTAGTCCCACATTGCTTAATCATATTGTGTAACGAACTATCTTCTTATATAAATAAATGGTTATGTGTGAAGGTTAATTAACACCTTACACACCTTTTTCTCTCCAAACAACATGGTATCAGAGCGGGTTCTTAAACCGCCCTTGAAACCCTAAACCCTCACCTCTGACAGCCACCAACATAGCCGCCTCCCACCCTAGCCACCCATTCTCGGCAACCAACAAAAAAACCCTAAAACGACCTACCCAAACCGTTTAGAATCCTAAAACAACTTACCCACACTCATCAAAACCCTAAAACACCACTGTTCACGCGACTGTTCACGCGACTGTTCATCGGTACTGTTCACGCACTGTTCATCGTACTGTTCGCGTGCACTGTTCATCGGTACTGTTCACGTCACTGTTCACGTGTACTGTTCACGCGATTGTTGGCGTCGATCTTAACATTTTCGATCAGAAACCCCTATTTAATTTGCTTGTCTCTTGGCGATATGATTTAAGGTGATTTTCTAAGATACAATCTGTTCATTCTTCGTCCTTGATTGTGCCAAGTTGTTCTCGATGCGGATTGGTGTTCATCGATGGTCTGTGGTGAAATTTTTTTTTTTTGCACCTCTGAGATGTCACCTCTGTTTGCTGATGGTATTCTAAGTTCTTCTCGATTGTGGGTTATTTGTTTGCTGCTGATTGGCTACTTCGGGTTCATGATTCCCTCTTGGTCTTGCTCTTTTACTGTTGTTCGCTGGTAATTGTGACTTGTTGATGTTCGTGGCTGCCTCTGTGTTCTTGGCCTAGTTTCTTGTTGCCTGCTTCAATTTCTTGTTTGGTTACTTGGTATATTTGACATGGGCTCCGGCACCGAATCTGTTTCTAGTTCTCTATCTGCAGGTAGTACTGTAACTTCCGCTGTTAGTCGTTCTTCTCGGTCTCGTGAGAGGTTATCTATTACCTCCACCTTGTTGAATGGTCGAAATTATGCTGTTTGGGCTAAGGCTGTTGAAGTCTATTATGTGGGAGAATCAGAATACCATTACCTTACTGATGACCCTCCCGCGGCGACTGCCGCATCATATGGTGCTTGGGTTCCTGCAGATGCTAAGATTCGTGTTGAGCTTTGGAATAGTATGGAGGAAAATATTAAGAATACTCTGGTTTTCTTATCTACTGCAAAAAAGGTATGGATGAAGGTTAAGGAGATGTTTTCTGGGGCTGATAATCTCCGTCGGACTTATGCTCTTCATCAACAGTTCTTTTCTCTTGAACTAGGCAGCTTCTCCTTGGAGGAGTATTATGCCAAGTTCTGCGGTGTTTGTGAGGAGCTCAACACTTGTGAGCCCATTTCTTCCGATATTCAGGTTATGGAGCGTCAGCGTGAGCGCTTGCAGGTGGCTCGTTTTCTGTTTGGGTTACCTTCACCGGCCTATGATTCTATCCGGTCTAATCTTTTGGGTGATAGAGATTTACCTTCTCTCAGTGAGGTGTTCAGTCGCGTCCGCCAGGCCTCTGTTCCTGACCCCAGTGTTGTTGATTTGACCCCTGCTGCCCGCTCGGCTTTGGTTACCACGGTTCCTCGTGGTGGTACTTCTTATCGGGGTTTTGACCGTGGCGGTCGAGGTTTTGGGGGCGGCAATCGTGGCCCTCCTGGCCGTGGCTTTGGTCGTAATTCTGGTAGCAGTGGTCCGGTGCAGTCTGTTGGTAGCCGTGATTCTGGTAGTAATAATAGTCGTGCCCGTGGTCGTGGGTCTCGTTCCTGCACCTATTGCCACGGTACTAATCATACAGTTGATTTTTGTTGGATTCTTCATGGCCGCCCATCTGCTCATCAGGTTACCGTTTCTGAGGATGATGGCTCTGTGTCTGTACCTAGCCCCGTCCCACGTGTTGTTACTATTCTCGAGGATGAGTATCATCGCCTGATTTCCGAGCCACTTTCTCATGTGCCATCCTCCTCCACTGCTACGTTCGCTCAGAAAGGCTCCACCTTTGCTGGCCTAGCCTCTAATTCTCCGTGGGTTATTGATTCTGGTGCTACCGATCATATGACAGGCCACTCCATCCACCTCTCTAGTTCTCGTCCTCTTGTAAAGCCCTCTCGTGTCGCCTTGGCTGACGGTTCCTCTTCTGACATTGCTGGTTTGGGTTCTGTTATTTTACATTCTTCTCTTACCTTAGACTCTGTTTTACATGTTCCTCATTTTCCCCATAGTCTTATGTCTGTTAGTAAACTTACCCAATCCTTAAATTGTTCGGTTACATTCTTTCCTGGTTATTGTGTATTTCAGGATCTCCAGACGGGGAAGAAGATTGGTGGCGGTGTTGAGCGTGGTGGTCTATACTATTTTGACACTGGCGAACCTCCTGCCTCTGTTGCTCTTCAGGCTTCCGTATCTCCCTATGAACATCACTGCCGTCTTGGTCATCCCTCCCTTCAGACTCTCAAACAGTTAGTTCCGTCGTGTCGTAGTCTTCAGTCTTTGCCGTGTGAAGTCTGTGAGTTCAGTAAACACCATCGTGTTTCTTTTCCACCTAGAGTAGAGAGTCGTGTGTCTCGTCCTTTTCATTTAGTTCACTCCGATATTTGGGGTCCTGTGCGTGTTTCATCACGTGGTGGTTTTCAGTATTTTGTTATTTTTGTGGATGACTATTCTAGGCTTACTTATGTTTATCTCATGAAAAATCGGTCAGACTTGTACTCCATTTTCAAATCTTTTTATATGGAAATAAAGACTCAGTTTGATGTTTCTCTTCGTATCTTTCGTTCTGATAATGCTGGTGAATATTTCTATAATGTTTTGTCTGCTTTTTTTGATGAGCATGGTATTCTTCATCAATCTTCGTGTTCTCGCACTCCCCAACAGAATGGGGTTGCCGAACGCAAGATTCGTCATTTGACTGAGGTTGCCCGAGCCCTTTTAATCCAGCGGGCGGTTCCCAAATCCTTTTGGGGCGACGCTGTCCTTACTGCCGGCTATCTCGTGAATCGTATGCCCTCTCGCGTTCTTGGGGGCCAGATTCCCTATAGTATTTTACACCCTGATTGTTCTTTATATTCTTTACCTCTTAAAATTTTTGGGTGCACGTGTTATGTTCATGCTCTTGATCCCGGCCGCGATAAACTTGATCCACGCTCTATCAAGTGTGTCTTCCTGGGATACTCTCGGACTCAAAAAGGTTATAAGTGTTATTCTCCAACTCTGCATCGCGAGTTTGTCTGTGCTGATGTTACGTTTCATGAGTCGTTACCCTATTTTCCGACTTTACCTCATGCAGATCAGTCTGAGTATATGCATATTTTGGTGCCTTCTGGGCAACCTCAAAAGCAGCACCCCCCGATGCAGGTATATGTTCGCCGTGCCAAAGCTGCACCACTGCCACCTCCGCCTGCCGCTGAGCCTTCTCCTCCGTTGCGAGATCCGAGTCCACCTCCTTTGGCCCCTACTGCTCCACCTTCTCCTCTCATTGCTCTTCGTAAAGGTATTCGCACGTGTACTATCTCTCATCCTATTGCTAAATTTGTATCTTATGATCATCTGTCCCCCACCCTTCGTGCTTTTACTGCCTCTGTTTCCTCTATCTTTGTTCCTAAAACTGTTCAGGAGGCCTTGTCTATTTCTGAGTGGCGGACAGCTATGGAGGAGGAGATCTCTGCACTCCATGATAATGGAACTTGGGAGTTGGTTTCTCTACCCTTTGGAAAATCCACTGTGGGGTGCCGCTGGGTATTCACTGTGAAATATCATCCTGATGGGTCTGTTGAGCGTTACAAAGCTCGCCTTGTTGCTAAAGGCTACACCCAGACTTATGGTGTTGACTATGCTGAGACCTTTTCCCCAGTTGCGAAGCTTGGTTCCGTCCGTCTTCTTATTTCACTTGCAGCCAATCTTGGCTGGCCCTTATTTCAATTGGATGTCAAGAATGCTTTCTTACATGGCGACCTTCTTGAGGAAGTTTATATGGAGCAACCACCTGGGTTTGTTGCTCAGGGGGAGCGTTCTCAGGTATGTCGTCTTCGTAAAGCTCTTTACGGGCTTAAACAGTCTCCCAGGGCCTGGTTTGGCAAGTTCAGTGATGCAGTTTTGAAATTTGGTATGAATCGATGTCAGTCTGATCATTCTGTTTTCTCTCTCACATCTACTCGAGGCAAAGTGTTATTGATTGTGTATGTCGATGATATTATTATTACGGGTGACGACCAAAAAGGTATTGATGCGTTGAAGGTCTTTCTGCAGAGTCAATTTCATACTAAAGACTTGGGTAGATTGCGATACTTTTTAGGTATCGAGGTAGCACGATCTAAAGATGGTATTAGTTTATCGCAGAGGAAATATGTGCTGGATATCTTAGATGAGACTGGTTTGTTGGGGGCGAAACCTGTCGATACCCCTATGGATCCCAATGTCAAACTATGCATTGATCAGGGGGAGGCACTGTCTAGTCCTGATCAATATCGTCGTTTGGTTGGTAAACTAAATTATCTCACTATTACACGTCCTGATATTTCATTTGCAGTGAGTATTGTGAGTCAGTTTATGTCTGCTCCTCGTCTGCCACATTGGGAGGCCGTTCTTAGAATTGTCAAGTATCTCAAGTCTCATCCTGGACGTGGTCTATTTTATAGAGCTAATGGTCATTTGCGTATTGAGGCCTTCACTGATTCTGATTGGGCAGGAGGCCCATCTGACAGGAGATCAACCACTGGATATTGTGTTTTTCTTGGTGGCAATCTTGTTAATTGGAAGAGTAAGAAACAGACCGTAGTTGCACGGTCTAGTGCAGAGGCAGAATATAGAGCCATGGCTCACACCACATGTGAGATTGTGTGGGTGCGATCTTTTCTTGAGGAGATAGGATTCAATGTGCAATTGCCTATGAATTTGTATTGTGATAACCAAGCAGCAATTCACATTGCATCCAATCCTGTATTTCATGAGCGGACAAAGCATATCGAAGTTGATTGTCATCTGGTGCGAGAGAAGTTGACTGATGGTGTTATAGCAACTCCCTTCGTGTCTACAAGTGTTCAATTGGCTGACATATTCACGAAGTCATTGTTTAAGCCCCGGTTGGAGATGTTATGTGACAAGCTGGGTTTGTGTGATATCTATTTCCCAGCTTGAGGGGGAGTGTTGGAATACTAGTATACTTGTCTACTAGTATATTGTGTTTAGTCCCACATTGCTTAATCATATTGTGTAACGAACTATCTTCTTATATAAATAAATGGTTATGTGTGAAGGTTAATTAACACCTTACACACCTTTTTCTCTCCAAACAACAATAATTATTGGTGTGAGCATTGCGCTTATGATCCTCTCTTACAGGACGACATCATCAGCAAAGGGGAGGAGGACGATATGCTGGACGATAACCTGTACGATTGGGAGGAGGACAATATACTGGACGATAACTTGTACGATTGGGAGGAGGAAGACTTCTTGAAAAAGGAGAAAGAACGACATAGAACGAGACTTAAAACCAAAAATCTTTAACAAGAACCCGAAAAAGAAGAGGACAGATATTGTGGGAGGAAGAGCTGCATATGGTGGATCTTGTCAAGCAGGTATTCATCAGTGATTCAGTGTTCAATCTTTTTTCCTACCTAGCTAATTTTCTTCCAACTCACATATGTGGGTAATGATATAATTGTTCCATTACCTTTGTACAATTTCGGGATATTCTAGTGCTATGAAATTGCTCATTCTCCAAACAATTACTAAGCAAAACTGGCCAAAATTGTGTTCCTTTTTCTTGTTAAACAAGAAATTAACACAACGCAAGACAAAATGGAAAACAAATGCTAGTTCACCGCCCACTTGATTCGCATAAGTACACCGATTTGGTAGGCAGACTTTGGATAGACAATTACGGAATTCACACTTGACACCAAACGCCTAGAGCCTGCGCATGGGACTCCTTCAATATCCATGCTCTTCTTGGCTCACGGGAGTAGAGTGGAGGGGAAGACCCAATCCAGATAAGGAAAATGCAGCAGTTCCACCAGCAGCTTCAGTCCTGGTTAACTCATCACCACCCCGCTAGGATCGAGAGCCCGAAGCATGCCATCAGTGTTCTAAAAAGTCGACCACCTAGGCTGATTAGTCCCTGCCTAGGTGCTAGGCGGTGGTCCAACACCTAGATTAGGCAGCCGCCTAGCTCCTGCCTAAGCGCTAATCGCCCCTTTTCCGCCCGACTATTGCCTAACGATATTTAGAACATTGCATATCATATGATACATCACCTTAGATTCGTGCAAGGGTTTGTTGCTCATTAGACGTGACATGGATTTTTTTGGTAAAGCAGTGGCGGACTCAGAATTTTGACCCTGCAGGGCCGGCTAATAGACATGTTTTTTTATCAGAACATATACTTATTATGTCATAAGTTTTTTGCTTTTCAATACGTTTATTGTTGTTCATCGTACGTTCTGATATTATTGAGCAGACCTATTGGTATAAAAAGCATGTTATTGTTATTCGGATTGTTCTTGTGATAGATCATCAAACAGTGATTAATCTCGTTGATACCATTTGTGAGCCATTGACTTTGTCGTTCATTATTTAGTTCATTGATACGAATTGTTGAACGATTGACCTTCATTATTTGAAACCAATTCTTTGAACCCTTCAGTTATCTTTTGTTAAAAGCATGCCGCTTTTTATTCTTTACCCTTAGCTTGCTTAACTACTCATTGAGCTTTCAGCTGACGGATTTATTCAATATTTTTTTCAGGATAGTGCATGGGGCATTGGAGTGGACTCTGTAGCATTGTCGGGACCTTCTATTTGGACCTTTAGGATGTCTACATTTTTATTTCTTTTCCATTGTCAAAAAGCTTTCGCACTTTTATTTATTGGCAATTCATTGTGGAATTTGGAGATTGAAAAATATGAGATATTGTGTCATTGCTAGCCTAAGAAAAATATTGGTTTGGTGTCGCACATTTTATTGTAATAAAATATCTAGTTTTTCTTTTATTAGTTCGAGTTGTTAAAATATTTTTAATTAGGCTTTGTGTTCCATGATTGCTTCATAGTTCACGGCCGGTCATGTTCCCAGTTTTGGGGCGTGACACTTCTGGTAAGCAAGTCCGAACACCTTGAGGGATCAAAAAAAATAATCCATTCTTCTTGTAACTCATTATCGAGAAAATTGGGCAGAACTGTGTTCCTTGTTTTTGTTATGTTTTCGATCTAATTGTTTGCTCGTTTTGTTTACATTCCTTAATATCAAATGGATCTGGCTTCTCTATAGTTGGAACTCTTGCAGTTGCAGCTTGGCCTTCCGTCTCGGCAATTAATAGTTCTTATTTAAAAAAATACTCCTCCAAATAAGAATAGGCTCTTCCCAGGAAGAATATTTCAACGAAGTTGAACCAATTAATAGAAATATTCTTGGACGCTCGAGATTACACAGATTGCTCTCTGTAGTAAAAAACCAGACCTCAAAAAAGCCAGATTAATTCATATCGAGTAAGATTGACAACATTTTTCGTAATTTTTCTTTATCCGACATTTTTCGTATTGGATTTCCAAAATTAGTGAACACGTGTGTTTCACTTGAATCTTATCGAGAACAGTCACAATATGGTGATATTACTAGTTGAAATCAAACTGTGACACACATTCCAACTTCTAAGAAAGAAAGAACTATTGAGGCCCCATTCTGTTAAGGAAAACAAGTATTTTGAATTAAAGGTAATGTATTCTGAGAGAATGACCGATCTCGTAAACAAAAATAATTTCTTAAAAATTAAGAATCTTGGTAGAACGGGACCTGAATCCAAATGTTGCAGGTGCAGGATTTTCCTATCCGGTACACTTATCTAACTTTCAAATTCGTTCTCTATACAAATTGCTTGTCCACAGCGGGAGGAGGATCGGAAAAGAGCTGCAAAGTGCAAATAAGGAGTCATATGGTAAGTTCCTTGTCCTGACGATCAGCAAGTGAATTACTTGGATTGCAATGCGGGACTAAGAGGAGTTGATACATTTCCTTTTTTTTCTAATCAGGTATCCGGGCCAGCCGGCTTACGCGCATCTCGACTAATTCTAGGAGACCAAAAAATGACCGTCCACTACCGGGAGCTCCACTTAAAACCGAAGCAAAAGCGGAGTTGGTACATGTTGAAAGTGGAAAACCTTCTGTCAACTACCCTCTTTTCTTCATTTGATGTTGATTTATGGGCATATTGCATAGTTTAAAGTGGTTTTCTGAAATAAAAGCCTTTGGCATTTGTTATGGTTAATGATGAGTTGGTCCAATTTGGACTCACTGAATTTTTGGGCAAGTGAATGTCCTCATGCTTTCACTGTTTCCATTGTAATATGACTCCTTTATCCTTCAGTTAATCTCTCCTGGACATCCTCTCATTCCATTCCAACTAAGCTAAAAAGAACCAAATTCTTCATTTACTTAGACGTCTGTACAAGTTTACGTGCATCTTGAGAGACCGATTCCACCTCCAACTTGCGGGGGTCCCATTTAAATTGGATCTTAGGGTGAAAGTAGAGGAGAAAATTAGCAAATTATGGTGGTTTTTTTGTGTGTGTGTGTGTGTGTGTAAAACTTTGGTAATCCAAGATAATCTATGAATGTCAATGAAATTGAAGCATCACTTGTCATTTTTTTTTGAGGTGCACTTACCATTATGTTTATAAGGGTATAACTACAAAAACAAACACGGCCCTGTTAGGTTTAGGTTTTGAGAGAGGTATTTGAGAATAATGAATGAAGATAGCTAGACAGAAAATTTATCGAATATCATGCCCAAGATTTTGAGATCCCAAAATAACTACCTCTCCCATAAAGAAACCGCTTCAACCGCGCATATTCGAATGTCACGGAGAAGATTAATATCCCCACGAATTTATAGGGTTTTGTAAAATCCCGACCTTTTTAAAAATAATAAATAAAATTTAGTCACGTGGTCCGAATAGGAACTCGGTACACTGTATGAGTCTTGCAACGTTGGGATTTTACCTTAAAAATCCGACACCGCCACTATGACCTTTAAATTATTATTAGTCTGTGTTGAATTTTTGGAATTTTCGGACACTGAAATCCGAACGCGTTTGATCAGAATTCGCGTTAATGGAACGCGAAATATGCTGAGTCGTGAGGAGGAGATTAACAGGTGTCTTCCTTACCTGTTTCACCGCCTTTCCACCTATATATGTGTGTGTGGGTAATTATTAAATTAGAAGACAAAACAAAATAAAAAGAGATTAGTAAAAGAGACAGAGGCGGATTAAAAAAAAAAAAAGGAGAGACTGAGAGAGAGACTCCTGCCTATTGTTTTTTTACCGAGATCCACCGCTTTCGGTTTCATTCGTTGGTTTCCGTTCTTCCAGAGGATTTCTACAATTCCTTTTGGTAATCTTCTCACCCATTAATCTATTTTATAGTTAGTAATAGGAAATATCTATCTGTTTATGACAGAGATCTTGGTGATTCCGTCACCGATCGGTCACATGACCACCCGTATTAGAGTTGGGACGTGACAAGTTTACTCCTCTCACATCTTCCCTAGTTTGTCTATTTGATTTTTCAAATTTATAGGATTATCGTGAATTCTATTGAAGTTTTTTCACGTTTCACAATCTTAGTTTTACTTGCGCACGCGCATCGCATGTGCCTAATCTCTGGTTATCGCGAATTCTATTGAAGTTTTTTCAGGTTTCATTCACAATCCTGGACCCTAGTAGGTGGCGGCCAATACCTATATAAGGGTTCGTTTCTTCGGACTTGATGGATTTTCCGGATTCTTACCTGAATGCTCTCAAGAGCACTGCCAATCTATCCGGTCAACGACGGCCCCCATCCTTCCCCCCTCCTCCTCATTCCCCCCCTCCACCTCATTCACCAGATATCAGTTCGCTTCCCGAATCACAGCTGCCAGACATCCCACCGGCTCTCGTAAAAGAAATCCTCTCCCGTCTACCCATCAGATCTCTACTCCGGTTTCGATGCGGCTGCAAACCATGGCTTAAGTTGATCTCCGATCCCCAGTTCAGTATTTTGTTTCAAAAGGGGAAAATCGCCATCAGAGGTGGTAAGGGCTTGTTATATGATTTACACTTAGACTCCGAATCCGATAAAGTTTCTATGGTAGGGCTTCACTATCCGAGGAGGAAGAGGGAAATAGGTGGCACGGAGGAGGTAGAGATGCCACGGTTTGAAATTTTAGGTTCGTGTAAGGGTTTGTTGCTTATAAAACATGACGTTGATTTCTACTTGTGGAACCCTTCAATCAGGCAATGCACGAAAGTGCTTTCGTATCCGCGGAGTGATGAGAGATTTGAGTACGATAGGGTTTTGGCTGGCTCTGGGCTGTGTTATGACTCGGTGACTGATGAGTACAAGGCAGTAATGGCTTACAGGTATCCTTACAGGGGTGGTTACCGTTTCAACGGCGACAGGGGAATAGCCGTCGCTGCTTGTTTGAAAAGCAGACGTTGGACCAATGTCTATTTCCCTTACAAATTGAAGTCGGGTGACTCGGGTCCAGTAGTAAACGAGCGACTGCACTGGGTGGTCAAGCGAGATGAAGACGGTATGCGACTAATTGTTTGTTTTGATCCGTTAGTAGACAAATTTTTAGAGTTTTCAACCCCACTGCCTTATTATGGGGAAACAAATGTTATATTGGGTTTGGGGATTTTATATGGATGCCTTTGTGTGGCGCGCTACTGCTGTTGTGAAAGAGGTTATGGGCCAGACGATGATCCGAACCCAGATATTGAGGTGTTAATCATGAAAGAATACGGCGTGGAGGAATCTTGGACTAGTTTGTTTGTCATGTCTCGTTTTGTAGGATTGTACAAATTTTATAGTTATAAACCTCATAGATATGGATGTCTGGTGCCATTGCGCTTGACAAAGAGTGGAAAAGTCCTTATGGCAGTGAATGGAAAAGAAATAGTTCTGTACAATCCATTAGAGGATTCGCAAAAACATATTACTAGTGCTTATCAAAAAAATAAACATATTACTAGTCCAACAAATGTATTTGCCTATGAGGAGAGTTTAATTTCACCTTATTCATATGGTTGGGGATTTGGTTGGAGACTAGAACGGGTGGATGCGTGGAATTTGGGCTACAAAGATAGTGATCGGGTTAGACGCGGTTGGCGTGACTGCTGCGATTATCCCCCATCCTGGGAAGACATCAGCGACATCAGCTACTGGGAGGAGGATGACTATACGACAGACGATTGGGAGGAGGAAGACTTCTTCAAAAAGGGGAAAGAACAACATAGAATGAGAATCAGAACAAGAAATCTTTGAGAAAAAACTCCCAAAAAAGAAGAGGAAGAGCTTCATATTGTGTATATTGCCAACAGGTATTCATTTGTGTTTTACCTTGTCCTACCTTTTCCTACCGAGTAATTTTCTTCCAGGAGTAGAGATATTCAAGTACCATGACATTTTTACTGTGGATGGATGATTGGATTGGTTGTTTCAAATAGCTATAAATTCAGAGCTGGCTCAAACTTATTGGGGCTGAAAGCGAACCCTTAATATTGGGTACCCTACATCTTCAAAAATCTATTTTAAAAGCACAATAAAACTACTAAAAGTTACAAAAATTTAACCTAAAAGTATACAATCGTAAGAGATAAACGTTACCTAGCTACAGAATCTTTCAAATACTTATCGATAACTTATATCATTGTTGGGCCCCAAATTTGTTCCAAAATTTGGGGGCCGGAAGCGTTTGGTTCCTCTGCTTCCCCTCCGAGCCGGCATATTACAATTAGTTTCGGTAGCTTGAGTATGATTGCTTTGTTAACTTAAAATGTTGTTTTTGCTACGAAGACAGACAGTTGGACTAGCATTTAGAAGTGTTGGCGTAAAGCATTGCACTAAGTTTCATTCCTTTAGTAAGCTGGCTCAGACGTTGCAAGTTATTTAAAAAAAAAAAAAAAAAGGCTCATTCTCCTAACAAATATAAAGAAAATTGGGCGGAATTGTGTTGTTTGTTCTTGTTATGTCATCATCTAATTGTTTGTTCTTTTTATATACATTCGTTATTAGCGAAGAGACTCGGCCTCTATGCCATTGCATCTTGACCGTCCATCTCAGCAATCAATAGCTTTGATTTAAAGAAGACTTTTTTTTTCAGTAAATTTAGAAAAGACTCTTCCAAGTAAGAGTAAGCTCTTCCCGGGAAGCATCTTTGAACTAATTTAAACCGTTAAAAATACTTTTGGACGGTTGAGATTACACGGAGGGCTCTATGCACTCCAAACAAACTCCAGAAAAGCCAAATTCATATAGTGTGGGAGGAAGAAGAACTGCAAACGGTGGATTTTGTCAAACAGGTAAGTGTCCTACCTTTTCCTATCTAATTTCCTTCCAACTCACATATAGGGGTAAATATATAATTGTTGCATTACATTACCTCTAGTCCGGATCCAGTCAATGCCGGATTTTGGCTAAAATTCGGACCATGATCTAAGCCGTTGGATTGTGTTTCCGGACTGTTGAAAACACAATCAAACGACTGAGATCATGGCCCACAATTTAGCCAAAATCCGGGATCCCTGACTAGATACATTACCTCTACATAACCTTGGGATATTCAAGTGCTATATCTTTTCTGTTGTGGATGGAGGATTGGCTTGGTTGTTTCAAATCTCTGTTATGTGACGTTTAGTTTAAGTAGCTTGAGTATGATTCCTTTGTAAAGTTCAAACATTGTTTGCAACGAAAACATAAAGAATTGCACTAAGTTTCATTCTAGGAAGCAGGTCTGAACACCTTCAGGTATTGAAAAAATAATCCATTCTTCTTGTAAACCCGTTATAGAGAAAATTGGCCGGGCAGAACTGTGTTCCTTGTTTTCGTTATGTTTTCCTTCTAATTGTTTGCTCGTTTTGTTTACATTCGTAAATATCGAAGGAACCTGGCTTCTTTGAAGTTGGAATGCAAAGGAGTCTCTGCGGTTGCATCTTGGCCTTCCATCTTGGCAATTAATAGTTCTTATTTTAAAAAAGACTCCTCCCAGTAAGAATAGGCGGCTTTTCCTGGGTGGGTAGAATATTTCAATGAAGTAGAACCAGTTAATAAAAACATTATTGGACGCTTGAGATTACTCAAACTGCTCTCTGCAGTACAAAACCAGACCGCAGAAAAGCCAGATTAATTCATATCGAGTAAGATAGACAACATTTTTCGTATTGGATTTCCGAACACTTGTGTTTCACTTGAATCTTATTATCGAGGACAGTCACAATATGGTGATATTACTAGTTGAAATGAAACTGTGACCCACATTACAACTTCTAAGAAAGAAAGAACTATTGAATCCAACAGTCGTAGGTGCAGGATTTTCATATCCAGTAGACTTATCAAACTTTCAAATTCATTCTCTATACAAATTGCTTGCCCACAGCGGGAGGAGGATCGGGAAAGAGCTGCAAAGTGCAAATAAAGAGTCATGTGGTGAAGTTCCTTTTCCTGACAATCTGCAAGTGAATTGCTTGGATTGCAATGCAGGACTAGGAGGAGTTGATACTTCTTTTCTTTTCTTTTTTTATAACTAGGTGTTTGGACTGGCTTACCTCGACTAATTCTGGGAGACCATAAACCGACCATCCACTAGCGGGAGCCCACTTAAAACAAGAGCAAAAGCGGAGTTGATACATTTTGGAAGTGGAAAATCTAGTTTCTGTCATCCATCCTCTTTTCATGTTGATTTATGGGCATATTGCATAGTTTAAAGTGATTTTCTGAAATAAAAGCCTTTGGCATTTGTTATGGTTAATGGATTGAGTTGGTTCAATATGGACTCACTGAATTTTTGGGCAAGTAAATGTAAATTGTCCTCATGCTTGCCTTTCACTGCTTCCATTTTAAGAGAAAATCAGAGCAACTTTATCCTTCAGTTAATCTCTCACGGGCGTCCTCTCATTCCATTCCATCTGAAAGATGGCAGTTAAATTAAGTTAAAAGGAACCAAATAATTTTTTCCGAATAACTCATGTGTTCGTACTAGTTTACATGCACCTTGACTAATCTTGATGGACGAGTCCCACCGTCCACTCGTGGGGATCCCAATTAAGTGGAGCTCAGGGTAAAGTAGAGGAGAAAATTAGCAAATTATGATGGCTTTTATATTGGACTTTGGTAATACAAGATGTACAATCTGTGAATGTCAATGAAGTTGAAGCATCATCACTCATCATTTTTTGAGGTGCACTTACCATTATGTTTATGATTTTCAAAGTAAAACTCGTTTTACTGGTTTTTTTTTGGACTGGGTTTTACTGTTGTTAGAAAAGCTTCAATCCTCCCATGATATCTAAGTTTTTTTTCCATGATAATCGGATGTTCGAACCAACTTGCATATACACCTCAACTTATTCCGGGGTTCTGAAATTCAAGCAAACCCTTCAGTGATCTCAATGTTTGAAATGTTTGACCTTTATGAAATTCGAACATGTGGACAAACACATAGCCAAACCCCTTGGGGTTCCCATGATATCTATGTTATTCCCCATGCTTACAATAATGCAGGTTAGTGCTGTCTTTTCTTCCTCTTTTGAACTACTACTGCTCAAAAGTATCTTTGAAGTAGAAGCATTATGAGTGCTGCTCCTCTTTCCATTTGGTAAATGGGTTAGAAAGAGGAGAGCACTTTCCTTTCTCTTTCGAACAGAATCACTTTCCAAAAGAAAAATATAACTACTATAAAACAATTGCTTGATTCCAGTACTGAATTAATCTTGACAATTGATTAATGTGCTTTTAGGGCTTGACTCTTTATATAGACCTTAGATTAGCATTAGCTTTTGCTTCTTGAAGGGTTCATAGTAATTTCATTGCTTTTTCGTAGTAACATCCTTTCATATTAATCATATGTAGGCCACAACATTAAAACACTTATACTTGCTTTTGTCTTCTTTTCCCTTTACTGAGAAGGACACATGTGTTAGGACCAACAAACCTTAACAATCTTATCAAATTGGATCTGGGTCCCAATAGGCCGATACATACCTAATTTTCTACCTAAGGTGGTGTATAATATTGCGTGGAATTTCTTCTATTTTTCATATAACGTACGTAAATCGTTTACATTCGTTTGGTCATTGCGGTTCTCCTATGAACACGCGATAAGGTAAGATTTACACTGTCGTAACTGGTTGCGACAAAAGTGTTATTCACATAAGTACGTTATTATGCCAATTCGAGGTACAAGAAAGTAAACTTCCGGAAAAATGAAGGCAAAACTGTTCACTTACTATATGTGTCATTGTCAAAAACAAACAGGAATCTTCTGTAGGGAGTTTGACTCTCAACCCATTTCTTCTAATTTGGATAACCAAATATATCTGTCAATGTCCTAGGAGTGCAGTCACGAGAGAATATCTGTACCGACTTTTTCGTGTACCGACATACCAAGTGCTTTTCAACCGCAGGATCACATAAGATTCTTTAGGTAGGAGAATCTTATACATGATCTTACGACTGAAGAGCACTTGGTATATGGGTACACCAAAAATTCGGTACAGAGGATCTCTAGTGGAGTGCAATGTCATGCAAGCTAAGAAATTCAAAGCATCAACCGTCCGTGTTTTGATGTATTTTGGTCTTACTCCCTTCGCCACAATATATATAGTAGTCGTTCTTGATAGTTCATGTCCCTTTCTATTTGGTTAGAATATAACAATGGATAAATAAATTGATACGGGAAGAGGAGTGTATGTTTGAATAACAATATGGGAAAGCAGGCACAATGAATTGACTTTTCAAGCGGTATTTGTCAATTAGAAAAATTATGTGGTGGCTGCTTGCTGTCTGATAGTGTCTCTCATCAACGCTCAAGCGTGTTGGAAATGGGCCCCTTCTTTTCTAAACAATTGGACAAAGCAAACAGCAGAAAGAGAGAATTGTTAGGACCAACTTGAAACCAAATTGCTGGAGAGGACCAGTAAAGTGAGAAACCAAAAGTTGGCCATGGGTAGTCACGAGTTTTTGGCAACCCCAGGGAGAATTGGCTTTTAACCAGCTCTTCATGGTTAGGAATGTTAGGCTAAAGTTTGAGGGAATGGAAGATGCTCGGTGCAGAGCAACCACTCATTTCGACAATCAACAGCTCGGATATTAACTCAGTAATGGACGTTCCAGATTTGTATGTGATTTATATGTGTTCAGATTCTATCCGAGCAGTCCGTGCCAAATTGAACGGAATGATCGACCGCTCTGTACCTGCTCGACTGAAGCTGCTCGGCGGCATCCCATGTCAAATTTGAGGATCCACGCAGACACCATGCAATACTTGGATAAATATTTCTCACATGACATCAGGACAAAGCCAACATTGATTTGATGTACAAGAAAAATGAGAGAGAAACGAGTAATCTTTCGCATGGGGTTTGAATTTTAAAAGAGTAACGATAAGGAGGAAGATAAATTGAATTGCAAATAAATGTTACTACTCCTTAAACTAGTTTTTTTTTTTTTTTTTTGGAAGTTCCCCTAAAATCTTTGTAATTCGAAATTCATACGATAATGAACGTCCACTTTGAAAGTGGAAACATGGTTCTTTTTAGTACTATCAAATTATATTTTATTTATGAATATATGTACTTCTAAAGTTTGAGATAAAGGGATTATAATACCTGTAAAGCATATCAATGGCTTTTGCGCTACCTTAATTATTGGGTAATCGGATCTACACAATGATATTTTCAGACACGGAAAACAATCACACTATCCTAGCTTTAAAATGAATGGAAGGAAGGAGTTGAGGCTTGAACTAAGAATTTAATTACAAAAGTTGACTCGTTAGGTCGACTACATTGCATACACGAGTGCTTGATGGTCGCATAAGATAAGTTTGTGGAATAGTGGAATACATGAAAAAGAACTCTAGAACGCCAAACAAACACATGAATGAACACTCACTTTAAGACATATAGGCCCCACACGCGCTCCACAAATTGTCTTGTGACTTGTGAGTGTATGTATTTGTTGGTGTGTTCATTTTTTGTTGTAGCAAAAGTTGTACATGAAATAATCAAAATTGAATTCAAATTAAAATATACACCACACGCTCCATGGTTCACCTGGTTCATTATCATACTTCAAAACAACAAATTAGTAATCCATGATTCAATTTCTTTAAAGGGTTAATTTCCCGGAATCCAAAATAAAAATTCCCCGAAATTTTAGTATACGAAGCAAGTTATTTAAATAAATTTTGTTTTGGGTCAATAATTTCTTTTTGTTCTAATATTTATACCTCAATTCCAAATTTCAAATGTTCACAACGAGGCTTAAACCGTGACCTCCCACACAGAGAGGACCACAAGATGTCAACTTGGGCTAGATTGGATTGGCTCAATAATTTTCTTTAAATAAGTGAAATATTACATTTGGTCCCCTTCTTGTTCTTCCACTCAGCTCTTCTACCCTTTTATAAACTTGAGACAGCACTAACCATTCTTCGATTCCCCTCTCTCTCTCTCTCTCTCTCTCTCTCTCTATAAAGATCTATTGCATCGATTCTCAAACTTTCACCCTTTTTCTCCAGTTCTTTTTCCAGATTTCTCTTCTACACATGCATATATCCGTATTTGCTTCGTAGATTATCTCCATCTCCAGACAAATTTAGCCAAAAAAAAGAAAAGATAAAGGAATCCTGAACACTGTTCATCCCCGATCTGAAATTTCTAATTTTCAAATACCCGTTACATAATTTTATGTTTGGGTAAATACCCATTACATAGTTTTACTACAGACAAACTTAATACTTCCCCCCAAAAAAATTCTCTAACAATTCAGTTCCATTCAACTTCCAACTTCTTAGCAAAAACCCTTTTCTCTCAATTGGAAAAAGTACCCTTTTTTACCCTTTTCTCTCACTTGGTCTGGGTTCCAAGTTGGGTTCTTTTTTCACTAATTGAATTTGTGCCATTTTATTGAGTTGGTTGTATGTGGGGTTTGTTGAGATTTTGTGATCGGGGGACTTTGACCCATTTGTTTTCGATTATTTGAGTTGCAAAGGCAACCTTTTTGTCATAGATTTTGATCTGTATCGGTTAACTTTGGACTTGGGCTTGGAAGTTTCAAGCATTTTTCCCTGTACTGAAATGCAGCCTGATCAGCGTAAAAAGGTACTTCTATCTATTTCAACCTGTGTATACATAAATGCATTGATAAATATATGTGTGTTGTATGCGTGCGTGTGTTCGTGTGTGCGCGCGCGGACGCATGTGTATCAGAAACAGTTGATTATTAGAGCTGATATTTTAGGGTTAGTTTGTTTGGAGAGAAGAAGATAGAAAGTGAAAATAGAAGAAACCGAACCTGATGTAAAGGCAGCGAAAGAAAGGACTTTTTTTTTCTTGCATACATTAGATTAGGATGACATTTTTGGAAGGAAAGGAAAGGAACAGTAGGACTTATCAGTACCACAATGGACGACGGCTCAATATTTGAAGGATTTGGCAAATTTTCGTGCGGATGTATAGGTGTACGTATTTACATATGTAATGCACCATACCAAAAGAGAGGTGAAGGAAATTTTGTATGTTGTAAGTTTCAGACCTTGCAAGTGGAGTGGTAGGCACTATGCATGCACTCCCCTGCATTTGATAGGGTTTCCAACCTCACTAACTACGACTAACAATGCTGACTTTCGCATAAGAAAGAAAGTCCCAAACCGTGCTTGCATTTGTGTAAAGGAGTAAGGAACTTATGTAGAGAATTAGGGTATGGGGATAGAAATGGGAATCAAATAGGTCTTCCTCAGGAAACTAGATAAGAAAGGGGGAATGAGAGATAAGAACAAAAGTGGAGAAACTTACTTAACCCCAAAAAGTGGAGGGAACAGGGGCAATTACAGAAACAGTGTTAGTCATTTCTCACTTTCCCGGAAAAAGAAATTTCCTTGCGCGGTTTGTGAGAAATTACATGTTAGGAATTAGGATCTAAGGCTTTGGAAGGTTGTACGGGAAACTTCACTTTCCCACACTTTCTTGAACATTCTTGCTAGGTGAACGCCAAAAAAGTTTTTTTTTTTTTTTGGTTCTCTTACATTCATTGTCTTGTTAATCAAAATGGTTCAAGATGTAAGCAGTTATTTAGGGCACGAGAAAGTTTTTGTTTATACTGTGGATTGATATTAGCAGTTACAGAACACATCCTTGTGGTACATAAGTCTACGTTCTGTACCTTTTCGCCTGGATGATACGTGGTAATCAGTGGAAGAATGCCTGCTTTGGTGTTCATGCCTTGACTTTCTGCCACATGCATTTGTTGCCTTCCAGTTTGGGTCCGACTAAGGGGACACTGTTGATATGTTATGTCACCTCGAACTTGCAATCTGGACTTGGTCGTAAAGTCGTCTTAATTTCGAAAAATCGAAGTGTGATGTACTTTCTCTAGTAAAGTCTGTCTTTTGTTTGTCCCTCATTGTTAGGGCAAGAATAATGGAGTAGAGTGAATAATCTAAGCATAGGTTGGCAAATGTATCACAGTATCAGTATGACAGAGAGGTTGCATTTGCATAGCCAGTGCAGAAGTTTATCGATGTCGTTGAATGAAATGTCATGGTAGAAATTGATTCAAACAACCCAATTTAAGCCCTTGAGAGGCTTTGTTAAATTGGCGATGGAAGGATTCTGAGATAATTGACATTGGATAGTAGGTTGATGTTTAATTTTACTTAGTTTGAACTTTGAGCCTATAATTCTAATAGTGGATAGAACAAGACAAGGACCAAGGCTAAATAATTTGCAAATGTCGTGTAAACTGCATTTAGGGTCTTTCATTGGCTCAGTTCTGTTTTTGACCAATCCATGTCATGGCGGGCTTCATTTTGTCTTTGCAGGCATCTGCGGATGTTGACTTTTTCACAGAGTATGGTGAGGGCAACAGGTATAGAATCGAGGAAGTGATTGGTAAAGGAAGCTATGGTGTTGTCTGCTCTGCATATGATACTCATCTTGGAGAAAAAGTAGCAATTAAGAAGATTAATGATATTTTTGAACATGTCTCTGATGCCACACGCATTCTTCGCGAGATAAAGCTTCTTAGACTTCTTCGCCATCCAGACATTGTGGAGATTAAGCATATCTTGTTACCTCCTTCCAGAAGGGAATTCAAAGACATATATGTTGTTTTTGAGCTCATGGAATCTGATTTGCACCAGGTTATTAAAGCAAATGATGATTTGACACCACAACACTATCAATTCTTTCTTTATCAGCTTCTTCGAGGTTTAAAGTACATACACACAGGTTATATGTTGCTACTATCTGTTACTCAATTACGACTTCCTTACCCTTAGTTGCTGTTAGTGTTATGCATATACAAGGTAGCATAGAAAATGCTATAGCGTGACTACACTATGTAATTTGGTATCATCTCCCTGATTCTGATGTTGCATTTTTAATGAATGGTTTTGTAGCTAATGTCTTTCACCGAGATCTTAAACCCAAAAACATTTTAGCGAATGCTGATTGCAAACTCAAGATATGTGACTTTGGTCTTGCAAGAGTGGCCTTTACTGATACACCCACTGCTATATTTTGGACAGTAAGTTCCTTCTTGGTCAATGGACACACTCAACTCCCATATGCACACACAAAGGCTCACTAGAAATATCGCCATTGATCATCTTCTTTGATGTGCTCACAGGACTATATTGCAACAAGGTGGTACAGGGCTCCTGAATTGTGCGGATCCTTTTTCTCTAAGGTGCTAAAGTTACTGCCACTGCCCAATCCTTGAAAACAACCTTTTAACTGTCTAATGCACTGCTGATCTACTAATTTATAGTGTACAAGTTAGTCTCTTATAATGGCGAGGTTTTAAGTACTGAGAGCATCTTCTATCTAATTCTCCATTTTTACCTCTATTTCTCTAGTTATGAGTATCAAATAATCCATCATATACGAAAAGTGGTTTTGAAATTCAAGCCAATTCCAACCCAATACTCTACTTTCAAAATACTTCACATCTCAAACATTCGACACTCTCTCTCCAAAATTCGTGTGAGCTAGCAATACAAAATTGTGTGTGGGTCCCACATGTATGCGAGAGGTTGTGTTTGGTGTTGTGTTTGGATTGTTGTATATGTAGCACTTTTGATAGCAATAACATTACCATGTAATTTACGATAAAAAGAAAATGTAATCCCTGATCGATGGGGTATGGCCAGAGCTGCACTGGAGACAGATGTAACCTTTGACATTATATGCATAAAATGGTTGTTCTCAAAAAGTTTTATTACTAAAACAGTGACCCCCTGTACTTTAAAAATCGAAGAGCTCAAGGGACGTTATACATGGAACCATGCCTCCAAATCAAAGCTTGAAGGCATCAAATTTTAAATTTTCTAAATTTTTACTAAAGAAATAAATAGAACTTAGAAAATGTGAATGCTGAAATGGAGGATATCCTCCATAAACTTTTGACTCTCCATATTTGGAATATCAAATCTCATCCTCCAAAAATAGAGGATGGGCTGCAGATACCCTAAGGGAGGGTCCAGTAAAGAGGAGATATTGTCTTTGTTTAAACATCAGTGGCCATTTTCCATGTTGGTCTTATATTCATATTTTGTGTGCTGTAAATCGTGTTATGTTGCCCCTCATATCTAAGCCAGTATCTCAACAAGTATATCTGTGGATTATTTTTTCTTGTACTTCAATTTTCAAGAGCTTTTGTGTACCTAACATGACTAAAGCCCAAGTCATATTCCCATTTCTAAAATGCATTTGCACAAATGATTTGTCAATAAACTATTAGAGTCACATTTTAGGGGAAACTTCTGTATGTAGTTCAACGATTTAGCTAGACAGTTGCCTAAGATAGTGTCATGTATTACAATATTGAGATTGAGTAATATTTATTACACAATCTAGTGGATGACGTCTAAAATGCCTATGTTCCCGGGTCTCTTTTAAATACGTGACTTACGGATATCATAGTTGACACTTCAGTAAGGATATGGTATATTCGTCAACACATCTAGTCAGACATGCATACTTTGCATCTGCCTAAGTTGTTGAGAATATGCACGAGACTCTCGTCTTGGGGTCATAGGTGTAAGTGTAACAAATTTAAATACTTTCCTCTCAACTATTCTGTTGTTCCTGACTCAGATTCATTGTCTATCTTGTTTACAGTACACACCTGCAATAGATATATGGAGCATCGGTTGCATATTTGCGGAACTTTTGACTGGAAAGCCTCTATTTCCTGGGAAAAATGTGGTCCATCAGTTGGACTTGATGACTGATATGTTGGGTGTTCCATCTTCTGAATCTATATCCAGGGTCTGTTTGCTGTTCTAAATTTGTTCCTATAGTGAAAAATAGTATCTCTCACTATCTTTCTACTGAACATCTAGATGTTTAGCCTGTTCGCTCAAGCATTGAACTTTTCCCTATAGATCCGAAATGAGAAAGCTCGTAGATACTTGAGCAGCATGCGGAAGAAAAAGCCTATTCCGTTCTCCCACAAGTTCCCAAACGCAGATCCCCTTGCACTATGTTTGCTAGAAAGAATGCTAGCATTTGATCCCAAGGATCGACCATCTGCTGAAGAGGTGAATTGTGTTAAAAAATATTGCCTTACCTTGCATAATGCATTGTTTCTTATCTCATTGTGCATAATATGTCGCAAGTTGTTAGGCTCTTGCGGATCCATATTTCAAGAACTTGGCCAGGGTTGATAGAGCGTCTTCTGCTCAACCTGTGACGAAAATGGAATTTGAATTTGAGAGGCGAAGGGTGTCAAAGGAAGATGTAAGAGAGCTAATATATAGAGAGATTCTTGAATACCATCCTAAGATGTTGAAAGAGTACTTAGAAGGAGCAGAACCAACAGGTTTCATGTATCCAAGGTACTTTTATTAAATTAAACAATGGCGGCTGCGAGGTTCTCCACCCTTTTGCCATGCCCTTGGATTGCTTGACTTCCTTTGTTTCCATGTATTATTATTTTCTTACTTCACGGAAGAAATTTGTTCATTTTACAGACTAGGAATTTTGTGTTGGTTTTTCATGATGCCCAACATTGCTGTACAGTTATCTGCATATCAGAAATAACCAACGTGAGATTTTGGTTTAAGAACCCTACAGTCGGAGGGGATTTGCTTTCTTTGCAATTTACACCTTCAAGGCTTCAACCATCAACCTTAATATTATACAAGTCAAAACTTTTTTTTAAAACTTTTTTGTTAAACTTTTTGGTTGTTCCTTCTTCAGATGAGAGTTACAGTGTTATTTTGAAAAACCTTATTGGCTACACCCTTGAATAGACTCGAAATGTTTTTGTCCCCCTTGTTTTTCCTTTTTCTGTTTATGTCACCCTTGTGTACCAGCAAAGTAAGTCGTCATGTTTTCTTGAGCATGATATATTTTGCGGATTCATTTTTTGGTTGATTGGCATCCTCACCTCAACCCTATTTTACAGTGCTGTTGACCAATTCAAGAAGCAATTTGCTTACCTTGAGGAGCACTATGGAAAGGGCGGAAATGTTGCTCCACCTGAGAGGCAACACGCATCATTACCAAGGTATCATGTCTAATTAGAGTTTTTAACATGCACTTGTACTTTATTTTGGAAATCTTCCATTGACTTCTATTCGTAAGTGGTACATGTGTAGCTGTTGGCATTAACCGCTTAAATGTGAATTTTCAGATGCAGGCCTGGTGTATTATATTCAGACAATTCAACACAGAATTCAGCAGAAGTTGCAAATGGTCTTTCTAAATGTAGCATCAAAGAGGTTGAGAAGCCACAAATCAACAGGACTTCTGGGATCCCCATGCCAAGATTGCCTCCCCAAGTTCCCCCTAGTATCTACGGTGCAAAATTCTTTTATGACCATCACTTCCATTTGCCACCATTAGATATCTGATTCTTATATTGATACCAGTTGTGTTGCTTTGCTCCCTTGTGATTGCCTTGGTATCTGAAATGTTTCTCCCTTTCTCTCATGCTGTGGTTGATCTGCGCTGGGGGAAGGAAACTCTTAGAAAATTGATTCTCAGACGAAATGTTATCCTTAAATCATTATGAATTTGAGCTTGGAAATCACTATGAATTGGTCTAAGAATCGTTTTCTATTTCCTACAATTTTTCAAGCAGCGTGGCAGGTAGCAGGGTTAACTTTTTCCCATCTTTAGAGTCAGAGTTGGTAATTTCATAGTTAAAGTACCAGAATGAGTTAGACCCTCCCCATGGGGTCAAGCATTTTGAATTTCTGTCTCTAGATATAACTCATAAATAGTGGAAGAACTATGTATTTGCTAATTCCTAGAGAGACAGACACAGTGGTGAACGCTGGGGACTAGTGGATTGGGAAATAATAGTTACTAGCCCTGCCCTTGTGATGCAAAATATACGATGTGAAAGTGCAGTATTAGTAATTCAGTAATTCCTACGCTTTTGGCTTCCTTGGGAGTTAGAATAAAATAAATTCTTTCGATCTGTCATGGGAACGAGGCATATGCAATCAGAGATGATGTCCATCTTGTTCTATGTTTGCATGTTAAATGTACATGATATGAAATTATTTGCATATTTACATACCCTGCTTTGGACCTTAACATGATCTTGGATGCTAACATTTTTCGTTAGTCTATCTTGTTTTGCCTCATTAACTTTAGAATCTGACGATAGCCTCAACATCTGACTGTAACAGCAGGTGGTGCTGCGAGGCCTGGGAAGGGGGTTAATGCAGTGTTGCGGTACAACAACTGCGGATCAGAAGTGCTTGATCAGAGGAGGACGGCAGCTAGGAATCCAGCTGTTCCAACTCAATATCCGCTTAATCCTAGCTCTTCTTATCCAAGAAGAATCCCTGGTTGCAAAAGTGAGAAAGGAGAAGATGGAGTTGAAGGATCCAACGTGCTCCAGCCGAAGCCTCATCAGTATATGGCGGCAAGGAAGGTGGCTGCCGCTCAAGGTGGACTTGAAAGCCGCTGGTATTGATCCCTTTGACTTGACTGTTTTTGGGCCATCTTAACCAAAAACTGCTCATTTGTCTTTTTTTGAACCTTTTTTCCCGTCTTGGTCTGAAAAAGGGTCATAAGTAAAAAGTTCTTGAGAAAAGAGAAGGATAGTACATTGAAGACAAAAAAGAGACTATGCCTCAGGGAACCTTTTTTTTCAAAATTAGTCTATTGGAAAAGTAAAGGCTATTAACAAAAAATATGAAAATTAATTGGTGACGGATGTAAACTTTTCAAATCGTATGGAGATTTTTCATCGGAGCTAGCTTACAAGAACAGATTGGGAACACTTTCTGTTGGTGAAGGAGATTAGGAACAGTTTGTATACTGGTCAACAACAAATTTGAAGGATGTTTCATGTTAAGATATGGGAACACGTTCTGTTGGTGGAGGAGATTAGGAACAGTTTGTATACTGGTCAACGGCGGATTTGAAGGATGTTTCATGTTAAGATGGGAATCGAGAAGAAATGGAACTGATATTCTTTACTTTTGCAAAGTCTTTCCTGTTTCCTTTCCATTCTTTAACAGATGCAAGCCACTATGTTTTTTTTTTTATTCTGAAATGTTTATTTAGAACCGGGAATTAGGATTATCTGATTTTTATCAGACCCTTTGTTTTTTACTCCAGTTGATTGTATAATATAGGGGTTGGAAAATGTAGAAATGACTTTATTCAGGACTAGAAATTGTTTTCGGAAATCGTACTTTGTAATTTGTATCTATGACAATGTGCTACTCACAGAAGCTCTGTTTAGCATTCTCACATGAGTGTTTGATTTTGTGCTACTTGCTTCCGGGGCTGAGTTCCCAGTTTGTCTTCGAACTAATGGCAGACTTGTGGTTTCCACTGAAAATACCAGTTAGTTCATTTGGTTAGAGGGAACGACTTGTCTTTAATAGCGGAAAAACAAGTGCAAAATACCGAAAATACCTTTTAGTCAATAGCGGAAACTCTCAGGCTCTTGATGGTTGAAAATGTATGGGTTTCTTACAATCAAGGCTCTTGATGGTTGAAAATGTATGGGTTTCTTACAATCAAGTTAATAAGGCTTCATTTTGCAAAGATTCTTATTTTTTAAGTATTTATTTTTCGGTTTTATGAAATAGGTCATTCTATTATATTCATTCAGTCTCTTTTTAAGTGTCTTGCTTCGTAACTCTAACTTATTAAAAAGACATCATCATTATATCTTTTACATAAACTTTTTTCTCCATTTTTTTTACTTATTCATCATCATTACATTTTTACTCATTAACTTTTTAAAATGGAATCTATTTTTAGAGACAAAATAAAAAAGGCTCCAAAATGAAATACTGAACTATAAATAAGGGACGGAAGAAGTAATACATTACCTTTAATTCAAAAATAATTCTATCAGAATGCGTCATCTCAAATTGTCCTTTTTAATTAGAGATTGTCTTTTTGTACACTTCATTTTCTATTTCTTTCCCATAAAGGACTATTTACTAACGTGGTTAAATTATATTTCTATTTTAAAATCATAGTAGCTTCATGATTAACGTCTCCACAAGAACGTGTTTCAAAACTTTTTTTTCTCCCTCTTATATTCATTTTTAACACGTCCTATTATATTAATTTGGCACGAAATCAATCAAGAAGAAACAAAAAAAATCATTACGTACATTTCACATGAAGACATCCTGATTTTAGTTAAAATGCATACCTCCTCATTTCTCCCATTTCTGGATTGAATTTCGATGATCCAAGCCGCTCTAGGTGATCAAAACGTGATTTTAAGGCGTTCAATAAAAAATTGCTCAAATCAAGTCATTCCCGGTCTCTTTTTTTTGCCAATTTCTCGAGCGTACTCTTAAAATCACGTTCTTAACACATTGAGTGGCTCGAATCATCGAAATTCGATCAGAAAAAGAGAATCCGCATTTTAAGAGATTCTCATTTGAAACTTTCTGACCATATGTATATATACAAAGACACCAAGAATCGCTCATTCATAGATCGCATGGGACATATGCTTGTTAGGCACAAATAGGTGTCGAATGAATCAAGGAGGAATCGTCAGAGCAAAACCCAGCACAAATGGGTTTTGAATGAATCAAAGGAAAACTCATCAGAACAAGGTTTCGCGTGCAGTCAAGCAGATAGAAGTGGTCAAGATTTTCCAAATACAAAGCCCTTTATTCTTTTGGGTCACCACCATTCAGTAGGTCATGTGGGACCCAATACTTTAGTAGTAATATCCAGATCATTAATCCCACGCTTGTATCTGCAAATTACTTACGGCAAAATTTTTTTAATTACTCGAGGATCCGGACTAGCTTATGCGCACTTCGACTAATTTTTAAGCACCAATCTCTCCGGCCACTTACAAGGGTTCCAATTAAAGTCACACCAAAAAACATTTGACATTTCATTCCAACGATGATTGTGTTTATTTTTAGACAATAAGCAAATCTCTCTCTCTCTCTCTCTTCATGCTGCTATGCATCATGTTACCTAAGAAGAACATTCGTGTACTCGAAAGCAATTATGAGCAGGGAACAAGGGACCCATTCTATTCTTTAACTTAACAGAATCAGAAGACTTTCCACTGCAAGCCACAACCACCTAATTAAGTTGCCACCACTGCACATTTTGAACCTATAACAAGGTAGAATTTATATATGCCACAAAAACATACAGAATTAAAATAGCCTCCACATATAGTAAATTTGAATAGAAAATAGTTCATCATTAGGTTGAGTCATATCATAATGATATGTATGAGCTATTACAACTCCGAATCCATTTATTGGTATTAAGATACGTAATGGTATCGATGTCAAATCCATTTATCGATCAAATTGGAGATTTAAAATCCTATTGCGTAAGGACTGTATTTAGGTGGCTTCCATAATATGGAAATCCCAAAAGCAATTTTAGAGTAGAGTAACTTACAAAGCCTGTAAAACTAAACAACAAAGGATCCGGACAATTTTCTAACTTGACCTTTATACCCTCTCTGCGTAAAGTCATTCAAGAGAACCTACAAAGGGCAATATTGACATTTCACAGTTGGGTTTTGTTTCAGCCAACTAAAAATGGGACGAAATGACTACACAAAAGTGGAAAGCTTATGCCTTTTGTGTAGGAGTAACAAATAAGGTACAAAAAAAGGAGAGGAGATCTTGACACCTTGAGAAAGAGATGAGAGGGAAAGGGAGTCCTTTCCCCAAAGTCAAGGAAATGGAACACAAAAGGAAAAACAGAAAACAAATTTCCTGGGGGAAAAATAGGGATTTCCTACTGATTCCCACGGCATAAACGTGCTCCCTAAGCTCATTTTCCTCTATTAAACTATACAACCACAACTCCACAATTCTCCCCTTCACAGCTCAAGACTATAGGATTTTTCGTCAGCCAACCAAAAAATCCTTCCATTCTCATAGGAGAATAGAAAAGAAAACATCATTTTCCCCTTATGATTATACTACCTTAACTCCAAATTTCTCCCCTTCACAGCTCACAACTCAAACCTCAACCTACCACATTCTTCTTAATTATCCAACCAAAACAAGCATTTAAGTAATTATTGAGCTTGTGAAGCCTATTAGTACTGGACAAACGGCCCACGAGTTAGCTAACCTGACTGTCATCATCTGTAACTTCTTCTTCCTCATTCAAGAACACAGAGGAATCTGGGGTGAGCTACGGATGCAGGTATTCTTGCCGCACCACGTGTAAATCTTTGCGACGGGCATTCTCTGTATGTTTGCCTGATTTTGTTTTCGTGGTGTTGTACGCACATGTTTGGTTTATTGCCGAAAATTTGTGACGTAACTTGATCCAACAAGATGGATCAGGGGCAGTATGCCAAAGGCAAAGGGAGTGTTCATTTGCAAATTGATGAGCCTAGCACCTCCAGTCCAACCATTTTGCGAACCCAAAGCAGCATTGAAACTAGAGAGAGTAATACTAGCAGTACGGACTCCGAATCTTCTCTATCGAGGCCCCTAATCTGTGCAATAGAAAAGAAGGTAACTCTCTTTGCCCTCCGCCTAGCGGTGCTGGAAAAAACAGCCACCGGCCTGGGAACTCTAGGGTTTATCTGGGCAACAGTCGTGCTGTTAGGCGGTTTCGCTCTACCCCTAGATAAAACAAACTTCTGGTTCATTTCCATTATTCTGCTTATCGAAGGGACTCGAATTTTCAGTAGGAGCCATGAGCTTGAATGGCAACATCAAGCCACATGGTCAATCAGTGACGTTGGAATCAACAGTTTCCGTACTCTAAGATCTAAATCAAACCACGTCATAAAAACAGTTACCGGAATATTCAGGCCTATTGATGTTGTTCGGAAGCAAAATCAATTAAACAAAAAACTTGGACAGAGAACATACTTGGAGAAAAAGACGGAAACTCGAACAATGGCGAATTCAGGTGTTCCTCTTATTCCATATGTAAAATGGTTTTTCGAATGGTTTTCCGAATCGAGAAACATAAGTAAGCTTTTCTACTGGCTCCAGCTGGTTTCTGCAACAACATGTGCGGTTTTGTCACTAACGCAGCTCATCAGACATAACTACGGACAGGTACCAGATGGGGATGAGAACAGGAGAAACCTTGAATCTGCTCTAAATATTTTCTACGCTTTGGCCTTAGCTGAAGCAATGTTGTTTCTCTTGGAGAAAGGCTATTGGGAATATCAGGTTACTTGGTGTAAAGTTCTGGATGAGGTGAACGAGGAGTGCGGGCTAGGGCCTACAGGTATGGTCTCGATTAAGAGGTTCTTTTATGATGTGTATTCAAGATGCGTAAACGGAAGCATATTTGATGGCCTAAAGATGGATATGGTTTCATTTTCCATGGAACTCTTAGCTTCACAATCTGAGGTTGAACAACTCATCGGATGTAGGATTTTACATAAATTCACAACGAATTTGAGGTTCTCTGATGACACATTGCAAAAACTGGGAATATCTTTAACGGTTGTGGAAAGGTTAGTCGAAATGTTGAATTGGAAAGATCCAGAACAAGAGGAGATCAGGAAATTGGCGGCGGAGATATTGTCAAAACTAGCCGGTAAAAAGCAGAACTCTCTTAGGGTTTCTGGAATACCCGGTGCAATGCAATCAATATCATCTTTACTCCTGAAACACAGGACTCCTCACATTGCAAACGATGAACTCCCAGATGAGGAAATTGTCCAAAATGATGACAACTATCGTTTCTGGACATTCAATCATTTGGGACTTCTTATTCTAAAGAAACTTGCATGTGACCATGATAACTGCGGAAAGATAGGGAACACAAGGGGACTCTTGCAAAAGATTATAGATTTTACGCATACTGGAAAGAGATTATTGAAAGAGGAAACTGTTGAACCGTCTCAAATTTTGACGGTAAAACGGTCTCTTCAATTGCTGAAGATGCTGGCAAGCACAACGGGGGACACTGGGAAGCAACTGCGGAAAGAGATCTCGGAAGTTGTTTTCACAATAAGCAACATCAGAGATATACTTCAGTATGGAGAGAACTACAAAGGGTTGCAACGACTAGGCATAGGGATTCTAACCAGTCTGGCAATGGAAGAGGATGCGAAAGAGAGGATAGGGGAGACAGGTGGAGTTCTTAAAGTATTGTTCAACATTTTCTTCGAACAGGGGTTGGATGAAAATCAGAAGCGTGTAAGAACTGCAGCTGGGGAAGCACTAGCAATGCTGGCAGTAGAAAGTAAAAGTAACTGTCATCGGATCATCAAACTGAAAGTAACTGAAAATCTTGTTGATTCAATGGAGGTTCCGTTCCTACGAATAAATGCAGCAAGAATCTTAACGAATTTGTGCACCTTCAGTGGAGATGATTCTTTCATGGAGTTAAGGGGAGTCACTGCTGCAGCACCTACTGTAAGTTTCCATTAACACCAACAAACAAACTTTCATTTCTTTTAGCTAGGGGTGCTAAGAAAAACCCTAAAGACTGCATTTTTGGAAAATTCATCATTGTTATAATGTTCATACTTTTCATCTTCCAAAAGACTGCATTTTCGTATCACTACTTCATCATATAGGCATTTTATGTGTCCTACAACATTTTAGAGAACATTGGGAGAATTGGTGTTTGAAATTATTACAAATGGATCATATGAGTTTTTAGCATTGAATCGTGGAAACACACCAAAGCAAAACTCTTTCGTTCAGTTCGCTTCCAACGGTTCGGTTTTGTTCAGTCCCAAAATTTTCTAACTGTAGTTACTGGTTTTATTCTTGATTTACAACAGAACCGAACCAAACTGGTCCATGAACATGGATTCTATTGTGTCAAAGTAAAGCAGAAGATTGACATAATAATCGACAAATTTTCTACTCCATATCAGGTGCTTAGAGCAATTATGTCAGAAGAAAGCAAATTGCAAGAAGCAATGGTAGGACTAGCAGCTCAGATATTCAAATTTATGACTGCTCAAGAGTCAAGTGCTGCCTTCCAAAGCGCCGGAATTCAAGAAGCTGAATTAGCCACTACAATGATGGAAATTCTAAAGAAATATCCACATCCATCAATCAAGACCCCGAGAATAAGGATATTTGTCCTAGAGTTGGCAATTTGGATGATGCTGGATAAGGAAACCAACATTCAAGTTTCAAAGATCTGGGAATGAAGGCGGAGCTGGAGTGGGTGACGGAGACAACATCAGAGCTCGAAAGCTTCAATGTCTTCTGTGGTACAATTGGACTGAGCCGACACAGAAAAACAATTCATTTGCTAGTTGAAACAGCAACTAAGTTACTGAAAGACGAGTAATTTATATAGAAATATGATTCGTTGTCGAAAAAAGACTACCTCAGGTAGACATGTCAAACGACAGGTAGACACATCAAACAAATTCAATTTATTTGTAAATATGGATGTGTGATATAGCATATTCTTTTTTGTTAATGTAACAAATAAGTTCCAGACATCATAATATCATGTCAATAATCAAGTTGTATCTTTGGAGAATCTCATCGTTGAAGGCTACATGTGTTTCCAAACAGCATGGGGGTGGGAAAAGACTCAAGCTGGCTTGTTTAACACAGTTTATCATCATTGGACACATCTATGAACTTATAAAAGAAAAATGTATTCTTACTGATTATCAAGCGAAACTCTTGACCAGAATGATGGGACAATGACAAGTTTGAAATTTCAAGTCATGTCCGATGGTCATTTTTCTCTGAAGTAATAAAATCAAGACTTGCCCCATCATTATGTATCAATTTCCCATATAGTTTTTCTGGTTCTGTAGTATTACCATAAATAAAATCATCATCTGTGCCCCTTAGTTCAAGCCCATTCCAACTCTTTCCCACAGGAAGATACATTGTCTTCGATTCACAGAAATCTTGTTCTTCAGTTCAACCAATATGTACCACTTAAGGGTTAGCAACTTAGCATCACTTAAAAAAATGATTCTTTTTGCTTTTTCTCCTATGACGTTGTAAGTAACAAAAGCTTGTGATTTGGAAGATAGACTCATTTGTTATCCTATACTTTCAACAATCACCATCTTCAATTACTTCATATTTTCATTAGCAAATCCACTAAAATCATCAAATTCAGAGAAAGCATAATTTGTGCGCCTTCATTCAAGCCCATTCCAACTACTTTATACAGATGGAGATACATATATTAGATTCACACAATCCAGGTAAGTGAATAATGGCGTAGAAAAAAAAAAATTTCCTTCTTTCTCCTATCACGGCAAAAACAACAAAGCTTATAATTCGGAAGCTAGACTCGTTTTTCGTCCTACTCTTGTCTCAACAACAAACAGAGATTATTAGAATATTGAATTATTTCATATCTTCATAATCAAATCCACCCGAAAACATCAAATTCCAAGAAATCACCATTTTTAATGCCTTCATTCAAGCCCATTCCAACTGCTTTACACAGACAGATACATGTCTTAGATCGATACAGAGAATTCACGTTCTTCAGTTCAACCGTTACACACCAGGTGAGTGAGAGAACCACGTAAAAAAACACAACTTTTTCGTTCTTTTTCCGTCGCGATTTATAATCTGCACACCTTATGATTCAAATTCAAAAAGCTAGACAGATTTTTAACCAAGAGTTTCTAAACTACAAACAGAGATCATCGAATTATTTTATATATCTTCATTTTCAAAAATCCACTGAAAAACATCAAATTCCAAACCACAGTAACCCAACTAAGAAAAAACGAGAACGCTACAAATTATACTAACAAAATGCAGGTATTGATTCGAATTGAACTCACATTGAGCGTGAATGCGGCCGTCGATCTCCACCGGAAAGCGAATTCTGAAGCTTAATTTGGCTGTTGCAATTCCCGCGCACAGATTCCGAGGCGAACAAGTGGGGAAGTGAGAGTCGAACTCAATTGTGGTTTTACTATTTTGGCTGTTAACTCGAAGTTTGCAGCTAGTTTGCCCGACCGATAACTGGTCCCGGAATTAGTTGGAGTTGCGGTTAAACTGCCCTGGACATTCGATTACAAATTAAAAAAATAGAAGTGTGGAATTTGATTAACCACTAACACTGGCATAGCCCTATTAAAAGGGGCCGGATCTTCTGTGCCGAAAATCTATTGCCTTTGTATCGATGGATTTTTCAGTCGTTGAACTTAAAACATGAAAAAAAGAAATTACACAAAACATGAAAAAAAGAAAATACACAAACTAATGATCGGAAAATCACTCAGCACAGAGGATCCAGCCTCTTTTAATAGGGCTATGCCACTCTTTGTGGTTGACCGAAAAATCCGTCGGCACATAGGCATAGGCTTTCAGGACAATAGAGTTCGAACCTCCTATTAAAATTGAGATGAAGTCTAGAATCTTTGTATAAACTATACGAATTGATACTTCCTAAAATTGATATTCATCCCGTTTGTTATCAATTATACTAATAAGTTAAACTTTTTATTTACCTAAAGACATAATATAAGTTATAAATATGTTTGATGTAGCTTTTTTAAAATTTTTTATTTACTTAAAGACTTAATATAAGTTATAAAATAGCTTTTCTATAAGTTGGATAAATATTTAAACTACTTGTAAAATAACAACTTATTATTGAGTTAGTGTCTAAATTGTCCTTAAACATGTGAATTGTATGGCTAACCCAGTATCCAAGATGGTCTCGTATAATACCCACTCAGTTGGGTCGCCTCGTGCTGCCCCGTTCCGAAACCCTCGTTATTGGATTAGCCATACACTTCACATGTTTACACGAATGTCCATTGTCTTTCTGAAGCAAGTTTAGTTTCTAAGCAATCATCGGGTCCTATAACAGGATAATTGGAAAGCTTAATTTAAGCAATCACTCGAAGCGCGATAAGCCGAACAGTAGTAATAGACAGAAGAAGTTTGATTGATTCAGGATGTCCAAATGACGGCACATTTCGTATAGAGTAGGTAACCGGCAAAGATAGATTACAAAAGAATAACAAAACAATCACATTCAGTCCCCGCTTCAGTATCCATAGCCACTATTCTTCTAGTCAAACAAATCCCCAGTCAGTTAGATCAGAATTTTTTGCCTCCCCAACCTCTGCCATCGTTTTGCGCTAACAAATATAAATCGTGACATTATAAACACGAGGTAAAAGAACGATCGCAGAATCATATACAAATTCACACCAACTACTCCTGTCTTCTGAATTTTTCATTTTTCTTTTCCTTTCTGTGTGTCAAACTATTTCACAACACAACAATCCTGCAGTAAATTTTTTGAACTTTGGAAACCAACTTCATCGATTGTTCCGAAAGAAGTTGAAATCCCAACGCCGCATCAAACCCTCTATCATATTGCTTGGCGGGTTTCTTTCAACTGTCACAGTGGCTTTTGTACGATCACTTGTATCAGTATTGGAAGAACTTTTGATGTCAGGTGAAGTTTCACTATCGGCAGAAACCCCTATATTTCCCGATTCCACAACGGAAGGAGCAGTTTCTGATGAAGGTTCCATAGATGATACGCTTGTGTCTGGAGATGTGAGTTCCGATGCCAAATTAGGTCCATTGGAGACACGATGATCTGTTATCGTTGACTCATCAGGTTTTTCTCTCTGTGAAGGCTTGTTTGGATCAGTTTCAGTTCTCGATGGTTCATCCGGGAGACAAGGTTCTCTCGTATCCAAGTCTTTCAATGACTCTAGCACTGCTTCCATGAGCATCTGAATTATTTTGGCAAAACAACAAAAGGTTAAAAAAAAAAAAAAAAAAAGCTTTAGTTTAACAGACAGATAACAACTTGGAATCCACAAGATTCATCCATCAGTAGGAGAAAGATAAAACATCTACTCCCTCTGTCCCGTATTGTTCAAACACTTTTGGGAGTGGTGCCCTTAAATCCGACCAATACGTGGTGTATTTTCCACTATAATACATGAAATATTGCTCCACTCATCATAATATCTCAAATAATTCTTATAGACAGTTTTCAAAGTTTGTCTAAAAACGAAAAAAAACAGGAAATATAAACAATAGTTTGAGATGCCAGGAGTAAAAAAGTAGACAAAGAAAGTGGGACGGAGGAGTAATATAAACTCACCCTTTCTTCTTCTTCCACATTGGAAGGGAAATCTGCCAAATTATCAAGCGGGTATTCAACATAGTCATCATCATCATCTGCTGAACTTGAGACATGGGGGCCAGAAGGATGACTATTGGCAAATTCAAAGCTAATCATTTTAGAAGATGATGGGACAGGCTTGGTTCCAGATCCTGCTTCCTGCAGTGTTAGGTGATTGAAGTTAGCCAAATGGTAAAGGAAAACCTCTTTTTTCCATTAGATTTTACATCATCTTTTAGAGCTTTTTGGCAATCTAAGCATGCCTTAATTCATGACGAGTAGCGTCTCCTTCCCATCCAAGAAGTCACAGGTGGTTCAACCAAAATAGAACCAACGAGTAGAACAGGAGGGAAATACAAAGAGTCAATTTTCAAACTCCCTTTTTTACAGTTTGCACTCCTTTCTCTGTCTTCATTCATGTGAACTTACAACTTACAACAATGCCTTTCATGTATGGAAAAATGAGCAAGTGAAAGGGCAATGATGTAATTTCACATAATTAAGAACAAAAAAGGAGTGCGGATATAAATTACTAAACTAGGAGAGTGCAAAAATGACTACCAAAATTTGATTTTCACAGTCCCATTTTTACATGGGCTATAAAAGGCCCCAAGTAGTTCACAGACCAAAGTGCCATATCAGTTAAGTTAGGCAGATACTTGGTCCACGGTTGCAAACAAGTTTCATCTTCTTGCAGGACTAAGCTTCCGGTGCATTGTTTCAGTGCATATCGAATGTTACCCAGGACACGTGGAAACTTTGGGGTCATGGGGAGGGAACACTTCCGGAGACCACTATTAAAAGCTTCAGAAAAATCAAAGGAACAAAAAAGTAGAGAAATACCTGCGCCTCTGATTGATGATTATCTTGACAAGACATATCAGAAGGGACCTGAACAGTTTAGACAAGAAAAATAAATGAAATTATAAGTTTAAGAGAACCAAAAAAAGCAACAATTCAACACTTTCTGAATTTTGCACTTTCCCCTTTCCCCTCCACCCTTTCATTTTTTCGAACTGATTTTGCTTATTATTATTCATCAACTCAACGGTTATAGAGCAATGGTCTTTCCGCAATAGAAGTCTCCCACATACTTTGCGTAAATTAAACTTAACACCGCTCTCAACAGGGCCCACTGCTTTTATACTTAACACCTTTCTTGTCGGGCCACTGCTCCATTTTGCAGAACTTTTTATTTCACGAAAATCACTGGATCTACATCAACAGTTACTTCAACAATTTAGCGAGAAAATTGCTTATAAATATCATAGTGGAGCAATGCTTTGTCCCTTCTCACCATGAAGTATCCATACTTGCATTTCATTTCATTTAACATTCTCCATTTGCCAATGATGAACACAGAGCAGAAGAACCACATTTATTTCACCATTTGGGAGAACTACTTTATCAATGAAAACTATCACCTATCACACCCTCTATACCAGTAGTTTAAGATTTTTCCAAGGAAGCCACACAATGAACTACTGACCTCCATTCGACTCATGGGCCTTTTAGAGCGAAGTTGATTAATGGCGTCTTCTGTGCTGCTTGGGGCTGGATCTGCAGTAAACAAACAATTAATATAACAAAGAGCTTCCTAACAAAAGAACCTGTGGAAAGAATCATTTAAACCTTAGGGGCCCATTTGTTTGTTCAGATTTGAGCATCGGGAACTGCATATCCTGCTTTCAACTAGATTAAATATCCGCTGGATGTAAAATCCAGGGGTTAAGTACTATTAATCCGATCGCTATTAGTCCAAAAGGATTACAAATGCTATGGGATAATGTATCCCTTGACTATTTGTCAAGCCAAACAAACGGGCCTTGAGACGTAATATTTGTCCATACCAACGGAGGCCGTGGAAAAACTATCTGAATATCCTATGTCATTCAAGATACTCCAACTACCCTGCATGTGGAACAGAAAAGTATAGTTAATGATCTGAAATATTCTATTGTGTACAAATAGGATATAGTAGGAGGTTAACTTACTTTCCCAAAGTAATTTTGTGTTGTATCAATGACCATTTCCCCTACTTCATTCTCTGGAGGTTGCAAAACATTATGAAAGAAAATGTTTATCGAATCAAAATAGAATTGTGGGCGCGGAGAGTTGTGATCTCCGTCAAATTTGATGATATTCTTGTCCCCCTGCAAAATCAAGCAATTTAACAGATGAGGGCAGCATGGTACAAATCAACGGAATAGCAGAGAAGAAACACAGATGATATATATCATATGTTGCATATCAGAACACGCTACTGGTTTTCAATGGCTTGTTAACTGCCATCAGAAAACAGTAGTTAATTGGAATTTCCATTAAGCCACCAAATGGGCAACATGTGCCACTGCGACAATAAAGATACAGCCATGGCCAATGAGAAACAAACAGTTCTCTTCTTGATTGTCACCAAGTTTTCTACCTCGTCCTAATCAAGCAGCCCCTCGCATATCTCAACTACTTGTGTAATAAGTATACCATGTCCTATCATTTATGATGCTCCCTTTTCCTTCCTTATCGGGTTGAAGTTAGTATTTCCACCTTTTTTTCCTTTTTTGACAAGTTTTGCATTAATCTTGCAACATTATAGTTTAACTTTCACAATCCTTGCTTTAATAAGTCTGCAGTTTATACATCTGGAATGGAAATGACCTAGAATGGCTTGCTTCTAATGGCATCGTTGATGTTAAAAAGCCACTAAAGGCTTCTTAAGGAAGACAATCCAATACTCAGGAAACAATCAATTCAAAACCCTCTAATAGTCCTGCTTTTAGACCAACATATTTTACTGAAGATTTAAAGGTATAATCATGGATATATGGTACAAAGCACAAAATCAGAAATGAAAGGAGAAACTGTTGAATATATGCTGCCGAAGTGCTGATTAAAAGATTACCAAAATAGGGCCAATGCTTAACATTAACACTAACAGTGAAAAAAAAAAACACAGATAGTAAACTGTTAGTACGAATCACAAATGCCCTATAACAAGATAGGCAGAAAAGAAACCAAATCTTGGGATAAAGTAAAATATAAGATCATGACTGCATGAAAATGTAACCATCCTTGCAGATTATACCAAGAGCTATGCGGGTAATTACCACATAAACATCGAATATACGATCTGAGTGATGAGGTTGTATAAAATCGTCATCAACAGCGTGCCCCAATAAAACTGGAACGAAGCACGACTTTGCCACCTATGAAAGTAGGCATAGCAATCACGTCATTCCCAAAAAGAACAACAATATGGTAAGCATTAACCACTACTTCATTACGGCTTAGTCATGAAATCAATTAGTTCTTCCTACCGACACATCCTAAATATTTTCTTCTATCTGCAAAGTTGCTTATCTTCCATATTCCTATAAAGATGCCTAATCCAGGGAAACAACTCCATGAGAGGATAAGAAGTCCCTTAGCATGTTATATAGTTGTGTACCCTCATGTCTTGACAGTCATAAGCATATCGACACTTACACATTAACCAACTCATATTTCCAGTCCAGCTAAGTTATCACAAGTTTCCCGTCTCACTAGTCACTACAAAAATTAGAGTTCACAACCACAGGGTAAGGATTGGGAGCTCGTTATAATTTATACTGCTACAGTTATTGACGTTGCTCGCCTCGATGTGTTGTGTCATCATAAAATAAAGTATCTGAGTGCTTTTCCTGCAGTCCCCCGTCTCATCCAAAATTGTAAGCCAGAATTTACATTGTAGTTCCTTTTACTATAATTCCCACAAAGTTAAAAAGTGCTCAGGACAATTAAACACATAGCTCTAAAGATAAAGAATTGAAGAGAACATCAGAAGAAAAGAGTGGCAATATCTTATAGAGCTACGGAATTAAACTTGCAGCCTACTAAAGATCACAAAAAAATTACTCTCTCGTTGAACAAAGAGCAAGATTTTCTAATCAGAAATAGCTGTCTTTACAATGCAGCCTACATATTGCCGGAAATGAACTCCATCCAAAAAAGAAAAGAAAGCCACCCTTCCAAACAGAAGCACCCAATGGTTTGCTTGGATATTAAACATATGAAGACTATTTTGCAAGTTAAAGGTTACATAAATATCAAATACGCATAAAAATAATTAAATAATTAGTTATTAAATAAACAATCATGTTCAGGTGATCTGCTAGAGCTACATCTCCAAACATATATTTCCAAAACTTCTGTGGTAGAATCAAACCTTGATGGTGTTCAGCTCCGATATGTCGAATTTCGCTTTCTTGAGAATAGCTCTTCGCATGTACTGGATCGCAAACTTCACCTACAATTAGAAAAGTAGAGAACATTATGATTTACGCGTGCCATGCTTCACGACCCAATCTATTACAGATCTCTGAAACCAGAAAATATCAGCAAAATCCTAGAAAATGTGTTAATTTACATTTGATTTTGGAAAACAAGAGTGTCCCACTTTAAAAAGGCATGGATCAATTGCCTTAAAAAATAAAATTTCTTCAGAAGATGGATAAACTTACTGTGAACTTGGGAAGACGAACTTTGTATGTATCCACAAGTTCCATCATCAAGTCCACCAAATCTGAAAAGGGGCTGTCAAGAACCATCCCTGCTATTGAAGGATCTTCAACTCCATACATTAAGCTGCAAATTGCAATTAGTACGGTTAACTACAACTCAAATCCTGAAGCATGAAAACTGATATGTTCTCTGTTGGAAGATAAATTCATCAGTGGTATACTCAGAATCATAGATTCAAAGCATTCGAGTAATCATAAATACCCTGGGAAAGACGTTTAACTATAACAAACGTCAAACAGCAGAAAGAAAACATGTATCAAATACATTTTCCTATGAACATCATTCAGACTAAACTTCCAGTCAAGGGAAGTTTAAAGTGCCGTGATTTTCTGCCCTCAAGACAAAACCAAATTACAAGCATGACGGTTAGTGCCTAGGAAATAATACACAACTGTAGAGCCTTCAATCATCATAGCATTTAAATTATAGCTAATACGGCCTTCAGCAGGCTTTTATAACACACCAAGTAGCACCATATCCTTTTTTACCACTAGCCATGTAAATGATCATTTTCACACCCTATGTTACATGGACTCTCGTAAATGCATGAAGAACTTGGGTGACTAGGTCAGACACTCGAATAAGGGTATTAGATACGTGTCTGACCTGTTTAGTTGGATAATTCCTAAACAAGGATATTTTGTAATTCAATTACCCACGTATTTCAATCGTTTCAATTGTAATTACAATTCATTTAATAACCTTATTAGTCAATAAAATCGTAAAACTATAGGATTCGTCAGAGAAGGGCTTGATAGCTACTTTTTCCTGTATATTCGGGGCATTTCCCATTAAGTAATTTATATGAATCACTAGTCTTCCTTTCATGGACTTTCTCCATTATTCATATCGTTCCGTATTTCAAAAAAAAACAATTATTTCAGTGCAATAACCGCGCCAAGTGTTTTACACAAGGCTTTGCTACTTCGAGTCTTTTAAAATACATCAATCCGCAATATTAGTACCTGCTCTCCAATCCGAGTGGTTAATAATGCATGTAAGTATGATGGTATCGGCTTATGCAGCTCTCTTATGCGGATCATTAGTATCAGTAGCCCTTCTAGTCATTACATTTCGAAAAGACATAAAGATTTCTTATAAAAGCAATCGTTTAGTAAATGAGTCTTTTTCCTTCGACAAAATCCAATACATGAATGAAAGAAGCAATGTTTTTGGACATACTTATTTGTTTTCTGCTAAGAAATATTACAGATCCCAATTGTTTCAACAATTGGATCATTGGAGTTATCGTCTTATGCATAGAGCTCATCTATTATGCACTAAATGCCCTAAGGCACCTTGCAAACACCATTTTACCTAGGGAAAAAAGAAGAAGATGATGATTCTAAAGAATCAGAATACTTTGGCATGTTCCCGTGACCTTGAGATGGAAATTAGATAAATTAGAAAGTGCATGAAAAAAACCTAGTCACAGCACCCATCGAGCGGCCCCACAAACCAATCAAAGAAATGTTTCCATCTGCCCTCAAGTGATCAACAACGGCTCTGAGATCATCCTTCTGGAGAGAGAAACAGAAAATAAAAGAACCACAATTTGTCAGCTAGAAGAAAGTATAGCAATCTCCACTAGGATTACCATTGATTGGTGCAAAAAGAAATAAAACTGCCGCATTCAAAACTTTGATAGCCAAAAAAAAGCATATCTGAAACAGTCATTGCGAATGAACATTTAGACACATAATAAGTGAATAGAAGTCAATTGTAGAAATGATATTAATGCCAAACATTAAAACTAGGGCAAACTTCACTTACAGCGCATAACTCATTTTGCTTTGCGGACTTAAGTGCACTTTTCTGTTTTCCATCCAAACTAACCGAAAACAAACCTCATATAAATATGCTGAAAGTAAACATTTTTTCAGGCTAAAATACCCTCATACAATATTCAAATTGACAAATATTGACATTATCCTCTACTTCCTCATTTCTCGCTCCAGTCTGAACCTCCTCCTTCACCACTGCCATTATACAAGCTAAAACACCAAGAGAAAGAGGCATGCAAAAACATAATTACTTGAATGGTATAATACTAAAGTTAACATAGAAGAAATCAGATTTATGATTCAAGAAATCTCACCTGATTGCAAACCAACAATTGCAACCACCAATCAATCTCTCCGTGCACATTCAAAATTACTAGGTACTCCGTAGTAGGAGTTCTAAAGTTCATAGTCAAGAATCATAGTCCCTTTTCGGGAATCCAACATTTTAAGGGAACACCATTATTGCTTTTGAAAACAAATGGATTTACAAAGTTACACTTGTACCATCTGGAGGTAAATTTGAAATCCAATACAATTTTCCCTCCACTTTTGCATTTTGAATATGGGAAGGAAGGCCAAAATATGAAATCTCTCGCATTTTTCTCCTTGACCAGTCAAAATGGACAACTAATTTGAGACATCTAAAAAAGGAAAGATGGACTAAAGTTCCGGGATGAAGGGGATAATTATGATTCAAGAAATCTCATCTGATTGCAAACCGCCAATTGCTACACCACCAACCCATCAATCCTAAACTCAAAAGTATAAATCTCCCCCACATACACCCACAGAGGAACACCAGCCATGGCAAATCGGTGCTTCTAAAGTACACGTCCAAAATTCCTAAAAAGGGCTTGATTTCTGGGAGGTAAAGGTCAAATGGGGTCTGATTTTTTAGTGTGATTTTCAGATTGGGGTTCGATTTCTGTTGGGGTTTAAGATGGGTTCAGTTTCTTATTCTTTATGGGGTATTTATATAGTTACTTATTTATGATATCTGTTCTTTTTATGAAGGCCGTCATATTAGGTTCAATGGGTTTGCATTGAAATGAGTTTTATCATTTCAGGTTTAATCTGATGGTGGGTTCGCTAATATTGCCCTTTCTAAGGAAGTTTTTGGCCACCTTTCTTCCTAGGGTTTTGAAAGGGTTTGATCTTAGAGGTACCTTTGCTTCTGATTTTAGGCGAGGAGTTTAGGTGCTCTGGCTTGCGTTTTTGATAGACTAGTAAAAGCAGGCAATCTGATGAGTGATGAGGGACAAAATGAGGACATTAAGATCATTTATACTCATCGCCAAACAGATGTTACTACCGGTGCACATAAGTTCAAAAAGCTTATCTGTTAATGATTGAACATGAGGCAATGTATCAGCGCATCAAGCAAAGCACAAGGGCTGTAAATGAAGTTTTACCTGAAAAACTATGTACTTGCTAACTACATTTTGAAGTTGTATGCCAAATGCATAAATTACGTAGTCTACTGCATGCCAGTAAAAAAATCACGATTATGCCAGTGCCACTTTTAGGATACAAGATTCAGCAAGAGAACTTAAGCATCTCAGTTAAGGACTTCCTAGTAGATAACACACCCAAAGAAGGAAAGAAAGGCATGGGAGACCCTCAAAGTGCCTAATAAAATCCGTAGACAATCAGAAACAATACAATGACAATTTCTTCATGGACAATGTAAAACAAATTTGCCTTCAAAACCAACACAAAAAATCTTATAAATTAAGGAACAACTAAATTGCTTAGCCACTTACTTCATTCCACCCGAGGGTGACATGCTCTCCCCCAGAGAGTCCAGAACCCGAGAAATCAAGAGTGAAAACAGTAATGTTTGACGGCAATAATATTATAGCTGCTTCACTGGCATCTGTCCTGCATCCACTGGTAAAATGAAGACAAAACAAGTTTAACTACCATTTTAATACCCACCTATGCTACAATGTCTAGCGAAGTGGGGCTCCTTCAATTTAGAACATTTATTTCACTGCTTTAAATACTCCATGTTATATCTTGATATCATTTATAACCTAAGAAGGGCAATCTTGCAATAATTTGAACAAGACTATCAGAATCCTCTCATCGTAAGTGTTTTAAATGCTTTTCATTTACCAGTTTCTCAAGGAAATATTTCCACCTCTCCTTGATCCTTAATATCCTCATCCTTGCCAACACCCTTGAATCCTTGCTTTTACACACATAAAATCTCTTATTTTCTTTCTCTTTGTGTACACATGATCAATGAAGTGCAATCTCTACTCATCCATAGTTATTTGCTAACCTATTTCCATGGCAGTAGATTACACAAGGCAGAGCCTTTCCTTCTGGTCGCACAATCGGCATGTAATGACTACATTGTAATACATCCCCGCGACCGTTTACAATCTGCAGGATGTTAAATAGGCCAAAGCCAGTTAGGAATGTCAATATTATGTACATAGTCAACAATGAGCTTAATTATTACAGTCTTCAATAAAATAGAAGGAAAAGTAAAAGAATTTTTCCCTCAAAACTTGGGTTTAAAAACAAATTGTGAGCGTAATCCTACACTTGTAAGAAATTCAGTCTACATCGTGGCCACAACCCAAATGATAGCTTAAAGAAGCAGGATACAGAAATAGCTGAAACTTCTAACGAAAGTTACATCTAACCTCCACATCCTTCCGTTGATACCATTTCCCTCTCAGCATGAATTCTTCATCCAGTAGATCATTTTGAGGATCATATTCAGCTCTGCAACAAAACCACACTTAGAAAACTTAGTTCTTGGATTAACTCAGCATGATATGTAAGGTAAAGGTGGTTGAAGACATCTCTATAATGATCAAGTGCTATATATAATTTTCTTAACGTAAGAGGACAAAAACGGGCACCTGCACTTCTACGATTATTGTATAAGCTAGCTATAATTAGTTCCAAATTGCTTACCTTATTGACAACATACATAGTCGTTATTTACCAACACAAAAGAGAAAACTGCCGTACAAGTGTGAGTGTTCAGTGTTGGTAGACTTTTGGTTCTTGGTTATAAAACCGCCGTACAAGAAGGATGTGACAATCAAAGGGGAAAAGCCCATTGCAGAAAACGAAGATAAGGACCTTATGATTTCAACCATTAGTCCACTACCTACCAAAGTTAGTAATGGTTCCTCCATCACTTAACAAATTAAGTGCAGACCCATATCATAACTACCAATGGGTGTGCCTATACTTACAACTTTATAAGCCCCAACTTCAAGAGCTGCACAAATTCAAGTTTCACTATGCAAGTACTTTTAAAATGGAGAAGAAGAAAAAAAAGCGGCAGCAAATTTGAAAGTCCGCAGAAACCAAAACCAAATTTCTATTTAGATAGTAGGGGATGTATATCCTCAAGGTGCATGAGAATGATAGATACATCCAACTCAAGAAACCCTAATCAAATACTTCAACCACCATATACGAACAGGGAAAATGACTTCATTTCACAATCAGTGCTTAGTATTTGAAACCCACTATTCAACAAACAGAGCTACCCTATGAGATCACACAAAAAGGGTATTTGAATCTAACCAACCGTATGAGATCACACAAAACCTCAGATGCTTCAAATTTCAAGAAACCCAATAAACCTAAATAAATGGTAAAAAAATCAAACCAAGCAATCAAAACCCATGATAGGATTCAACTCAAGAAGTCAACAATCTGGGAGAAAACGTCAAATTTGAAAACACACATACTGATTTGAAAATCCCCAAATCGATGGAGTAAATGATTATTAATACAAATATTGCTTACATACCCATGTTCATATGAACCGGAGAGAGAGAGGGTACCTGGGGGGTCGAATGATGAAGTTAATGAGTTGCTCCATCGAGATTCAGATGATGGAGTTCTTGTTCTCTCTTTTTTCTAGGTTGTTGGAACAATTTGCATATAGGTGAGTGTATGTATGTATGTATATTTGTTTGTAGAGATATAGAAATTGTAGAGAGAGAAAGAGAAAAGGAAAGAATTACTGGGTGGCCCAGGGTGGGTGATGAATAATTTTGAAACAGAAGAAGGAAGAAGAAGAAGAAGAAGAAGAGAAGCAAATGGGAAGAAAGACCCTTTTTAATTTTTTTTTTGGGTGTTCGACGTTGTGTCGTGTGTCCCTATTTGCGTTTCTTTGAAGGAAAACTGGAAAAGCTTCTCTGACGCTTCCATTTTTACCACCAAATTTTACAATGAATTTATCTCATTAGCAAATGAGATCCAGCACTTTGACTATCGAAAACGTTGACTCTATATCACACATCAAAAATATTAAAAGTGTCAAAATTCATATTTATCATGCGTCGATAAGTGCATGATCACAATACATCTATAAAATAATAAAAAAAAAACCTCAAAGAGAAGATAAGTGTAATTTGATTGCATTTATTCATTTCGGATAAACATAAATTTTGGCGTGATTAGCATTTTTGACGTGCTCAGGCCCCGTTCCAGAACACCTCCTTACAAAATAAGTACTTATTTCATATTTTCACACTCAAAAATAATGTAAATGAAAAATAATTTTTCAATTTTTTTTTTGCACCGTATTAAAGATCTCAATAAGATCTATTAAACAAGACCCATATTGATAGAAAAATTATTTGCGTAAGCGCATGATTTTTGAGCTTGAAATTACCTTCTTAAAAAATAAGTACTTATTTGACTTTTCGGAACGGAGCCTCAATAAAGTGAACCTTTTCGATAATCAAAATGATGAAGCTCAAATACTAATGAGATAGATTGATTGTAAATTTGGCAGTAAAAGTGTGAATGTTGGTAGACTTTTGGTTCTTGTGACAAAAAAATGGCCAAAACAAAGTCGTTGTCTGCCTGCCAATTACAACTCCGGTTCCTCAATGTATTCCCCAATGTGGAGGTCAAATCTCCTAGACGATGACCTAGCCCAAGTGGCCATGGAAGGGGGTCAGAGTTTAGTGCTCATATGAGAGATTTGATATTCAAGTGCATGCAGAAACGTTGATTTGTTACCGTAACTTGCTAACTATTACTAATATTTTAAGGCTAATATAGCAAAAAAGAAACTCTTGGGTATCCAAATTTTATTGTACGGTCGTCCGTTTTACATTTTCGATTTCTAGATAAGATTATTGTATGCTTGTCCTTAGGTTTGCATTGGATCCAACAGCCTAAAGTACAATGGAACAGGGTACAAAGTAATTTGGGTAGATAAAAATTTATAGGGTCAACAGCGTGGGGAGAGCTCTACACTCTCACTGTCGCCTAAGGGTGGTGAAAATCCTAGGAGGGAGGAAGGAGAAGAAAGAGAGGCCGCTACAATTTTTTTAGAGAGAGATGTTTGGATTAGAGAGAGAAAGGGAAGGAGTATTTGTTAATCACACCTGATATGGGGCACCATATAGCATTTCCCCAATAGCAATCCAATCTATCTAATTCAAAATGGGGGAATCATCCAACTATCAAGTCTCTGTTCAGTTGGAAGAATTTTACAAAGAGAAAATGAGTTATGAGAGTGTCTGATAGATGCTTTTGACATTGGAATTAAAAAATCAAACGTGTATTTGTTTCACCCACCGTCCAAGCGTCATGTCAATGACAGATTGGTGTAAACACCCCAAAATTAAATGTTGGGTCAATATTCCAAAGGATAGTGATTTTGGCACTCCAAAAATTGATGGAGGGGCTCCAAAACTGCATTGTATTAATACACAAAATGACGTCATTTTGGAGCCCCTCCATCAATTTTTGGAGTGCTAAAATCAATTTCCTATTCCAAAACAATACTTAATCTTCTTCTTGTTCGCCAATCGCCAATCGAAGATTGAAATATGTATTGCAACTAGAAAATTGTGATTGACAGCTCTTAGAGAAGCGATATTGTGCTAAAAAGTAAAAACGTCTCGATGTGCATAAATTATGCGTAGAAGTTTCCAAATGTGTATTCTTAATTGAAAAATGTGTATAGAAGCATTGAATGAGAATTATATATCCACATTTATTGACCAATGGTTAGTGAAATTGATCTAGTGTTTAAAAGAGGGCAAATTTATAGTTGTAGTAAGATTGCTTCATACTTGGGGCAACTTCATTAAAATTATGGGGTCAAATTCCCATAATATAGTAAAAATTCGACTGATTTGATAGGAAATTTTGGAGGTGAGTAGGGTTAAGTGATTCCGCTTGACCTGTGATAGCCCATGCCTGCCCCTAGACTAGTAAGGTCTTTTTTCTTTTTCTTGTTAATCTCTGAAAACACACTTTTTTGTGAAATGAGGGTAAGAGGGTAATTTCACATACCAACTCATCTAAGGTCTAGGCAATTGCTGACTAGAGAGAGGCATAACTGATAACACACTTCAAATTGTTGTAAAAGACGAATATTTGCTATCATATATATTGTGGACATTCCAAACATCAATTAATTGCAAATCATAATATGACACACAGATACCATACAATGTGTTTGCATTGTTGTCTCTTAATGTGCATTGTGTATAGAAACTATAGGAGTATAATTAAGTTGATTTTGACAGCAGAGCTGACAACTGCCTTGGGAAACAAATTGGATTCATATGTTTTCTCATGTCTGCAAAAAGTATGTTACATTAAATTATTGTTGTCTTTTATCCGAACCGTCTAAAAGTGTTTTCGATGGTTTGTATTTAAAAAAAAACTCCTCCAGAGGAGAATCTTTCAAATTTCTTAAAATCCGAACTATTAATTACCAAGACATTTGAGGTCAACAGGATCCCCGGGTTCACTTTTTCTACGTATCTAGTTATCTACATTTACCATCTCTCCACACTTTATTGGGGAGGTTGTTACTTGTTAGTCATCATTAAAATAATAAATTTTACAAAATCTCAACATCAAAATTTAAAAGCATAAATCCTGATGCAATAATCCACAAAAATTTAATGTAAATTTAATAAATCTTTTTTTTGAATAAATACAAAAAAAAAGCAGCCACTTTGACTTATTTTGCTAAAATAGGCCTAAATATATATTTTTGTTTTGTTTTTGAGAAGCAGATGTTTTTTTGTCTAACAGAAGAACTTCATTGAATTCTGTGAATAGAACCTCTCATTCCTCTCAGCCATTAGATCATATATCAACGGCCACGAGGAACCAGTTGAATATGTGCACCTGCATCCACCACATCTTATCCAGTGGGTCCCAAAAGTGCAAAGTAAAGACATTTGTCCACTTTGATCTCCAACACCCATTCACCGAACGGATACTGGAAAAAGAGCAGCACTTTTCCCTACTACACCAGCCATGTGGGCAACACAACTCCTCTTTCTTCTTTATTCTTTACTGGCCCGCTCAGTTTACGCGTATCGTCTAATTTTAGAAGACTAAAACTCGCCTTTAACGAAGGGAAACTCAACCAACGTCGGGGGCAAAGTCGTGTATGAAATAGACCCGAAAGAGTTAATGATACTTGAGAAATTTTAAACTTTTGAGAAATTTTAAACTTTGAGATTATGAGGTAGATATGTCTCACAAGTCACATGTTAACCAGCTGTTCAACCCTTCAAACATTACTACTACTATTCTAATTAAGCAATTATTGAAGTAATTAGTAAAGTGATATGTTTGTATAGTCTCGTTGGAATGCAATTTTTATTGGTTTTTGAATTTAGTATTTCCTTTACAAGTAATGATACTCAAAACCCAAAATTATGACAATTCAGGGGTTTTATGCAAAAAAAGGAAAAAAAAAAAACTCATACCCAATTAAATACTCCCTTCATCCCTTTTAGTGTACAGCTTTGTAACTCTAACTTATTAAGGAGACATTATTATTAAATCTTTCATATCAACATTTACCACTTACCCTCTATGGAGATATCATCGATTATTATATTTTTAAGTCACTAATTTTTCAAAATGGAATATATTTTCAGGGCTAAAATAAAAAATGTACAAACTTTTACTCACTAATTTTATAAAATAGAAATTTATTAAAGGACAACTCAAAATAAAATACTATACTCTAAGGAAAGGACGGAGGGAGTATCTTTTTTGTCAAATCCCTCTATAACTATAAATCAACATACGTAATGTCACGTCAACTTATAAATTATTAAGAATATGATTTTACTTAATTCCGAAATTCTTTTTAAATCCTCTTCATGTGAGTTGAATAGATTTGTTTTTGTTTTGATTTTCGTGAAGTAATTGAATCAGTCGAGGTGCGCACCATCTGATCTGGCATTTGAGTTAGCCCAAAAGGTTATAAATTACAAAACATAATATTTAAATACTGTAATTGAAAAAAAGAGAGGTTAGTACAGTATTATAGTAGTGGATTTAGGTGTCATTAACTCCTAAAGGCTAAAACCTCTGCCTGTTGGTAACCATGTAGAGACCAAACACAAAATTTCCTCCACTCAAAGCATAGCCCTATCTACCCAAGAAAAGCCAAGAATCCAATTCCCATGTCAACCCATTTTAATACTACATTTTAGCCTCTTATTCAAATACTCCATTAGCCACTTGCTCTCTCTCTCTCTCTCTTCGATTATCTTGGAGTTGAGACCCAGTTTGTTACAGGTAGCTCTTGTGGCCATTGTACGGCAGTTCTAAGGTATACCCTTTTTCCCAATTTCAACTACTGTTCAGTTTCTAACATTATCAATTTCGATAGGTTTGTGAGATTCCCGAATGACTGCATTGACTGGTGCCTGACCTAGTCAAATATACTGTAGAGGTTGACTTAGCACTGTAGCTGTACGCAGTGATCTTGTGAGTTCAATTCTTGAAAAATAATTGAATCACTTGGCATAGGAATTATGTGCTGAATTTAAGTGTAATGAGCCTACGAAGGTGAAAGTTTTTCACTAATCAAAAGAGCTCAGTTAGAATTTTTTTTGGAAAAAAATAGTCAAAAAATATGTTTGTTTTGCTCGAGAAAATGCGCATTTTTACTGAAGGACTAACAAAACGGGATGGAGGGAGTAGGTTTGATTGATGTTAGAATAGTGTAAACTCTGATGTTTTGATAAAAATGACCATCAGAAAGATAAAATGATGCCATAGTCTAATTGGGTTGTAAAATGAGCAAGGATAGATTGTGTTCATCCAACTATTAGTAACTGAGCCAAAAAAAAAAAAAAAGCTAGTAGCCAAACAAATCATTATCTTACAACTAGTATTCTTGTTGCTATATGTTGCTATAAAATTCCTTTTTTTTTTCAAAGTAAATATTTGAGTAATTTCTAAACGGCTCTTCCTGGTAGAGTTTACATTTTTTTGGTTTCGTTTACTGTTTACAACGAAAAGTTTCTACTTTTTTTTTTCTTTCTCTATTGATAAACATGTTAAATACATGTTTGGTGCCCACTGCCCACGTATGTGCTTAACTCGTTTTGAAATCAAGTGATGGAGTGGTTGGAGGGGATGCTGGCAGAAGGGAGTCACCAAAGTGATTGCTATACAAAAGGAAGTCACTGGAGGCAGTGGCTGGTCGCAGGAAGTTGTTGCCGGAGTGGCCCGAGGGTGGTGGATAGGGATTGTCCACTGAAACAACTTTTTTTTTTCCCTTGTTTTGGCAAGTTTTGGAAATTGCTTCAAAAAATTGTTACCAGGTTTTAAAAAGGTTACAGTTACCGACTAGGTATTTATGCGTTGCTTCAATTTTTGTATCAGATTTTTTCCTGTAACAAAAAATTAAAACAATAAACAAAAAACTTAACCTAACATCAATGCATGAACAGAGAGAGGTAGCAAAAAGAAGGCAAAGGATTAATTAGCTACAAATATCTTGTTAAATGAAAAGGACAGTTTGGTCCATCCTAACGCTCTACGATGGGGCGCTTAAATCGTTCCTATCGGGTCTTGCATGGCAGCTGGTATATAAAGGTCCTAAGGGAGGAAAAATGAATAAAATCACGGTATAAGAATATAAATATTGGCTACAAATGTCGGTAGGATGTGCATATCAAATGCAGAGTTTGTATTCTTCTCCTTCTCCTAGAAACAATTGAATTTCTTGGTTTCATTAATAACTTGCTTTTGGATGTTGTCATTTTTATCTTTCTTCTAATGAGTTACTAAATAGTTTCCTAATTGATACCTTTTCATTTTCCAGTGGGATAGGTATGGCACAAATTTTGGCGCCTTCCCCACAATGGCAGATGAGAATTCCAAAGAACTCAACAAATGCAAGTCTAATGACATCAAAGATGTGGGGCTCCCTCTTGTTGAAACAGAACAAGAAGGCATCAACTAAAACCTCTGCCAAATTTAGGGCATTCGCCATATATTCCGAGAACAATGCAATAAACAGAATGGAAGATCTGCTAAATATGGACGTAACACCTTACACTGATAAGATCATTGCCGAGTATATATGGTGCATTTTCGTTTCCCTTGCCATCTTGCTTTTTATGTGGTTTTTCCCTTCTGCTTTTATGACACCGCACCTTGTTAACACTTCTTATTGTCTTTTCAAATAGGATTGGAGGAACTGGCATTGATTTGCGTAGTAAATCAAGGGTATTTAAGATATTTAATTTATACCAAAGAATGGAATTGTATGCAATTTGTGCAAGGAATTCATAATTCGACAATCTTTTGTTTGCAGACGATCTCAAAGCCAGTTAAACACCCCTCTGAGCTTCCAAAGTGGAACTACGATGGATCCAGTACTGGACAAGCACCGGGAGAAGATAGTGAAGTAATTCTATAGTAAGATCTGTGTGCATAATAGTTTTCTTTTGTGCCTTCCTTTTTTTTCTAGTAACTATAATATTAACAAAATTTCGTTACTTCAGCCCTCAAGCAATATTCAAGGACCCTTTTCGCGGTGGTAACAACATCTTGGTAATGATCTGGATATTATCAAATCTATACAGCTATGTTTCAATCTTATGTTGAAGCATACTAATATAAAGACTAACTCTTCACTTTTATGTCATTTGAAAAGGTAATTTGTGACACCTACACACCAGCAGGCAAACCAATCCCCACAAATAAACGCTACAAGGCTGCGGAAATTTTCAGTAAAAAGAAGGTTATAGATGAAATCCCCTGGTGAGTTTTTGGAGTGGCGCTAAACTAAATTTGTATGCCACACGGCCACATACATTTTGATCCTTATATTCCTGTTAGAGAACTTGTTGGTTGATGACAATCAAGAAAAACTAAGTTTGTTTATGTGAAACAAATGACTGAGACGATTGTTCTTCAGGTTTCTTTTTCCTTTTTTGAACTGTATTGCTAACAATTCTTACAATCGATCAAAACCTAGGTATGGCATTGAGCAAGAGTACACCTTACTCCAACCAAACGTAAAATGGCCCTTGGGATGGCCTGTTGGAGGCTATCCTGGTCCTCAGGTATTTACAATATTTCTCAACGTAACAATTCTCCTACTATGTGATTATCTGAAATACAAGGGTTGAATTGTTTGATGTGAAACAGGATTATATAAAACATGCGTTAGCCAACAAGAACGTTACAATTTCACTGTTTCTCTATTTAGGGTCCTTATTACTGTGCTGCTGGGGCTGATAAGTCATTTGGGCGTGACATATCAGATGCTCATTATAAGGCTTGCTTGTATGCTGGAATCAACATTAGTGGCACCAATGGAGAAGTTATGCCTGGCCAGGTTTTCTTCTCTTCCTTTACTTTCCTTATCAGTATGTCAATCCATACCTCCCTTATCGATGCTTGTCTACACAATTTCCTCTTACCTGATAATTGTTCTGTTATTTTTCTTTTTCTGGTAGTGGGAATTTCAAGTAGGTCCTAGTGTGGGAATTGAAGCTGGAGATCATGTCTGGTGTGCTAGATACATCCTTGAGGTAATTTACCTTCATCTACTGATGGTTTGAACTTTGAAAACAGCCTCTTGCTTGATAACTGGAAGTCCATTATCTGGTATTTGGGTACCTTCTCTGGCTCGGCATTAAGGTTTTGGTTGCAGTTTTTAGAATCTGTTACGCAGAACAGTTTTTAGAAAGTTGTTTGGTTAACGGATTGCTCACCCTCAAAACCAGGTGGCAATCTAGTAATGCTTCTTGAATAAGCCGCTTGAACTTGAGCAGCTGAATCAGATTATTTTGGAGTATCGTCTGCCACTTCATCAATTAGATTTTCTGTGGGCAAGGTTTGTTGCCTGTACCACAGTGGACTAAGTTTTTTGAAAATGTCTGCCCAAGTCTTCTAAATACAGAAAATAGCAAAGTTCGCAAAAGGTAGTTGATATGTGCACCATCTGGACCATCCGTCTCGGTAATCAATGGTCCGGATTAAAATGAAACTTCTCCGGGGAAGATTTTAACTCTTCCCTAAACTCTTCCCCAAAAAAGTTTTTTTAAAATCTGGACCATTCATAACACTTTTGGACGGATGAGATCGCACAGCACGCCCCCCGGTAGGCAGTCATATCCCCACTCTTTTTTTTCCTCAAGAAGTTGATCCCCGTGGATCGAACCTGTGCAGCAAGAAGTTTATTCCTATGTCTCGAACTTGTGCCGCAGCAATGACACTTTCTTACCCATAATACATTTTTTTTCTATTTTTTTCGTTTTTATTTCAGAGAATCACCGAACAAGCTGGCGTTGTTCTCACACTCGATCCCAAACCAATTGAGGTAATTTAGATGTCATAAATACAAGTTTTGTTTCCTTTGATCTGAATTAAGTAATAATGCTCTCTTCTTCTTGAGCAAATAGGGCGACTGGAATGGTGCAGGATGCCACACGAATTACAGGTACTTCTGCATACTTTCCGATAATTCATTTTCTCTATGCACCTAGAAAGCATGATAAAATGCCATTGTGCTAGCATAATTTGGATCAAAACTCAATAATCACATGAATAAGCTTGAGTTTTGCAGTACAAAGAGTATGAGAGAGGATGGTGGCTTTGAAGTAATTAAGAAGGCAATTCTGAATCTTTCGCTTCGTCACAAAGATCACATCAGTGCTTATGGAGAAGGAAATGAAAGGAGGTTGACTGGAAAGCATGAAACTGCTGATATCAACACATTCTCATGGGTAGGCTCCAAAAACTGCCAAACCTGATTTCTCAATAACCAAATAAGAGTAAGGAAGTAAAATTTTTCTTCTCAGTTTTCAAACTAATTCAGTTGACTTCAAATTACAGGGAGTTGCTAATCGTGGTTGCTCAATACGTGTGGGCCGTGAAACTGAGAAGCAAGGCAAAGGTACTAGTAGTACTTGTTGTAACAGTGCACCAAGTGGTTTGTTTTGTTTCAGCTAAATTTCCGGTAAAAGCTTATGATTCAAAGCCATAAGCCAAAGGAACATCAAATGGAGCTTCTACAAAATCAGCCTTTTTCACTTTTTGGTTTTGCCCAAAAGCGAGATGTCTGAGGGAAATCTATCCCTAAAGCTGTGTCATGGGTTCTGCAATCTTATGACGGGAAAATGAAAAAAAAAAAGAAGCTCCAAAAGCTTCTAAGATCATGCATTACAAAAGGATGTGTATTTGACAACAGACTGGAAAATATTCACCGAGGGAGAGGGAGTAGCTTCCAATGTCCTAAACGTCCAACAATTATAACTTCTCCCAAAGTATGGCCACAAACAGACCTAGACGTTTCCCCCGACCCCCAACCCGCAACCCCCCCCCCCCCCCCCCCCCCCCCCCCCCCCCCCCCCCCCCCCCCCCCCCCCCCCCCCCCCCCCACCCCAATATCTCCATAATCAGTGGACATTCGAATGGAATGTCGTGTTGCCACGGAAAGCAAAACAGACCTAGACGTTCTCTCTCTCTCACACACACGCACACTCACTCTCCATAATCTTATGCTGGCAACATGACATTCTATTCGATTGTGGTCCACACTTAACCAAGATGCATAAAGTGGTAACACGCTTTCTGGATGCCGTTGTACAATTTTCTTTTGTCATTTCTTTTAGTCGGGGTGTTAACTGCATTGATATAGTGGCTGATTGAGAGCTGTTTGTTGTCAGTACTAATAGTCATGTTAATGTTGCTCCTTGTTTGGATCAGGTTACTTGGAAGATCGGCGTCCAGCTTCGAACATGGACCCTTACATAGTGATCGGATTACTCGCTGAAACCACCTTACTATGGGAGCCAACGCTCGAGGCTGAAGCACTTGCTGCTCAGAAACTGGCAATGAAGGTCTGAGCTGAAGTTCGACATAAAATGAGGGGATGCCGCCCCGTGGTCATGAAAGTTGATTCTTGAATCTGTTTTCTTTTTCTTAGATCTTCTGAGAAGATCCATTGTAAATAAAGGTCCTAATGGAGATGTTTCAGTTTTTACTAAGTTCCAACTTTGGGATGAGGGTGTGTTCATGAGTATTTTTCTCAGTTGAAGCTTTGAAGGAGAGAGTGCACTCCAATGTTAGCAATTTTTTGCCTTTGATGTTGTAGACTTATTTTAGCATCATTTTCACCCTGTTTTCCATCGGCACCGTTTTAAATTTTCTGGGGGGCTATTTGTAGGATTTTTTAGTTCTAAGAATGTCAATGTTGCGCTATCAGCTCAAATCCAAAACCGAACACACAAAGTGCTGTTACCCAAAACAATAATTCTAGTACCACATACAGTTCCACACCCAAAAACTGGTAATGCACGCTCACGCACACCACGTTACGAACCAGAGCATCACTGATGGGAGACCAGATCAACAAGCGGCCGGAGAAGAATGGAATAGGGAGCATTACTCTAGAAGCATTGAATAATCTCTCGCAAATGAGCTCCACTTTGTGTTTTGATCATGTGAGAAAACAAAACCAAAAGTGGAATGCCAAGATCACATACCTTTTTTTATTATGATTAGTCTAAATTGTTAATCCTCTTTCAAACGTTGAAAATCTAAAGATCTATCAATTGGAATTTGAATTTGCATGCAAGCAGTTAATAGTTATCCTGGTGGGT